>CM077166.1:24931502-25088921 GCA_039583875.1 Platanthera guangdongensis | reverse complement strand
GCTATTGCGTCGTAGTCTTTTACTCTTCCGCTCCTTATCATCTCATGCTTTAGACTGATCGCTCAGAGTCTTTTGTGAATGAAATATATTTGATGGGGAATGAAGCCCCATTAAAGTCTTAGGGGTGCATATAACCAGTCTTCCTCCATGATCCTCCAATTATGGAGATCTGCGTTTGACGGTCAACCACTTCCATAATCTCCCCCACAATAGGAGGATCATGGGGGCCACCCTTTCAACAACTACAGCCGCCGGCCGCCGCCACCGCCGCTTGCAGCCTGGCCACCGTCCGATCACTACGGAGCCTCCATCGTCGTTCGATGCGCGCATAACCACCCACTAACCACCGGGTTAGTGGGAGAAATTTAATTAATATTTATCATTAATTAAATGATCTCCCGATAGCTAGATGTGCCCATTTAAACCTATATTAAAATCATTTATGCGGGTGGTTACAGTGCGCAGATAACTGCGTAACCACCGTAACACCTCCTGAAGCCTATAGAATGAGCCTAATAAGCTCCTCATTTCCTACCTTTTGCTCCTCGAGCCTTCTTCTTCCTCAGGCCAGAGCTCTTCTGAACTCTCCTCGGGTCATCTCAAGCCGCACGAAGCCAGAGGAATGCCCGAGTCCCCAGTGTGCAGAGAAGGGAAGAAGACGGTCGTCGCCAACACTCAAGCATACCAGCCACCATGTATCATCCAGCACTCTCTCGGCGCAACCTGTTGCCCGTCGCGAGTCAGGAATTCTCTCTCAAAAACAAGTTGTAACGAGGAGCGGTCTATCGTCCTCGATTCTCCAAACATATTATACCGCAAGCTGATAGTGGACTTTGACCGGCACAGATCAGTCACGTAGTTTTTTACCTAGTTGAGATATTTTTTCACGTTTTAAAACTCTTCTGTCAACTCTCTATTTTCATTGACATGTGTACGCGATCCGCCGTTTCTGAGAGCTAAGACGACCCAAGCATTCCGGTCGATCGGGACGTCGAGTTAGTCCGCGAACTGTATTGATTTCTTTCAAAAAATTAAATCTTCATGATTGTCTGTATAAAATATATGTAATTGTTTTACTAATATATCCCTAACTTTCTATAATTATGCACACTATTTAAATATAAAAAACTCAACAGTTATTAATTTTTAAAACTAAGCTTATTTTGGCATCTTTTTTCCATTGGTCATAGAAAAAAATAGAAATTATATTTGCAGGCTCAAAAAAGATAGTTGCAGTTCTACAATACTTGAAGCTCCATAATTGGATATTTGCAGTTCAACATGATAGTTACAATGCACTTAAAAAATAAAAAAAATTAAACTTTTTTTTTCTTTTGCACTAAGTAATTCCATTAACATTAGAGTAACAAAAAATTTAATTGTGTTATAAGAAAAAAATTATGACCTAAATTTCAAAAATTAAACATTTAAGCAAATTACAAAATATAAGTTAGTAGTAACAAACAAATAAATAGCATTGACGTTTGTTTGTATGTTGCCATTGATTTTTGATTCTCATAGAAGCAAAAAATAATAATGGAATTCTGATACAACTACAACCTACAAAAGAATTAATAACACAAAAGTAGATAGCATATACACATACTTAAAACAATAAACATATTTTTTCATCAATCATGAATATTTGTTATATAAAGGAATGTCTCATCGCTCCGCCATCTTGTCATGGCATCTCATCTATAGTGGAAAACACCCAGCGAACAATCTTCACGCATTTTCAATTGAACAAAGTGATTGTCATCTACAATTCAATGTTGATTGTCATTCTAAATGTTGGTGACACTAAATGCAATAGAAGAAATGTGAATGACTGCTCACTTGAAAAATGAATAAATTGCACGTGTAAAACGATGCAACTACTAGGCCCATATTTGACATTGAAATCCACTTATCAATCGGGGCAGGAACAATATGACAATCTAGTGAGCTTAATAACTCCAACCTTCTTGTCATTCCAAAAATATCGTTGTATGAGTCTTCGTTCTGCTTTAATTCTTGAGATAAAAAGTCGGATTTGTAACCAATTATCACTCATGTTCATAGCAGCGCTAATTATAACTCTATACCCGCAATGTCCATCACCTATCACGTCAATGACATCAATAATATGTGTTGAAATGTTTGCCGACATTTGTGATCACACACATTCAAGCAAATTATTTCTTGTGCCCACTATCCGTCGTGCATCTTTCTTAATTTTAATTTCATTGGTTCTCTTTTTGTAGAAATATGGTCTAACATCAAACATGTTCAAAATGAGATGACTCTCTTTTTTGTTGATTTATAGTCATTCATCACCTTTTTAAAACTCCCTTTAGGCTGGTCGATTACAAATTTAATTGGAGGTTTGGCCCCTTAATTTCCTTGGGATTTTAGGTTATAGAGTTTGACTTAATGTTGGATTCACTATTTCACATAGTTTTTTTTTTCAATTCCTTCTTTGGAAATCACTACATTGGTTATACATTTCTAGCAATCCTTCAATATCATTATCAAGATCAGTTTTTTCAATGTCTTTTACCTTAACTGATGGCATATGCTGAGCTTCATTTAATGTTAATTGCCTCCAATGTTTGTGTATCATTCATAGTGGAAATGCAGCGCATGCATTGATACATGGGATAACTCATGTGCACAAGGCAATCCAAGAGTATATCTTGCGGTATGCATGCATATTTCAAGTTCAACATAACATGTTTTGATAGAAAATCTTCTCTTCTTAGTAAGCTATATAAGAATAAATGGAGATATTACTAACCAACTCATAGTATAACATGCTTTTAAAATCTATGTGTTGAAGCCAAAATTTGACCTCAACGGGAGTTCAAAAACAGGGGTGCAGCCAACACCTACTTCTCTCGAGCCCCGACCCTCGACTAGTTGACAAGGACATAAGACTGACCCAAAGCCTCAGCAGGGAGACTTTGGGTCAGTCTTAGGTCCTTTGCAACTAGTCGAGGATCGAGGCTCGAGAGAAGTAGGTGTTGGCTGCATCCCTATTTTTGAACTCCCGTTGAAGTCAATTTTGGCTTCAACACTATGCTAACATGTAATTTGCTCTGTCTGAACATCTTCTTAAATTTTGTCTGTTGTAAAGTAACTCGCCTTTATTTCATCTGGCAAGAATGCAAAACTAAAGAAAAATGTCTGTTGTGTAGAGGTAATACCAACAATGCAAAACAATGGTAGTCAAAACCGATTTGTCTTGTATGTACAATGCATCAAAAAGTATTTGAGAACATACTGCTTAATGTAACTGATGTTGGGGGAGCAAAAAATAATCTCTTTAGTTGATTAGTACTTTCACTCACTATGTTGAAACTGATATATCCATATTTAGCAATACACTTATACAAAATTGAATTGGAGAGCTTCCGGCCAATTCAGCTCTAAAAATCTTTGCCTTGACATTGTAAATAGTCCTCAGACTTGTGGTATTTGATGTATTTCTTTTTTAATGCCATGAGTATTTTAGGAGGTTTTACTCCTACATTGCACATATCTTCAACTATCTTATGCTCACTTTTGTTTTATCTTCTCGCGTATGAATGTGCTTCTAAATGAACCATTACATGATTATGAACCCCGCATATTACATCAAGTTTCCATTCATTTAAGTCTTCTCTATGCCCTGTTAAGAAAAATTCAAGGAAACTACTACAGCTCAAATTGAAAAGTACTAATAAGAAAAGAGGTAAACATATTGTTCATAGATAAAATTAAACTACTACAGTTCAGATATAATTAAAAGCTGTCAACGGACTAATGGAATATAAAGAAGGTTTCAACAATTCAAGGAAACTACTACAACAGTCAATTTCACCTCAGCCCACTTGGTAATCATTCACTGGAGAATAGTAAATATTCAACATTCTGATACTAACGAAAACGCTCAACTTGAAATTATTGAAATTCTATGTACTTGATGAAGCTGATGAAATGCTAAATGAAGATTTAGGTAATTCATTAATAATTACCTAAATGATCTATTGCTGTAATAGTGAATAATGAAAATCACTAATTTGAAAATCCTTGTGATATTTACAAATTACAATGTTGTATTAAAGCATCTACTGTTTCTGGAGCAACATATGGATCCTAGTAGTGTAGAAAATCATAATCAGTATTTAAATTAGTGAGGTCGTGACAACTCTCTATTTTTTTTGCTAGAATAGTAAGGGTGGAATGTTGAAATAAATTATCACTCTGTTTGTATTTAAGCTCTTGAATTTAAGCCTTTGTAAACTCATGATTCATGAAACGCATTTAAAGAAAAAAGAAGCAAGCACGATGAAAAGCTCTGATCAAGCTCAAGGAAGAAGGGGAAGAACCTTGACTATAAGTCTATGAGAAAGAAGAAAAGACGCCTCTGTAATCTCACTTTATGCAGCAACGGCTCACACAAAGAATGAAAATGCAACAACGGCTCACAAAGAATTGTTCTCTGTCAAGGAAGAGGAAAGAGAGTGACATTAAAATTTGTGGAGATTAGAAGGGGAAGAAGGAGAACTTTGACTATAGGTCTATAAGGGAGAACCTCGATAAGCAGCCGATTGAGCGTGAGGAAGAAGAAGCCGCCGATCTTATCGAGCGTGAGGAAGACGAAGTCGCCGATCCAGCGTGAGGAAGAAGAAGGTGCTAGACGGCTAGATCGAGCGAGAGTGATCCGTCTGGAATGAATGGAAGCAAACCCCGAATAGGTATAACCCTAAACTCAAAAGCAGCGTGAATCTCAACTGCCCGATTGAAATCTAGCGTTGAAAATGGCTGGCATTTTGGACCGCCCGGTTTCTGGAAAACCAGCCTGATTTCCGGTTCACCGGTCCAACCTCCCAGTTTGCCGGTTCTGGGCCGGTTTTTGACTAGGGCGGTTTTGAGAAACCGACCGGACCGGCCGGGAAACCTGTTGGCGGTCCAACTCGTTGAACCGGCCGGGAAATCGGTTGGCGGTCCAACCGCCGCCAACCGGTTGAACCGGCTGGTGCGGTCCGGTTTTTAAAACGTTGTAAGAGAGAACATTTGTCACACTTGAGGTTGCATTGGGCAGGGCATAAATGTTGTATTATATATTAGATATTGGCTACAAGACATGAGAGTAGGATTGCAAGTTGAGTTGACTTGAAAAAATCTCAAGTTTGTGATGCTCGAGCGAGCGCTCCATTACTTGTCAAGCTTGCACTCGATTAAGAGTCGAGCTCAAGCTCACATATTACTGTCCATCAGCTCAAGAATCAGCGCACAAGCTTTTTATTTGTGCATTTAACAAAAATAAAAAATGAAGAAAAAAGGCCCATGAAATGAAAAGCCTAGGAGCAGCTCGAGCTCGAGCTTAATAAGTAGAACTGGGGTAGAACTCGAGCCGAGCAAAATGAATTCGTCGAGATCAGGCAGCAAGGGGGCGAGTGTTAGGGAGGCTGGAAGTTTTGCCGTCGAAGGGCGGCCGGAACGAAGATGGAAGGAGATGCGGTGCGGCTCGAAGGCATGGTGACAGGAGAAATTCCTTCTGTGTGGGCTATCGATTTTAGTGTTGGGTGTTACTATGCCACTAGAAAGTCAAATTTTAGTGTTATTATAAATGCTCAAAAAAAGAGATTAGACTAAAATCATAAACACGTTTTGGACCAGTCTAACTTTATCTTTGATTACTTGTGTTTTTTTACACATTTTTTACCTGAGACTGTTTAACATAATATTTTGTTATATCTGTTGCGACAAAACTCGACGTCTCGGTAGGACAGGATTAACCTAGACCATCTTATCCCACTGAGTGATCAAACACGCACACAGTCATGAAGAAAGAAAAACTCACAAGGTAATTTTTTAGCGAGGAAAACCCATCAACTGGGTGAAAAACCCCGGGGCCGGATCTGTGTCGACCAAACTTGCACTAGATGTGAGCGTTGTTACCGGATTTTTTCAAGAACTCAAGGACAATAGGTCGCCTCTCGTTACAATTATTGAGGAGAGAGAGAAGTGCTCGGAGGGTGACAAACCACCATTCACAAAGCAAATTATTTCTTCTCGTGCTGCGGGGAGCGATGTGCTCGTTGTATTCTGATAGCTCTTGAAGGATGGAGCAGCTTGTTGCACTTGTTCTGATGTCTGGGGCTTGGAAGTTCGTGCGACGCGCTTGACATGTCCTATCCTCTGTGGATCGTCCCCTGTAGTACTTAGAGGAGATGAGAATTGCTGACTTGTTGACGCTTGGTGGGCTCGTTGCAGAGCTGAGGGTGTTGAACACCTGCAGCGATTTTGAGAGTGGAACACACGGAGTTGCGCTTGGAATAGACTTGATGGCAGAGCGTTGGCTGATGGAGAACACATGGTGCGCTCGCCAGAGGAGAACGCACTGAGCGCATGCCAAAGAAGAGCGCGCGAGGCGCTTGCTGGAGGAGAGCGCGCTGGGCTCTTGCCGAAGGAGAGCGCATAGTGCACTTATTGGAAGAGAGTGCGCGGGGCGCTTGCCAGAGGAGAGCGCGCAGTGCACTTATTGGAAGAGAGTGCGCGGGGCGCTTGCCAGAGGATAGCGCCCAGGGCACTTATTGGAAGAGAGTACGTGAGGCGCTTGCCAGAGGAGAGCGCGCGCAGAAGAGAGCACGTGAGGCGCTTGCCAGAGGAGAGTGCGTGTAAAAGCACGCAAGGAAGAGAGCGCATGTGGTGCTTGCCAGAGGAGAGCGAGCGTAGAAGCGCGCAAGGAAGAGGGGCGCCCGGAATGCGCGCAAGAATAAGACGCGTGTAGAATCGCGCAAGGAAGAGGCACGCGTGGGAGCACGCAAGGAAGCAGAGAGCACAAAAGCGACATGCGTGTGAGCGGACAAAGAAAAGGCGCTCGTGGGACCGTGTAAGGTTGAGAGCTCGTAGGGGCGCGCGAGGAAAAGGCACGCACGAGAGCACGCAGGGAGACACAGCGCGCGAGGAAGTAACATGCATGGGAGCACGAAAGGAGGTGGAGCGCACGGAAGCGCGCAAGGTGGAAGAATGCGTGGGCGCGCGCAAGGAGGTGGAGGGCGTGAGAGCGCACAAGGAGGTGGCGGGAGTGGGAGCGCGCAAGGAGGTGGCGCGAGTGGGAGCGCGCAAGGACGTGACGTGCGTGGGAGCGCGCAAGGACGTGGCTCGCGTGGGAGCGCGCAAGGACGTGGCCCACGTGGGAGCGCAGAAGGACATGGCGCACGTGGGAGCGTGCAGGAGGTGGCGCTCTTGGGTGAGCGCAAGGAGGTGGCGAGCGTGGGAGCGCGCAAGGAGGTGCCGCACGTGGAGAGCGCAAGGACGTGGCGCACGCGGGAGCGCGCTCGGACATGGCGCGCGTGGGAGCGTGCTAGGAGGTGGCGCGCTTGGGAGCGCGCAAGGAGGTGGCGAGCGTGGGAGCACGCAAGGAAGTGGCGCGCGTGGGAGCACGCAAGGAAGTGGCGCGCGTCGAGCGCGCAAGGAAGTGGCGCGCGTCGGAGCGCGCAAGGAAGAGGCACGGGCGGGATGCATGCAAGGAAGTGGCACGTGTGGGAGCGCGCAAGGAAGAGGCACGGGCGGGATAGCGCAAGGAAGTGGCGCGTGTGGGAGCGCGCAAGGAAGAGGCACGGGCGGGATGCGCACAGGGAAGAGGCGTGGGAGGGATTCAGGCAAGGATAATGCGCACATGCGATCGCACAAGGAAGAGGCACGCACAAGAGCGCACAAAGAGACAGAGTGCGCGAGGAAGAGGCACCCGTATTATGCACGCAAGGATAAGACGCGCGTGAGATCACACAAGGAAGAGGCGCGCATGAGAGCGCGCAAAGAGACGGAGTGCGCGAGGAAGAGGCACACACGTGATGCACGCAAGGATAAGACACGTGTGAGATTGCGCAAGGAAGAGGCGCGCATGAGAGCGCACAAAGAGACGGAGTGCGCGAGGAAGCGGCGCAGGCGGGAGCGCGAACGAGAATGCCGTGCACAGGAGCTTGCAAAGAGGGAAAGAGGAGGAAAGGGTAGAGAGAGAAAGTCGTAGAAGGAATTCCTCGGGAGAATAGAGGATGAAGATTTTCGAAGGATGCTTCAAAGATGAAGGTGATCTTCAAGGAGTGCTTGAAGATCTTCAAATGGGGAGAAGGAAACGAAGAAGACGTAGGAGGAAGGAGAGAGAAAATTCATAGTAGGATTTTCAGTTTAAGATAGAGTGAGAAATAAAGGGGAATTTGAGACCCTAATTATAGGCTTCACGAGTGGTTATAGCGGTTATGCGAATATCCACAGTCCATAACCACCATGATCGCTATTTATATACCGATTTTATGACGCATTATGCGCATATTTTTTTATTAATATATTAACCGCAGACAAATTCTATTTTTGACACCGCACTTTCCCCATTACAGGAGATCATGCGGGCGGTTACTTGGGTGGTTATCTACGTAACCAACAAGGATCATCGTGGGAGTGCGATTGGACGGTGGAGAAAACACATGACGGACTGCGACCGACGGTGGGGAAAATTCTTGGCCGGCGAATGTCATGTTTGACCGAAGGAACTTGGCCGGCCGTCGGTGGAAGGTTGGACGGTCGAGGGGAAGGGGAGGGCGCCCCTTGGCGGTGCTGGCGGAGGACGGGCGGCTAAAGGCTCGCCCGTCTGGACAAAGAGGGGCCGCCCCTGGTTGGGGCGGTGACTGCGGAGGGACTGCCTCACGATAGCCCGTCCTGGGCAAAGAAGAGGCCGCCCCAAAATAGGGGCAGCCAGCGGCAGATGGGCAGCCAAATGACCGCCCGTACTGAGAAGAAAGCCGCCCCTTTTAGGGGTATCAGCCCTACCCTAGGAGTCATAAAAAGAAAGGGGGAGGGCGGCCGGCAGGGCGGCCCTCCCCGAAGAAAAATCGGACGCCCTAACTGGGCAGCCGGGGGGGGGTGGGCGAGAAGTTCGGGCTGCCTGGAAGCCGCCCGACCAAATCAACACGACAGCATACAAAAGCACGATGCCGGCCCTGCGCACAACTAGGGCTGTGGGAGCGCATGTGCGAGCGCATAGGTGCACGGCGTGCGGGAGCAACCCGCGTGCCGCATTGCGCGGTCAGGCGGGACTTCGCGCGCGATCGTGCGCGGCCCGCGCCCTGCGCTGTCGGGGCTGTGCTCGCGGAAGGTCGATGCACTCCCAGATGTGCACGAGTGCGGCCAACGGTCGAGGTTGTGCACACCGAATCCGTTGTTCGGTTGAACCCGTTAGGGGAACCACATCAATACCAAAACTCAAAAGAAATCTTTTTTAATTTATTAATTTTCTAATGGTATAAACTACTTTTAAAATTTGGTCTGCCTATAACTTATTGGTATGGACATAATTGAATTGAATTGTACATAAATTTTGGCTGTTCATAATCAAAATTGATGTGCCCATAATATCACTCATCAAGAATTAGATAGTTTTTATTTTATTTATTCAGGATGATAATTTTTTTATTATGGAATATGGAATGCTAATTTATATTTATGCAGACTTGTAGCATTAAAGAGTTATGCTTAATTTTGAACAATGAGTTCTGCGCTGTAAGTAATTACAATGCAGATGTCCGAAAACCCGACAGCAAAAGTGCAAAACAAGAAAAGGCGGGAGATTTGGGAATTGGCTGGTGATGAGCTGCAAATCTTTAAATTTTAGGTAATTAAAATTAAATTCCATGTCAGCTTTCGTATTATTTTTTGTTACTAAATTTTAAAAGGACCAAATTCAAATCGCCAGTAAAGTTTATGGACATAATTCAAATTAACTTAAAAAATGGTGATTATATGCAAATTAATTTTTGGATATGTATAAATCATTTTATTAATTAAAATTTAAACAATTACCTAAAAAAGAAACGAATCAACCGGCAAGTGTAAACCTTAAAGCTCACCCAGTTGTAAGGGGTCTTCTTCTCCTTTCACGGAACATTCGAATGAAAACCGTAAAGCTCACCCAGTTGCTCCAATTTCGGCAGGAAGGAGATTGTATTGCAACACTTGCGCTCGGAGAGAATTGATTTATGGCTTATTACGGTTACCCGGGTTTTTCTCGGCCCGGAGAGTTGGATTGACTTGGCTCGGAATTGGACTGGACGTGCAAACAATCAATGAAAACTAGCTGTAAAAGATAAAAGATTTTTTCAGATATGAAAAATCCAAAAATGGAGAAAAATCATGTGGCCGGATGTGTGTCAAGCCAACATCCATTATTTTGTTTTATATTACAAGAGTTGAGACAATTGCTCGGAGGGTGACATGTCACCTCTCTGTTATAAGTGTAAAATATGAAAACAATGGAGAAAAAACTAAGTGCTCGGAGCCTCGATAGAAATGCTCCAATGGAAAAGATCGATAAGTGCTCAAAGCCTCGATAGAAATGCTCATGTTGAGCCCGAGCCTTGATGAGAGGGCTCCTTTGCAGAAGGAAAAAAACCGCGACCATGAAATCTTGAAATGTCTTTGTGCTAGAGAGGGTGCAAAGAGAATTCGGAGCAGAAGAACGATCTAAGACTCACGTTGTCGCTGAAAAACTTCAGAGCGCTTTCTAGCCTATGGAGTTACTTGTCTTCAAATGAAGCCCTGGTGACCTTTTTATAGTTTTCTGGAGGGATATGTTGGCGATTGCACTTTGGGGTGAAATTTGTGCTGGCGAATGACGTCGCTTCATTTCGGTCACCTGGATCACCAATTTTAGAAAAGACAAAGTATCCCCCCGCCCCCCCCCCCCCCCCCCCCCCGGGCGGTCCGGGCAGCCTAGGCAAGGTGTCCGCCGACGGCAGCGGCCGACGACATCCCTAGGTGGGTGGGTGCCGCCAGTGGCGGTGGCGACCGCCAGCGCGCGTGCTTGTGCGCAGCGCACATGTCTGCGCGCTGCACGTGTGCGGGTGCATTGCTTGGGCGCCCATACTTCGTTCTGCCCCTTCTTTTGGGGTGATTTGTGTTAGTGTATATTTGGACTAATAACGGATTCGGAGGCATAACGGGTCAGTTCGGACACGTGTAGATCCGATACCCGTAGAAAACTCCTTGGGTTTGCCTATTTATACCCGCCTAGGGGCAACGGGTAGGTGATTTCACTTTGATCCCCATCCGGATTCTTCGAGCAACTTTCACATTCTCGAAGTTTACGCCCCTGTTGCTCGATTTTCCTGTAACCGCTCCGCTCCCTTAAACCGACGTCGGAGTTTACGACGTCCGCTGCTGGTGATTGGCAAGGCCGAAGGATCGGGCCGCTTGGTTTCGGAAAGGAGAAGGCCTGGCTTCCATCGTCGCTGAAATCGGGAAGGAGATCGGAGGTTCATCGCTGCCGTAACCGCTCCCGTCACTCCCGTAACCGCTTCCTCTCGCCGTCGTTGTTTCGCTCGGTTCGCGAAGGAGGAGAATGGAGATCGGTCGCTGCTTGATTGTGAAGGAGCAAAAGGAGAAAGTAATCCCGTGCACTCCTCTGGTTTTTTTTTTTCCGATCGATTCTCCCATCCCACCGAGGTTTTCCTGGATCGGGAAGAAGTACGTCGCTCTCGCTCGGGAGGAAGAAAGAAATCTCCCGCCGACGTTCGGTCGATGAAAGAAAAGCTTCTCGCCGCCGCCGTTAATGTGCGGATCTCCCGCTGCCGCCGTTGCTGTGCGGTTCTCCTGACGCCGTCGTTGCTGTGCAGAACTCCCGCCGCCGCTGTTCGTGGAGGAAGAAAGCAAAATATCTCGGGCCGTCCGTTGTTCTCCAATGGTTGCCGCTTCCGATTTCGGAAAATCGAGAAAAAAAAAGATTTTCTGGATCATTTTCTCCATCTGTGCCCGATGAGAAAACTTTTTTTTTCATGGCCACCGCTGATCGAGACAGGGACAAAGAAAAATTCCTGCTGTTGCTCTCGCCGATTTTGGTCCCTCCGCCTGTAGAGACATTTCTATTACTGAAAGGAATTGATTGGACTTTTTAGCCGCCGCCATAGGGATCAAGAAAAGGAAAATTAATTAGTTTGCCTTGGGTTGTCAATCCCATGACTCTCCTAACCAGCAGGAGGTGTCCAGCAAACCTGGAATGAATGAGAATGGAAATCAACTGCAAGAGGATCTACAGGAAAAGTTGTGTGTGGCAGGATCTTCTTAAAGTTGATATAATCCTGTTTGCTCATGGAAATGATTGCATTCTCACGGGTTCCCAGATCCAGGTACTCTTGTAAAAATGGTTGAGGGAGCCGTTCTCTTGTGGACTCGGGAAATCGGAGAGTTATTTGTCTCCGGATCATCAAACAAATACATCCCTGGATTGGATCTGAAGTGTACTGGATCAACTCTATTCGGATCAGGTGATATTTTTTCAGTTTGTGTTTTTCATTTTTTTAAAATGTTGAAACGTATCACCTATGATATAGTAATATTGCAGTTCTTTAGTTCCACTAATTTCCATAGGTGGAAACTCCACATTCAACTTGACTTGAAAAATAGGAGATTTACCACACAGTGCTCGACGATTTTGTCACTATCCGAGTGGATGTGGACAAATATCTGAGAAGCAGAGACGAAGATTTTTGCGGGATTACCTTCTGAATTACTTGAATTCTCGTCTTTCCTTGACCTTAAGCAAACTGGCTCGCATTTAAGTTTGAAATGAACAAACTGGTTTAAAAAGAGGAAGCCCCACATAATACAACAACATGCTGGCCTTCTGAGTGGTGGCTGGTCAACGCTGCTACCTGTCATGTGTTTAATGACATGGATCCTCTAACTAAGGTCACAAAAGTTAGGGAAACAGTGGAAAATTGCAATGGAGGAGAGACCGAGGGACCCATACTTGGATTGCTACCTTGGTCTAGTCCCAGCGGTAGAGTAACTTTGTAAGTTAACTCACACTATTTTGGTTGTGCATACGTTAAAAATAAAATGTACCGACTAAGTCTAGCAAATGAATTAGTTCAACAAGTTCAAACAAAATTAGTTAGCCCCAAGACTCTACATGAGAGACTAGGACACGTGAACTATAGGAAAATGTTCCAAATAGCTAGAACTCACCAGATCACATTAGACACTAAGTCACAGGCTGAGAAATGTGACGTGTGTGCTCAGAATAAGATCACTAGGAAATCTTTTAGTGCAGTTACTAGGAGCACAACACCTCTAGAGCTTATACATTCCGACATATGTGACTTTAAAAGTTTTGTCACCAGAGGAGGAAGGAAGTATATAATCACGTTTATAGATGACTGCTTTAGGTTCTATCACATCTATTTTCTTAAAACTAAAGATGAAGCGTTTGAAAAGTTTTGTCTTTTCAAAACAGGGTAGAAAACCAACTAGATATGAGAATAAAGAGTTTTAGAAGTGATAGAGGAGGAGAATACATGTGTAGTGAGTTTCGTGGTTTCCTTGCCTCTCAAGGGATCATAGCAGAAACCACTGCTCATTACTCACCCCAATCGAATGGTATAGCCGAGCGGAAAAATAGAACGTTAACAGAGATGTTGAACTCTATGTTGCTCACTGCTGACATGCCTACTGCCTATTGGGGAGAAGCATTTTTAACTGCAAACAACATTCTGAACAAAGTCCCTCATGCTAAGTTAGACGTCACACCCTATGAGCTTTGGTTTAAGAGATCCCCGACATTGACTAAACTTAAGACCTAGGGCTGCATAGCCTATGTCAGAGTCTCTGACCCTAGACGGTCTAAACTTGGACCTAGGACCAACACGTGTGTCTACTTAGGTTGTGCTGAAGATAGTGCTGCAGATAGATTCTTAGACCTGTCTAATAATATAATTATTGAATCTAGGGATGCTGTGTTATTTGAGGATAAGTTCCTTAAGGATAAGAACCTGACCATCTCAGGTATGCAAGCAACTATTACTGAAGAAGAACCTGAATCAGTACCGAGCACCTCCTATTTAGTCCCGGTAGACAATAATGTCCTAGAGTCTAGACGGACTTCGATGAGAGAGAGAACTCCCAAACTTTTGGTAGTGATTTTGTCACTTACCACGTTGAGGCTGATCCATCCACCTATAAGGATGCGATGAGATCAAGGGATTCCCTACTCTGGAAAGAGGTCATTGATGAAGAGATGAACTCTTTGGTTCAGAACAACACCTGGACGTTGGTTGATAAGACAAAAGGGGCTAAAACTATAGGGTGTAAGTGAGTTCTGAAAAAGAAGCTCAATCCTGATGGTAGTATAGCTAAGTATAAAGCGCGCCTGGTGGCTAAAGGTTTCACACAAGTTAGTGAGGTGGATTACTTTGATGTATATTCACCAGTGTGTCACTTAGCAACCATTAGGATACTCCTTGCTATTGCGTCTATTGAGAACTTTATTGTTCATCAAATGGATGTTAAGACTGTATTTTTGAACGGAGATCTGACCGAAGAGATATACATGAGCCAACCTGAAGGTTTCATAGTTCACGGTCACGAAAGTAAGGTCTGCAAGTTGATCAAATCGCTATACGGACTTAAACAAGCACCAAAATTATGGCATGAGAAGTTTGACTATAGTGTAAGGAACATGGGATTCCTGTCGAGTCTCTCGGACAAATGTCTTTACATACGTCATAGATCGAACAAAGTCGTTATAATATGCTTGTATGTGATGATATGCTGATTCTTGGTTCTGATCAATCCGTGGTGGATGACGTTAAGTCAGAACTAATGCGGAGGTTTAGCATTAAAGACCTAGGTATAGCTGAGACTATACTAGGCATGCAAGTGAGCTTTGGGAAAAATGGCATTTCCCTAAGTCAAAGCCACTACATAAAGTCCTTGTTGGATACGTGGGGATACAGTGAACGTACAGCAGTGGAGACGCCTTACGATTACAATAATCTCTTGAAGCTCAATGATGGAGCTGCGATTAAATAGTTAGATTATGCTAAACTGATTGGTAGTCTCATGTATGCTATGGTCTGCACAAGACCTGACATAGCCTTTACGGTCGGCATGTTAAGCAGATTCACTAGTAATCCTAGCCAAGACCATTGGGATGCCCTCGATAGGTTGATGCGATACCTAAAGCACACCCAAAAGTATGCTTTATGTTATCATGGTCATCCTACAGTGTTGGAAGGATATTCTGATGCATCATGGTGCTCAGAATTAAATGACAACAAGTCCACTAGTGGATTTATATTCACACTAGGAGGAGCAACTGTAGCTTGGAAGTCCAAGAGACAATCATGTATTGCACTGTCTTCTATGAAATCCGAACTCTACGCTCTAGCTTCAGCAGGAGAAGAAGCAGAGTGGATACGAGATTTGGTGATGGACATTCCACTATCGAGCCTGAAGTTGAGTTCTGTTGCAGTTTACTGTGACAATCAGACAACTAAAAAGATTGCTACGAACACTTTGTTCAATAGCAAAAGAAGGCAACTACGGATGAAACAAGCCTGGTTGACCTCCCTTACGAGTCAAGGGATTGTGAAACTCGTTGATGTGAGGTCAAAAGATAATGTTGCAGACGCCTTAACAAAGGGCTTAAATAGAGTTCTCACCATTAAAACATCGGGAGAGATGAGATTAAAGTTCATAGAAATATGAAACTTCCTCCTATGTTTATGTTTTCATAGCAAGAACCTATAGTTGCAACATTCAAGCATCTAATAACAGACTGAAAACCCCAAATAATTTCTTGATGAAAGCCCAAGATGGTTAGATGCTAGTCATTCCACACCTGATGACTTAACATCTTTCTCGTTGCAAGCTGATTTGAGAATTATTCAACTGGGAATAAAAATTCGTTGTATGTGTTAATCTAACATTAGTGATCATAGCACATTATTCCACATTTGATAATGTTGCAAATGACGGTGTGTCAAATCATATAATGAGGTACATAGTGATCACTAATGCGTAAGATAACAACGTTTGATTTATTAAAATCAAAACTTGACTGCTCCTAGTTAGACTGGATAGAGATGCTGACAATGTTACTTCACTACTGCTACAAGTGTTAAGCTCAGTTAGGTAGAGCTAGTTTACTTTGATACGTCACTGCATATGTTTATGAATTCATAGAGTTTGACTCATGAAATTCCTTGCAGGCACTGGTGAAGATGGAGGAGAGAAAGTGGATTTTGACATAGATGATGATGATCTACTCTCTGAGTATAATTGTTACACGTTTATCTATAGTCATTTTTTGTTTTCCAGACTTATTTGATATGGAGTAACACATTTATATTTTTATGATGTATTATGTTATTGTTTTAAAACTCATGTTTGCGTTTTTCTTTAAAAATTTGCTAACTCTTATATAATGTGTAAAGTCGAACATTTATTTTGATATTCTCCACTTTCTGCACTCCGAAACGTACACGTTATTTGTCACAAATATAGGAGGAGATTGTTAGTGTATATTTGGACTAATAACGGGTTCGGAGGCATAACAGGTCAGTTCGGACACGTGTAGATCCGATACCCGTAGAAACTCCTTGGGTTGCCTATTTATACCCGCCTAGGGGCAACGGATAGGGGATTCCACTTTGATCCCCATTCGGATGATTCGAGCAACTTTCACAATTTGTGGGTCCCCTCGAGCGTGCGCGCCTCACTTGGTCAGGTCATATTACTTGTACGTTTTGGTCAAATTCCTACCGGTTTGACGTGACAAGACTTCGGGGGAACCCCATCACAACTAAGTCTCCGTTTGGCACGATAGTGACGCTCATAAACACATGGATTAAAACATCATTCGTTAAGATTCTCCACCGAACAAACATCATCCGTTTGAACATAAAAGTGGATGAAGTTCCTTATGTGGGCGTTAACAAATGATAATTTAACCCTCAATGTTCATGACCGCTACCACCGTGCCAAACAGAGCCTAAGTAGCAATTGGATCAAAGAACTTGACATGTGTTATTTTGATTTGCACCTAATAATTTAGTTTGTACTTATAATTTTTTGATCTTCACATAAAATTAAATGATTTGAAAAAATATAGAAACATATTTCATATTTTTGGCTGAATAAACATATTGTCTAATATTACAACGAGACATATGACAATTAACATCTATTTAATTTAATTTTGTAGGACTTTCTAAAACTGCTACTTACATATGGCTGGTTGTTTAAGTTAGGGTATACATGTGAAAATGAAAAAAAATATTTGTGCCCTCGGTGGATGTAAGCCAGTTTGTACAAAACATCGTAAATATTGTACTTACGCGCTCAATTGTTCTGATTATATCGTGTTTTGCTCTAATAATATATTCATGCATAAATTAACCCCAAATGGAAATAGGGCGACCGTGCAAGGAGAAGCACGCATGGGCACAACCGACCCGAGCACTATCACGTCACATCAAAACAGACACGGCGCACGCCCCTCGGGGGAGCGAAAGCAGTGCGCCAGCAGCGGCAGCCGTCGCCTCCTACCGTAGTAGCCGGCCACCTCCGCCTTCAGGCACATTGCCCGGGCTGCCCAGACCGCTCGTGGTGGGGGTGGGGGGATGTGGGGGACACACTCGTCATTTCGCTACAATTGATAATTCAGGTGACCGAAACGAAGCGACGTCATTCGACTGCACAAATTCCAACCCAATGCAATTACTAGCATATTGCTCTAGAAAATTATAAATATGTCATGAGGCTTTATTTTGAAGACAAATAACTAAATATGCTAGAAAGAGCTCTGAGGTTTTCCGGTGAAAACATGAGACTTTGATCGTTCCTCCGCCCGGAATTCTCTCCGCTCCCTCTCTAGCACGAAGATGTCTCGAGATTTCGAGAACACAGTTTTTCCTTCTCCAAAAGAGCGCTCTCATCAAGGCTCCGGCTCAACGAGAGCATTTTCATCGAGACTCCGAGGACTTATATATTTTCACCATCGGAGCGTTTCCACCCAAACTTTGGGGACTTAGAGATTTTCACTACCGAAGCGTTTCCACACATGCACTAAGGACTTCGTTTTTTCTCTATTGTTTTCATATTCTGCACTTGTAACGAAAAGTTAGTCTGTCACCCTATGAGAAATTGTCTCAACTCTTGTAAACTCCAACAAAAAGGTGGATTTTGGTCCGACACAAATCCAAACACTTGGTTTTTCATCATTTTCGGGTTTTCCACATCAAAAAATCTTTTGTCATTTGTTGATGTTTTTCATTGACTGTTTCCGCGCCCGGTCCAATTCCATGCTAAGTCAGTCCGATTCTCCGGACCGGAAAAAAACCGGGTGACCCACAAACGATACATTCCAAAAGAAGCCTTCATTTCACTAATTATATGCACGTATGTGCGGCAGAGGCACTTGCAGCTCGCTTGGTGGTGGAGATGGCTCTGGAGTTTGGTTGGACATCCGTGTTGGTTGAGGGTGATTGGTCTATTCTTCTTTGACTTTTGAGGGCCAGTATGAGGCCCTCTTCTCTGGATTGGCCAATCATTTTGGATATTGTTATGCTGGCTAGAGGGATCAAAAGTGTTGAGTTTTTATTCTCTAGACGTATGACCAATCATATAACGCATGCTATTGCGTCGATCTCTTTTCAATCGCCTACATTACTTTACCCTCTTCTATGTTGATCTGATGTACTTGGATAGTGATATAAATGAATGAATCACCTTGTTTTTTCTCAAAAGAAAAAAGAACAATATCATTATTTAGCAATTATATATTTAAACATGAACATAAACAATAACAACACGGGCAATCAAACATATATCAATCACTTCTTTGTAGTTTTAAATCTCAATAAAATCCAATACGCTAATATGAATATACTCGAGAGTACCACAAGTTGAGAAGTGGGCACCACATGTTGAGAAGTCAAAATATTTACGCAATCCGTTAAATAATCAACGACAAGATTCGTGCACATAAATCTTTGTCGTCGGACGACAACCAACCACCGTCATCACCGGAGAAACACCACTGAGGCCAATTATAAACAAGAATGTATTTGACACCAAGCTCACACATTTTCTCCCCTCAAACAGGAAAACCTATTTGATCGAGCCCAAGTCAACCCTCTGAACTCTATTGTGGGAGGTCACCGATGTGAAGTCGACCTACCTCCTCGCCACTTGTCCTCCGAGACCAACGGTGACACTCACATCCAAGACCGATAGCTACCAACTGTTGCTCCGTCACCACCCAACGACCTGGTCGCAGCCACAATTAGCAGCCCGTTGCACGAACAAGGAGGAAACAAAAGAAGAAAGTTCGGCGACTCTAGGGTATGTTGAGCTCCTACGTTCCGGTCACAGTTGAGGGAAGAATTTTTCTGTCCGGAACCCGTTTCTAAAAATTTTCATCCGGGAGCAATGAGAAGCCTGGAACTGCACGTGGGCCCACACATTTCTGGTGTTTGACATGCACTTCTGCGCGGGGCCCACACATTTCTGGTGTTTGACATGCACTTTTGCGCGGGGCCCACACATTCATGACTTCTCATTGGTCCCAGTTTCATCTGCATTCCGGATGGAAAAAATAGGCCAGTTGAGGGCTATTGCAACCGGATTTCTATCCCGGGTACGATAGATCGGGGCTTCAGGAGTTAGGTCTGGTAGGCGGGGTTTTTCGGTTGGGGGCACCTGGTCACGTTGAGTCCTAAAGAGGGCCATTCAGATCTGGATCCAAACCAATGTCCAACAAAGAGTTCGGGTCTATTTTGATTGGGGGGTGGCCGTTGGAGATGCCGGCAAAACAATGTTCTATAAATACACAGGGTTCCAGAACACAAAAACTGACATTATTTTACTAGAAAATAAAATAAAAACTCAAATAAAGAGACAAACTGAAGGCCGATCAAAACAAACACTGTAGCTGAAACCGGACTCCAAACTATCCACACAAGAGAATCAAGAATTGGAATGCAATTTGTAAATGGACGCATAAGATTCGTGTGAGAACAAACGTTCTTCTTCTTCATACGCAAACGAATAACCGCTACCATCAAACGAAATCGATGCGGAACAAACCACCTGTGCACCCAAAGCATAACCGTAATCACTTTGGGTGCACGTAGACGAAATCCATATTCAGCAAATTTAGTCACGGATGGGAAAATCCTATTCGCTATGTGCCCTTTTGCACGACCGCTAGTCCATACTCACCTACACAAACACACAAACACACAAACACACATTATATTAATACAATCGAATTGAAAGTTCATGTCACCACTGAAATTTTTATTTTAAAACAACAAAAGGTAAAATAAGCTTAAAATAAATGAGCGCAAATATTTTGGAGACGAGCACGTCTTTGATATGGGCACATCATAAAATTTTAATTGCAACCCATTTTTAGTGCACGGCCACAAATAGAGAAGCCCCACTTCTCAATCCCCCACATCTATTTTTTAGTATCAGCCAAGAATTCATCGCAGTTGTTGGCAGCGCACAACATCACCTGCTGTATAGCCGACCGTTAGGAGGCCTGGCAAACTACACTCAGAGCCGCTCAACACACCACCAGCCCTTAGACACAATGATCCGGCTATCCGGCATCACCTCGGATCGCCAACGCAACCTTGAACGCACACAACTCCCTCATCCACTCCAAATGCTTCAATCTCAAATCCGCCACATGAAATCTTGAATGTCACACATTGCATTTTCTAGGCGGAAACGCAATGGAATCCTCCCTTATTTCACTCATCTTCCCTCCCGCCCAATGATTCAAATATCACCACCATTCGCTCCTCAGCTGCGGCGGCCATCGCAAACATCCTTATCTCCTCCCGCCCGTCATTTTTGATTGGTGATTTGATGAATTCTGATTTCCATTTGAAGCAGCAGTGGAGGGAGGCTTAGGCTCCGTTTGGCACGATGGTGGCGGTGTGAACATGGGGGCTAAATTGTCATTTGTTACACCCACTTAAGGAACTTCATCCACTTTTATGTTTAAACGGATGAAGTTCCTTAGGTGGGTGTTAACAAATGACAATTTAACCACATGTTCACGACCGCCACCACCGTGTCAAACGGAGCCTTAGTATTTGTTCAAGAACATCTCCACCGGCTTGCTACCGTCGTCATCGTGGAAGAAGTGTGGTGTTCTGCCGAGAATGTTCCCACCGGCTTGTCGTCTACGTCGGTTCCTTAGCCGCAAAGTCCTTCCCGCGGTAAAGGTAGTGACGACCATCAGGCGACAACTATGTTGTTGTCAACGTCGGGCTGGGAGCCTGGGAGGAACACAACACTGGGCGAGTAGTAAGAAGGAGAGGCCCGAGAGAATGCGAAAATGGGGGTGTGCTTATAAGAGACTATACCGGGATTACAAAAATAGGTATTATTTTACTCTGGGATGTACAACTCGTAACAATGCTCAAATTATGGTGATTGTTAATCGCAACCCGTTATTTTACTAGTCGCACCCCAAAATCTCCCAATTTTTCGCGCATTTTCGAAATACGCCTTGTACATGCAATATCAGGAAAAGTGTTCACCACGAAAGTTGTAGATATGAACGAGATCTACAACTTTCGTGTTGATCACTTTTCCTAAAAATGCATATACAAGGTACTTTGGAAAATATGCTCCAGATTTTGCGTCTTTTCGAAATACGCCTTGTACATGCAATTTCAGGAAAAGTGTTCAACACGAAAGTTGTAGATCTCGTTTGATATCTATAACTTTCGTGTTGAACACTTTTCCTGAAATTGCATGTACAAGGCGTATTTAAAAAAGACGCGAAAAATTGAGAGATTTTGGGGTACGACTAGACAACTACGAGTTGCGGTTAACAATCACCCAAATTAATTGACTGCATATAATAAGATGGAGACATTTTTAATGTGTTATATTAATATTGATTTATTTATATATTATTCAGGTCACGCGCTCTCCTCCTCGGTACCAACCCTGCTCTAACGCGCAACCACTACTTACAAAAAGCTACCGAAATAATTCAAATATTGCTAACCATTCCCGCCAGCTCTCCATCATTTTATGCACATCGATCCTAAAACAATTTAGTATTACAATTATACGAACATCAATGTCATTTTCCTTTAAACACCCCAATAGTTTACAAATTTAGGCCCCGTTACACCGGGCGGATCCACGCCGTGGCAAGACGGTAGGGATCTGCCCCGCCGCTTTAAAATCGTGGAAAATGTGCGAATTTCATCAGCGCAGCGGAAACCGCGGCCTCGATCATGGGGCGCAGATGAAATCATGGTCACCACGCCAAACGAGCACTTAATTATATCAAATACATTACAAATTTAGGCTCCATTTTGCGCGACGGTGAACGTACTGCTGTTCGTGAACTCCCTACCATACCTAAAAAATTCGTCAACTCTTTGTTCAAAACTATTTTTTATGATAATATTGCGGTTGTCATGCCAAAAGTGAAGTTTTTTGTTCAAACTCATTGGCGCAAAAACAAAAAAGCAGTGCCAAACAAAATCTTAATTATCAAATAGATATCCATACTAATAAATAAAGGGCATAAGGGCATTTACCGATGTTCAAAGTATATGGAGTTTGTGAAACAAAGGAATTATTTGAGGATCAGTATTTTCAAATCTAGGTTACTAGCCAATGAGGCTTGATTTACTTGGATAGGCCGAGGTCTCATGATAGGGAGGTCATGAGTTCATTTCTCATCATGTGTGAGTTTTGTATATTTATTTAGTTGTTTGTCGTTTGATTGATTATTGTTTAATGATGTAGTCATTGATGCTTAATGTTCTCAATGTAATGATGCTCGAAACATTCATTACTAAAAACAATGAGATTACTCATTTGATGGAAAAAGACGTTTTCATTTTTTTAAGGGACAACGAAGAGAAAAATGACCAAATAAATGGGCCCAAGGCTCTATTTAGTGTGAATACTGACAACGGAACACAAACGACGGAGGGGATGTGTCAGCTAGAGCTTGAGCGTCCAACCTGAACCAAGCGCACAAATGATAACTGATGAGGTCCTCCTCAGTTTATATTAATATCAGGCTGCAAATAACCCGAATTTCCATGTCCCCCACCCATTAAGCGGGAATTTATGCAGTCTCCCTCAATTTATAGGATCCAAGCACACAACCGTTGTGCCAACCGCACGCGGCCGGCCTCCGCTCATTCGGATGCCGCCCACGGACCCGCACCCCGTGCGTACAGACAAAGGGGAGGGGGAGCGAGTGGCTGGCCATCCGGCCGGTCTCTGTGAGGCCGACCCCCATTCAGCCGCCTGATCAAGGGCGACTTCAGCCTGGTTGGCCTCCGCGAGGCCAGACCACGCTCGGTTGCCTGCTCAAGGGCGGCCTCCGACCGAGCGCTGGCCTCCGCGAGGCCGGCCCCCGCTCAGCCACCCACTCAAGGGCGTCCTCTGCCCAAGCGCTGACCTTTGCGAGGCCGACCCAACTCGGCCGCCCGCACAAGGGCGGCATCCGCCCGAGCACAAGTCACCGCCCCGGTGCCTGTTCGACTGCCCGCTCATTGGCGGCCTTTGCCCGACCGACCTTCACTAAGCCGGCCCCCCGCTCGGCTTCCAGACACCCAAGCGGCCTTCGCCTGACGGACCTTCGCGACGCTGGCCCCCGCTCGGCCGCCAGATGCATGGGCAGCCTCCTCCCGGCCGGCCTCCAGGAGGCCGGTCCCCGCTTGGACGCCCAGTTAATTAGTCCCTCGTCGATTAGTCGTCGTCTGATCGGCCCCATTCAATCTCCTCCGTCTGATGTTTGGGTAACCACTTACGTAACACCCAATATGGGTGGGTGCAAATAGTCGAAATTTTTAATCGGGGTATACGTGTTGTTAAACTATTAAAATATAGACACATACTTTGGTTAGGGTGTTGTGAGCAACACTTCCGGTCCTCTTGTCGGCATTCGCAGTAAGCTCACACAATGCCCGTCAATCAACCGCAAGTTCCCTCGCTTTTGTCCACACAAGTGAACCCCCAAGCTCCAGAGCGTGGCGTTCATCGCCAGGATATCGACGAGTGTCTGGAAGACACTTCTCTCCCATAAATTGGTTGAAGAGCGATGTTACGATTCGACGATCAGTCTGACACGGCCCGGTCGTGTGGTTCGACGCCTTCGACGATCGTCTTGACCGGCCTTTTGTCTGGTTTGCGACGATCGACGATCGCTCAGGAACCGGTCCAATTGACGGTTGAGTCTCGAGCGATCGTGGATGAATGACAACAACCAAGCATATAAATTAATGTTTATATACGTTGTTAATTTGAGAGTTCCCGATTTAGGGAGTACTCGGATTCTGAATTGCAGTCTTGTGGCGGCGTGTCATCTTTTGGAGGCCTGATACGAGAAACTATCTCGTTGAGAACATATAAATCGATAAACCAGAAGGTATTAACTTCTATGGTTTTCTTGTCCGTTACAGAAAACAATTTGAGAGGAGAAGAGGAATTAGGATCTGGACTTTGCAATCCGCTTGCACAGCCTTTGCACAATCTGATTCTTTTTCGTCCGGTGAATACAAGAAGGAAGAACGAAGGCCGGGAGAGACTGGAAGCCTTCGTAGCCCGTTTTGGGTGAACCTCTGTAACATCTTGTGTTTGTGTTGCACCAACGACAACCACCGGCGGCATCCTACTGCTCTGTTTTTTTCTGTTCTGTGTTTGTTATTCGAACAGTCGTGATATTCGGCATTTCTGGCTTCTCGGCATGGCCCCGGATCCTTAACATTCACCACCTATCAATGCACGAATCACTTAACACAGCCATACTTTGCACGCCCACATAGACATCATGGCCAACCCGGTCCAGTACTCATCTTTGTTTTGGCAATCGTGACCGTCGCACCTGATCGTAGAAACTGACCCATAACCCGAGTCCCAGAAGGAGATACCCCTACCCCAATTCCCATGCCCGGCCTCAGAAATCATGTACACCACCTCATGTTGTGGTCAGCAACCGCAGACACAGTGATACAGCACTCCTGAACATGGTATGTCGCTCATTACCATCAGTCCACCTCGGTGTTCACCCAACTGTAGCCACCTAATCCAATCCGCTCAGTGATGACAAACATCCTGTCAATGTTCAGACTCTCAGTGATGGTGAGGACAACATCACTCTGCACTGCAAGCTTGCAACCTAGCCTCGCTTTTGTCTCGAACTAACACTCTTGTGTGACTGCACTGTCTGCAATGTAAAAATATCATACCCTCCTTTGGCCCAGATCGAAATCAAATCCCTTGAAACTCCACCATACCCATCTGCTGCTACAAGCGCCCTCAGGAGTAGGGCCCACTAATATCTGTTGGATAGCATCGATCGTGATCTCCACTAGCTCCACTGTACCTTCTCAAAGATATCACTACCGGGTAATTAGTTTCACGAGTGACGGGTCTTCTCTCCCTCCGTCTCTACCCTCCTAACTGAACAGACACCGTTCACACATCTGTACCCACAGATAATCTTCCCCTGTAAATATCTGTGGTTAATGACCTTCTCAGAGCCACCGGCAAATCTGTTACTCTCGATTCCTCTTAAAAACACTGCGTTCACGTTCTTCCCTGTCATGGTTGTCCTAACAAAAATTAATTCAAAGTGATTTGAGTGGGGAGCGGACCTCGTCACCCACCGTCAAATCGTTACTCGAAAGTCAATCAGCCCGAACCTGCCGATACCACTTGTGGTTAATGAGGAAACTCCCCTACACAACCTTTGCGGGGTTACAAGAACATTAAATCAACAAACCACGACATACAAAATTAATGTAGCTGCAAAAACATAAAGAAGTGTACGTCCGTTACAGAAAACCTAGAGCCGGACTGTCGATCCGCGGGAGAGAGAATTTTCCTCTTTGTCTGTTTGCTCCGTCGCTGCGACCCATCGCTTAGGAGCGAAGACGGTCCGCATCGCCGCAGAGAAACTCCGTAGGCCACTGCACCACCGCAAGTTCGCCGCTACCAAGAGCCTCAAGCAAAAATAATCCTCTCCTCCAAGACCGGTGGCTATTTCTCCACGTGGAACGTCGAGATCCCACATGAGAGAAATGCTCTGTCACATCTCACACCAACGGCAAGCATCCTACAGGGGTCTCCCACCCCTTGCGGTACCAAGAGCGAGACGGCGGCGACGACGGTGGCGGCTCCTCCCTCCAACGCAAACAAGGGTGTGGCGGCTCTGTTTTTTTTTTCTCAATCAAAAACAATATGGCGGTAGTTTAATTCCTGAACAGTTGAGAGTTATTGGAGTACTCGTAAATAATAATGGTATGCTGAATTTTAGCAAGAGAGAGCAGCTTTGTGCAATTGTGCATTATAGGGCTGGATGTTTTCCTTGCATACCTTATAATGTCATGAACCAAAATTGAGGCCTACATGAGGTGATGTTCTCCCACGTGTCTAACCTATATACAAAACCATAATTAAGAATAATTGATCATGAATAGTAGTTACATAGTAAATGTTTGAGGTGACGAAGAATTATATTGAATAGCATGTATGCATATGTTAGCCCTAATGTGCTTGTATAATAATGCAATAATAACTTGAAAGTCATGGGTTATATACAACTAAATGGAAATAAAGCGTACAAGTGATGGTTGTTGTTGTATGTACATAAATTATTGTATGATTCTATGGATGTTGAAACATTCATAGAGGAGAGAGCTTACTTGAGCGTCTTTGGAGGTTGCAAACCTGCAACATTCATAGAAGTGAGCTTTAGGATGTGAAATTTGGTCATGGAATCTAAATTTGGACTACTTTCAATTTTATGATTAGTTACTCAATTATGTATGATTAATCGTCAATGTAGGCTTAAATCTTTACAGGAAAAGAAGCACATAGTCTGAGGCAAAATAAAGTACGCGTAGATGCCTACTTATGAGATTTAGCTTTTGTTTGGGTGTTTTGCGAATCTATAATTGCCTTTTGAGTTCAGTAGATTAGGATTGCCATCTGGAAAGGAAAAAAATCACGGGATCAAGCTCTGTTAAGACAAATTCGCTATTTATGTTGTCATAATATACAATTGATTTATCATGGGTGACATGTCATCCCTCGTTCTACAATGTTAAAAGAGTCATTCGATGGTTGTACGTGTCAGTGACACCATTTAGAGAGCTGAACACGGGGGAGCATCCCGGAGTACATCCCACGGTGATGCGTTCTAAAGAGTGACATGAGGCTTGTCCCGAAGTGCGGAGCGTCTTCTGGATAGCTGAGTGCAGGGGGGCATTGAGGGCCTTCTGGAGAGGTGAGCACCTACTGGAGAGCAGTGCGTGAGGACGCGCAATGGAGAGCGGAGTGCGGGGCCGCGCAAAGAGTATATCGTATGGAGACATGTTGATAGCGGAGTGCGAGTGCACAGGACATGAGTGATGTGAGCATTTTATGTGTGTGGAGCACGGCGGGCACGTGCGCTGGAGCGGCGTATTCACCGTAAAGAGATGTGTTCACTATGGCAGCGCATTCACTAGAGTGGGAAACGAGGACTGGAGCTACGTGTTCATTGTAACAGTGTGTTCTCTAGAGTGACATGTTCACTAGAGCGAGCACCAGAGTGCCCTCTAACTATGTGTTCACTAGAACGTGTTCACTCTAATTGTGCGTTTACTAAAGTGGCGTAATCATTGGAGCAGGCACCAGAATGACGTATTCATTGTAGTTGTGTGCTCACTATAGTAGAATTGGAACGATGTGTTCACTGTAGTTGTGTGTTCAGTAGAGCGGCACTGAAGGGGTGTGTTCACGAGAGCGGCACTGAAGGGGCGTGTTCACTAGAGAGACACTGAAGGGGCGTGTTCACTAGAGCGGCACTGAAGGGGCGTGTTCACTAGAGTGGCACTGGAGAAAGCGTGTTTAGTGGAGCGGCGCTCATGTGGCATGTTCGCATTTTGGAGAGCAGGGTGTGAGGCACGTACTACCCCAAAGTGCGTGGGAGTGCGCTCGAAAGCAGAGTGCGTGAAGGCATGTACCAGAGCAGAAGAGCGGGGCACACACCAAAGCGAAGCGTGGGGTATGCAATACGGTAGAGCAGTGATATGGGCGCAAAAACAGTGAGTTGAGTTTGTCCGTGCGCTTCGGAAGAGCGTCACACGAGGGTGCTAGTGGGCTTCCAACAAGGTTTCCAATGTCGCAACTCGAGAGCACGTGATCCGTACTTTTCTCCAATTAACACCCTTCAAATGAAGGATTATGCTCCCATTATATATTTTTAATAGAGGCGCACGAGTGATTTCACTCAAATAATTATTTGACGGACGGATAAGAATGCCCGGTTTACGTCTCTTAGATCACTAATTTTGATTGTCGAATGAATTTGCCCTGCACAGATTCTTGGCAGCCCGATTAGGTTCATCGGAGTAGTGGTCACAGTCCATGTCAGACAAAATAAAGTGCTTGGAATTTGATGAAAATTAGAGGTAAACTTTGTCTCGTTGCCATTAGTCCAACCGATTGCTATAATTTCACAATCAGAGGCCTGGAGCTCAAACAATCACTCGTGAAAGGGACGTCTGGGCGAAAAGGCCACCCTACTAAAATTCCACCAAAATCTTCAATTAAATAATCTATCTTGTACCATTTTCCGTTATCAATGCGACGATGCTTTCAGATCGAAGTATCGTTTAGCGGTTGAAATGTTACGGGTTCCCAAGTGTTCTGGGCTCAAGCCACCATTAATAGTGGTTTTGGAAGCTCTCGGAGAAAGAAGGAAACGGAGGTTCCCACAATCCGGGAGGGACTGTGCGAACCTCCCCATGCCTTTTGACCGATGATTGGCGGTCGGAATGAGGGGAGATGGTTGTGGCCGCCACCCCCTTCACTTCCTTACGTCGTGGCAATCTAGGTCATGCTGGTCCAGATTGGGTTGGTTCCTCCACGAATTCACTTTGAGGGATGTTTGAGGGGTCAAACGAACCCAAAATCGCACAAATTTTGTCATGTTGGTAATCATCTCATTGAGGCTGATCTAAAGTCATGGTCTTGTTGACCTAATCTGACTAAATTGATTTTTTAGGGAACCTCATAACATATGAATTTTTAATGTGTGATATAATTATAAGACATGCTATAATGGCTCTAGGATTATCTTGGGATTGCTTACATGCCCACACACACAAGTTGAAGATATGTTGGAGGTATAGCATATATATTGTATATACAATTTTTACACAGGTGTTGAACATAACTATTATATATGTATGATATTTATTGTAATTAACAAGGTACACTGCTTATTATATTGTAATTATGCCTCACTCTACGGAGCATACCCTTGAAGTGCTTGTTTCATTTTACATGTAATGCTTTTGAACTTCACAAAGCGTTAGAATATGAAATTTGGTTATGAAATCTATTATCCACATACTTTCAATTTTATGGTTTCTTATTCAATTCTTTTTGAGTGACCCTGCGGATTTAAATTTTTACAGGAAAACAAGTACAAATTTCGAGGTAGATTAGAGCACATGCCTACTTATGGAGAAATTTTTGTGTCCGAGTCCCAGACATAGATCTGTGTCTGGGACTCATGAGATGTTGGCACATGTAAAGTTATCCAGATTTGTGCAAAATTGCGGAATAAGTCTGATGCAAAGTAATTATCTCAGATACAACTCTATCATCTCAGAGAACTATCTCAGATACAACTCTATTATTTCATAGACAAATAAACTATCTCAGATACAACTCATATATCCCAGACGTAAATGAATTATTTTAGTGAGATAACACTTCTTTATTTCACATTTTTCGTCGAACTCATCACACTTGTTTTCACTGTTCTTCATTTTAAACTGAAATACACATCATCTACACAATATTATCTCATTTTAAGAGAAGATACATAATAATCGAAGCTGCAAGGATTTTCATTGGCGAGATGAGCAGCTTTGTCTTCTTTGTCTTCTTGCTTTCTCTGATACTCTCCCCGCAAAGATCTCAGTAGAAGACGACTCTTCTTCTTCTTGAAGCAGAACTTGCAGATAGCGAGGAGGTCATGGATGCAGGATGTGAAGATGATCCGAAAACAAAAAGGAGATAAACCTGAATAATGCGTGCTCTAAACTCTGTCAAACTCTAAATATGTGTCAACATCTCAGGATCCCCGGACACAGATCTATGTCCGGGGTTCAGACATAAAAATTTCGCTTACTTACGAGACTTAACTTGCGTTTGAATGTTGTTACAGATCGATCGACACTCTTTGATTTCGGTATATTAGGTTCGTCAACAATATTTTTTACATGGAAAATCTGAAAAGAGAAAAAATCGCGGGATTAGGTCCAGCTCATACAAATCCACAAGTAACATTGTTAGAATATACAACTGATTTAGCGAGGGACACAGACCATCATTCGTTCTACAACGTTGAAAGAACCTTTCGATGGTTGCATGTGTAAGTGACACCATTTAGAGAGTTGCGTGCGAGGGAGCGTCCCAGTGGTCGGCCACGATGATGTGTTCTGAAGAGTGACACAAGGCCTGCCCTAGAAGGCGGAGTGTCTTCTGGTGAGTGAAGTGCCTTCTAGATTGTTGAGTGTGGTGGGCGTGCACCGAAAAGTTGAACGCCTTTTGGAGGGGGGGGGGGGACCACCTTCTAGAGAGCAGAGCACGAGGACGCGCACTGAAACAAAGCGCTAGGCATGCACTAGAGTAGAGTGTAGGGAGGCGCGTTGGAGCGGAGCATGAGAGGGCACACTAGATTGTTGCGAGTGTTTTATGAGTGTGGACTGCGGGCGCGCGCTAGAGCGACGTGTTCACCGTAGAGATGTCTTCACGGTGACATCATGTTCACTGGAGCAGGCACCAGAGTAACGTGTTCATTGTAATTGTGGGCTCACTATAGTGCCCAGTTCACTGGAACGGGAACTAGAGCGTCGTATTCACTGTAGCTGCGTGTTTACAACAATAGAGTGGCGTGTTTACTATAGCTGAGCGTTTACTTCAGCGACATGTTCTTTGAAGATGGCATCAGAGCGATGTGTTCACTGTAGTCGTGTATTTGCTAGACCAACATTGGAATGACGTGTTCACTATAACTATGCATTCACTAGAGCGGCAATTGAGTGGTGTGTTTGCTAAAGTGGCGCTGGAGCGGTGTGTTCACTATAGTCGAGTGTTCACTTGAGCGTCACTCATGTGGCGTGTTCATCTTTTGGAGATTGGATGCGGGGAACAAACTACAACAGAGCACGTAGGAGCATGCAAGGGAATGTATTAGTGCGAAGTGCGAGTGCATGCACCAGAGAGAAGCATGGGGGAATGAATGTACCAGAGAGAAGCATGAACAAACTACAATAGCGCGTGATTAATACAAATTACCGGTCCTTCAAATGAAGAATTTTGCATCACTTTATTGATTTTTAAGAGTGGTGCACGAGTAATTTCACTCTAGTAATTATTTGGCGGATGAATGTGAATGATTGTGTTAAATCTCTCGTATCAACAATTTTGTTTGTTAGATAAATTTTCCCTCTGGTCAAATTCTTGAAAAGTTCTATTTTTCCTCTTCCACTATACAATTTTGTTGTGGTGAGTGAGGTGCGAAAAATTCTCGCTTAATTCTTAACTCATTACAAAATGAAATAAACCTATCATTCTCAAATTCACGTTAACGATCCGAACGTATAAATTTAATTTTAAAATCAAACTCATTTTGAATACAAATGCATACTTTTGTAAATTCAAAATACGCATCGGATTTGGAAATTAAAAATATAGTGCAACAAAAATGTGAAAAATCATCTATCAAAACAAAAGTATATTTTCTACATCCTTGACTTTATGTAGTAACTGCATCAAATAAATCTATGTGAATTAATTGTAGAGGTCTAGTAGTAGAAATAATAATTTTATTTTTGAAAGATGATTTTGAAAAATTTTCCTTTTGACATGTCGTATATAAAAAGATAGTTTTCCCTCTACCGAAGGTAAACTTTTTATTAATTTATTTTTGAAAAATTTTACAACTAGTTTTGCACTCGAATGATCGAGATGTCTATGTCATAACATTAATTCATCATTCTTTGAAATAAAACATTTTAGTGAAGATTGAGAAAAATCATGAAATGTCATCGTATAAACATTGTGAATTCTAGGTACAGAAAAAATAATTTCATATGATTTCAAATCAATAATCTTGCACAAATTTGTAGACGATTCAAATAAAATATTTAATCATTTATCACATATTTGACTTATTAAAATTAAGTTATGTTTCAAACCATATACAAATAAAACATTCCAAATAGTAAATGAATCATTGCTCACTACACCGATGCTCATGATCATTCTTTTCTCATTGTCGCCAAAAGTAACTACTCCTTTTTTCTTTAATTTTAGGCTAAGAAACTTTGACTTATTGCTCATTATGTGCTTTGAACATTCTGAGTCCAAGTATCACACATGCTCCTTGTCGCTAGTCTGCCAACACACCTACAAAGAAGATGAGAGTAAAGATCTGGTTACCCAAATGGTTCCTCCCAAAGAATAGGTGGACGACTTAGGTATCCCGACTTGTTTAAATAGACTATAGTCTTTCTTTCTGCAAGAATCAGTAGTGTATCTAAACCTATTGCATTTGGCACAAGTGATAAAATGAGATAAAATCTTTTTTATAATTAAATTCGGACACTTACTGGAAGATGGCTTATTAGTAGAAAAATTATTTTTATTTTTAAAATTCATTTTTTGGACTTTTCGATATAGCCAGCGGTAGCGGCTATCGTAGAGCGATAGCTTTTAGCGATATATCCAAGTCCATACTTAGCAGATCCATGACACTGATTGACTAAAATCATAAACAGAGATTTTTTCCAATTCCAAATTTTTTATTAGTCATATTTAAATCATTGATCCGGGCTTTCAAAGTGGTGTTTTTTGTGACTAACTTGACACACCGATTTGTAAAAGCCTTTTTCCATCTTCTACTTGAGATTGAGAAGATTTCAAAGATATTTCTAAGTCTGTTTATTTTCTTTTGTAAGAGATTCAACAATAGATTGAGATTTATCAAGAGTTTCTTCTAATTTCTTTATATTTGTCAAAGAGTGATTGCACTCTTGACAAACAACTTTCTCCTTCCCATATACTTTCAATTTAATAGATAATTTTGTTTTTCTTTTATAAAAATTTTATTTTCAGATTTTTGTAAATCAATATCTTTTAAACTTTAATCAAAAAATTTATAAGTTTTTAAAAATTCAGAATACAATTCATCATAAGTTAGAGGAGTTACCTCAATATTGCTTAGGACACTACTTTCGTCATCGAATGGTGAAACGCTCTTTCCTATCTAGCACATGTTGACCTCCTCATTTTCTTCTGAACTTGAACCACTCAAATCTTCATATGAAGAATCATCTAGGATCTCCGCCTTTAAGACTTTCTTCCTGTCCTTTTTATCGTGCATCTTCTTTTTTTGCTCTTTCAGGTATTTCGGACATTTGCTTCGAATGACCAATTTTTCTACAATGATAGCACTCTGGTGGCGAACGTTCGTCGTCATCATCAATATCAACTTTTCCTTTCCCTTTCCTAAAAACAGTCTCCTTTTTAAAATGTTTTCCTCTCTGGGTTTCTCATAAATCTCTTGAAGTTCTTTACAAACAGGCTCTCATCATCCTCTTCATTATTTTCATCAGTTTCAATCTCTGCCTCCTTCTTGAACTTCAACACCAACGCCTTCTTTTTGGTTCCAAGTTATACTCTTGTTGTTAAATTTCAATTGTACTTCATGAGTTTTGAGATTTTCGATGATACTCTCAATTTGAAGAGTCTTAAAACCACGTGATTCCAAGATGACGGTCACCTTCGGATTAAAATTTGGGGGAAGTGATCTAAAAATCTTTCTTACCAAATCACCATTGGAGAAATTCTTTCCAAGGACTTTAGAATCGTTGACGGTCTTCGTAAACCTTGTGTACATAGAATCCACGTCTTTGTCAACTTTCATTCTAAACTTTTCAAATTCTAACTCCAGTTGGAACAAGTTGGAGGCATTTTACTTGTGATGTACCTTCATGAGTAGTTTCAAGTAAATTCCAAATATTGTATGCAGTTTCAGAAGCGCAAACCCTATTAAATTTAGTTTTATCTAACGCACAAAATAAAAATTCATTGCCTTAGTGTTATTTTTGCATCTAAGTTTATCAGTATCGTCTCATTTGTCCTTCGATTTTTTTATAGAGATACTTTCAACTACCGTTGTAGGTGGAGTGTTACTGTTGAAATCCGAAAACTCGGTCTCTTATGGAGTTCACTCATGGGGAAGGGGAGATCGCACACCTACTTCTCTCCTGCAAGCCAAATAACAAAAAGAAAAGGGAACTGGCCCAAGAGCTCGGCGTGGAGGTCTCACCACACACCCGGAAGATCTTAAAGCTCTTTCTCTCCTTAGACAAAGGCCGAGCTAAGGCTACCTCAGAAAGCGCAAGAAGATCTGAACACTGGTAAGCATGCCTTCGGAGGTGCCCCTTGGGTCATATTTATAGATTTCTGAAAACGGCATGCAAATAGCCAACCTCCGCTGTTTTAAATAGTTATATGCAGCCCATTTGGGTATACGAACAGTGTAACTCTGTTGTTCTAACAGGCTATAGGCAGACCAGTAGGGGCAAAATGGTAAAAAACATCATAGGTTGTTGGGCGAGTACGGGCTTGGCTGGCCCTGCTGGGCCCAAGCGAGTACGGGCTCGGCTGGCCCTACTCGCAGGCTCCACTGGGCGAGTGCGAGCCTTTTGGATCTATTCGCCCCTGATAATTTCACCTCGCTTGGGAGAGCTGGGGGCTGCCGAGCTCTGGCCCCTTGAACGCTCGCACGGGACTTGGACTGCATGATCCTACGGGTCGGCTCTTGAGAAATTGAGCCCGACGAACGCTGAGCTCTGTTCGACGAACGTTGAACTCCGTTTGACGAACGCCGAGCTCCGTTCGGCGAACTGAGTGGATTGGGCAAGGCTTCTCTTAACACCAAGGAAGAACGGCGTTGAGTGTCTGGACTTCACTAAACGCTAAGGGAGAACGACGCTATGTGGCCTAGCGAGTTCTCGATGGAGCTGGAACTCGCCGCCTCTACCTACCTCCTGACGAGTCCTGGCCTGGCTGGCCCTACTCGCCTGCCACTTGTCGGGCTCCCTTGGGCGAGTCGGGGGCTGCCAAGCTCTGGCCCCTTAGGTGCTCGCCCGGGTTTTGGAAAAAGGGAGCTGACCGGTCTGGCTCCTGGTGACCCCACTCGCCGGATACGAGGTTGTACAGTAACATTGTTCTACCATACCCCATACGTCAATATCTAACGCAATTAGAAAACATCACATTCAAGTTTTCCAATAATTGTAATATGTGATAGTGAATAAGGGAGGTCTGTTAATCCTTTGCTCCTCAGAAAATACGTGATCATTGTGTTCCATTACTCCCAGTGATAAAACCATTTTGGAGTACCCTGTAAAAAATTTGTAAGTTGCGGAATACGGGAAACCAGGCGCAGGAACACTCAACCAATCCGAGCCTAAGTAAGCCAGATGCAAACAGAATAACAAGAATCTTGTATTATCAAAAAATCTTTACAAGACGAGGCATACATAGTGAGACATGATTCACCAATGTACCAGATGAAAGCAGAAAAAATACAAGGTAAGAACTAGCCGCACGGACTCAAAGAGTAACCACTGGCTCTGCTGTTACACTACGGAGTCCGCTGAATCTGTTAAGCCGCCAAACTGCAACCTAGTCGCACGGAATGCCCGTTATTCCAATGCTGAACTCTATTCGCTGGTCTGCAAGCCGCCTAACCGCACGATGGGCCTAGCAACCGGATCACGTGAACTGTTCCTGCCGAACTGAACAAGCCGCTAGAAGTGGACAACTTATTAAACTGAGAAACAAGTTGCAGAAGAGAAGACTGTCTGGTCACAAGTCGCGACCTGCTGCTAACCTCTAGTTTCTAACTGCAGAGCCTGCACAGTCCCTGAACGAAATCAGAACCAAGTCCCTGGCTTTCCAGCGCTATCCGCACAATCTACACAGCACAGCCCGGTCAAACTCTTTAAATCAGGTGAATAAAAAATCCTGTCCACGACAACTACCCGAGCTCACTTACTGTTCATTCGGTGTGTAGTTGATGTGACATGGGGTCCTATTTATATGCACGGAGAGCAGTGTGATCACAGCCTTAGCCGATAGGATCACCGCCCTATCTCGCGGCAAGCACCACCAAACCGCCTTGACACCGCGACTAGGTCGGGCAGCTAGTCTGCCGAGGTCGCACCACTACAGCAGGATACCAAGAAATTCTGGCTTGTCGCCAAAGCAAACACTTGGTCACCATACAGGCAGACACTGTGGATACTGGCCCAGTCCGCACTCCTGTGGACACCGCTCCAGTCCGCATGCCACAGCAGACACTGCTTCAGTCTGCATACCCCGAGCTGGCAACCAGAACACAAGACTGACTGTTGCCGAGCTCGGCGGACAAAGAACCAGTCCGCGCTAACCGCGCGACATCCCAGACTGAGCAATCCTGAACTTAATGCAGATCCAGACGAAGTCCACACCACAAGTCATCCCTGGTGTGAACACCACACCAGCAGATACAAAGAGAAAGTCTGCACTAACCAGCGAACTCCAGCACCGGTCCGCACAACCAGCAAACTTTGGTACCAGTCCGCGCTAACTGGTGAACTCCTCGGTTACCACCAACCGCACCACCAGTGCAAGACCAAGGCACACGCCATGCCGATCTCCCGAGCTCCAGTTTAGTTTGCAATCGGGACTCAGCGAACTCCATACGAGTCTGCACCATGCCGGTCTTGGTGAACTCTGTAGATAGATAAGCTATCCTCCCGGTTACTATCTGGGAACAAACTGTCTACTGAACACAAGCAGACCTGGCTAGCCGCCACTTCTGTCCGCACAGGCCTCTCGAACAGACCGCCCAGGCCGTCAGAGAACAAGCTGAATGCAACATCTTTGTCGACCTGGCTAGCCGCCAGTCCTGTCCGCACAGCCGCGCGAACAGGTCGCCCAGGCCACCCAGATCGCCACTTTCACTTCATAGTTTTTGACATAACTTTCATCTGATATCCAGTGTTGGATCTTGAGGCACTCTTAGAGGAGTGGGGGTGAATAAGGGCAAACATCAATTTTTACTTATGTTTTTTTACTTAGCAAAATATAAATGAAAATCAGGCAAACTTTTTAATTACATAATTAGAAACACACAAACAATCACTTACAAATTTATAAGAGAATTGAAATGAACTTTTATTTCATAAGTAGCGAAAAAAACATGAACAATAGATTTTAATAAAGCTTGAAATCGAAGATATGGTGAAAAATATTTTTTTAGAATTCATCGGTCCTTCTCTCAAGGACATGTCGGCTAAAACCTATCTCTACCTAGATACAACTATTAGATCTCTCTACGACCTAGTCGCTGCACACAAAGCGACGATTTCCCCCTAAATCACACAGGGGCCTAGTCGTACTCACAAGGCCGCGATTTCTCTACCGTTTACAAAAATGAATGAAAAGAATAAGAAATCTGTAATGAAAACTCCATCTGGTCTTGAGCTCTGAAGAAGACGATAAATTCTTGCAAAGATCGCCAGAGATGAAAAGCATGAACGGTCCATTCTTCGCTCTTAAAGTTGCTTGGGCACAAATGAGTTTTTCTAGACCCACAGAGTTATCAGGCTGGGGATGCACTAGTTGAAGGCTCATGGAGGTGTGCAACATCAATTTCCCGAAATCCAGCCCTTATATAATTTTTGCGCTATCACCTAACGATAGGTAGGTATCGCCTGTGATATCTCTGTATGCTGCCATGTGTCCCACTCTGCAATAACTGCGCCGCGAAGATGGAGAACGTGTACGGTCCTGGACCTATCGCCCCATGATAGCTGAATATCACTTAGTGATATCGTTGAGTTATGCGCTATGTGCTGACACCACCGAGAACATGGCTGGCATCATCAAGCTATCGCCTAGCGATAGGTGGATATCGCAGGCGATATCTCTGCTTTGTAATTTTTGATGTACACCGCCATTCCAAAAATATCAAAGTGTTGTACATGTGATATCTAAACACCATAAGCACACTATGATCAAATACAATCGTGATTTGTTATTTTCAAACTAAGGAGTCTGGAACGCATGCTCCAACAGCTTCAAGGGTATCAAACTCTTCCCCCACTCTTAGGACCATTATTTTGTGATTTAATTCATTTCGCAAAATGAGAGACCCATCACGCCATAACGATTGAGGATGGAGACTCCGCTAGGGCGTGTGATGGCATCCTCGTTGTTTGTTTTATGATTTGTACATAGAGCCCCTCTTCTATTGCGTGATGGGTAGTAGGGATTTCGCCAGTGCGTTGGATGGCATCCCTGACGTCACACTTTTCTTTATTTGCATGGAAGGGTCGCCTCTCGCCAATTGGCAAGTATGTTCTCCTTCAGTTCATTATAAATTACTGGGTCCATTGTGTCCATCCCCATTATTAAATTATATTAGAAGTCTGCTCGAGACTGACTTGGCATGCTTTGTGAAGCCTACCATCCGTGATAGGCCCGAATCAATGATATTTGATGTGTACGTGTATTTAGGCTTGACCTAGGTGCACAAAAGAGAAATATCTTGTATGACTTACCGATTAGAACATAATGTGGAGCAATGATTTATGAATGTCATTTTCCAAATTTATGTTAGGTTACTATGAAATAGTTTTTTAAAAGAAAAATAAGTGAAAGATCTTTCAGTTCTTCTAGTAGACCCTTAAGTACATTGTTAGAACTCAATGTAGATGATATGGGATTACAAAAGCATATTTATGAATACAATACTAATAAGAGGGAGAAAGTTCAAAGATGATATTTATAGAGAAAAATTCCAACCTAAAAATCATAATTTCCATCAAGGCTTATTGGAAAAGATTCACATAGATTTATTTGTTTGTGCTTTGTGTAATCCAATTATTGGTTTGAGTATAGCAATTACGTTATGCTATGTTGATTAGAAAGGAAGGATAATTGAGCGCTTTATATGAATTATTCATGTTGAAAATACGAGCGCGCAATCACTTAAGATAGTGATTGAACCTGTTTTTTTTAATATGGATTGAGTATATCAAACATACGAGGAGAAGGATACAATGGAGCATGTAAGATGCACGGTGAATTCAATGGTCTAAGAGCATTAATTATAGCAGAACATTATTTTGCCTACTGTGTCTATTGCTTTGCTCATCAACATCAATTTACATTTGTTGTGGTTGCAAAGAAATACAATAAGATTTCTTTTTATTTTTTAACTCGATAGAAATTATTACAAACATTATTGGGGCATCCTGCAAACGTACATGCATTCTCCAAGAGAAACAATTTATACAAGTTATTGAAGATATGTCAAGTGGTGAAGTTGTAACAGAAAGATGCTTGAATCTAGAAAGAACTTTGAAAAAAATACATGAGACACAAGATGAAACTCTCATTATGGAACTCTCCTGAGTTTAATTTGTTTGTTTTCATCAGTTATTGATGTACTCGAGATCATTGAAGTGAATGTCACACTTTCAGAGCAAAAAACTGAAGTTAGTGATTTGTTAAATGTTATGTAATTCTTTGAGTTTTTATTCTTTACTAATGAAGAATGTTCTGTGTATTACCAATAAGTTGTCACAAACATTACAAAGGAATGATTAAGATCTTGTAAACGCCATGACTCTTGTCAAAATTTTCAAGTTACGATTACAAAAAATGATGAACAATGGATGAGATTGTTCATTTAATGATGTAACTTTTTTTTGTAACAAATATCAAATTGTAGTTCCGAATTTGGAAGACAAAATCGTTGCTCGAGAAAGATCAAGGCATAAAACTGTAGAAACTACAAATCTTCATTTTTATCGTGTAGATATATTTTATGTAGTGAACGATCTACAATACATTGAAACTCATCATCACTTTAACGAACTCATAGAAAGCAAGATACCTCTTATATTTACCTCAAATTTGAATGCTAGTCTCCTGATTTATCTCAGGCAGCTATGTGTTTTTTTCTTGATACAACAAAATTATTTTTTATCAAGTAAATTGATGAGTCGTTGTTTCAAGATCAAGAGAGAACCTTCACGTCAATGTCAAAGGAGCGAGCGCTTCCAAAGTGATGATGTGTGTTCGATTTCAAAGCCTTAGAAATAACACAACTGGTTTTACTTTTGAGCGCATATGAGTACAATATAGATTAATGATGAAACTTTATTACTAACAACATCTTGAATCCAATGAGAATTGTTCTATAAAGGTTTACAACATCTTTGGGCCAATGAAACTTGGACAAAAACAGCTCCAAATATGTTTTAAGATGTCTAACTTCGTGATGAAAAGTGGCGCATGAATAAACTAATCTCATAAAATATTATAACAACATCAATATTGGAAAAAAGTCATCGAGACCAAATAGTAATTTGGTCCCAAAAGTTCATATATATGCACCTTTTCACAACATGTAGTTAGGAGCTCAACAATTAAGTGAGTACTTGCTAATTAAGAGTAGCTTTGGGGTTGAGTGACATCATAAGGTATTTCACATGCCACATCAAAAAAAAAGAATAAAATTGTGCAATTCAGTATAATATGAACCTTATAGAATTGTATAGATGTATGTTGTTGTGTCTAGAATATTATGAAATTATGTAGATGTATATATACAAATTTAGAGTATTATATAATTGTGTATACGATTATAGATTAAGAGACATCTATCCATATATAATTTTAGAAGGGATCACTATTTGGAGAGACATCCTTAAGACCCAATAAGAACGCGAGGGGGCGGGGAACCCTCTCATTTGTATTCACACTTATCAAAAAATAAGTTTGAGAGCTCTTACAATCAATGTTTTAAAAACCGGACCGGACCGGCCGGTCCGACCGGTTGAACCGCCGACTGGTCCTCCGGGCGGTCCGGTCTAGTTCCTAAAACCGTCCTGGCCAAGAACCGGCCAGGAACCGGAAAATCGGCCGGTTGAACCGGATAACCGGAAACCGGGCCGGTTTTTGGCTAACCGGGCGGTTCACAAAATCAGCATTAATTTTAGGCATTTGTTAACCGCAGCCCGTTATTGGCTAGTCGCACCCCAAAATCTCATAATTTTTTGCGCCTTTTCGACATACGCCTTGTACATGTAATATTAGGAAAAGTGCTCAACACAAAAGTTGGAGATCTCGTCAAGATCTACAACTTTCGTGTTGATCACTTTTCCTAAAAATGCATGTACAAGACGTATTTTCGAAATATGCTCAGGTTTTGCGTCTTTCAGAAATACGCCTTGTACATGCAATTTCAGGAAAAGTGTTCAACACGAAAGTTGTAGATCTCGTCAAGATCTACAACTTTCGTGTTGAAAACTTTTCCTAAAATTGCATGTACAAGACGTATTTTGAAAAAGTGTGAAAAGTTAGGACATTTTGGAGTGCGACTAGCCAATAACGGGTTGCGGTTAACAATCACCTAATAAAGAAGTTAACAATCGCTAATAAAAGTGTGAAAAGTTAGGAGATTTTGCGGTGATTAATGTCAAAACGGTTCAACTCCGGTTCAACTCCGATTCAACCGGTTAAACCTTGAACCTCTCTCATGACCGGTTCTATGTCCGGTCCGATTCTCAAAACCTTGTTTACAACTCTCCAATGCTTTAGAAAGAAAAGGATGAAGAATTGACTCACTTTTGATGGGAGGTTTTCTGGGAAAACTTGGGATGACAATAAAATTACTACATCTCAACTTTTTTAAAAACAACTCATTTTATTAATACAATAAATACAATCATTTTCACACACACACACACATATATACATACAGGCACGGGTCTCCGGCCCGATGGCCACGCGCAGGGGCGGATCTAAGTATAGTCCAGGGTGGGCAGCTGCCCACCCTGAATTTTGCGAAATGTTCCATAGATTATGGGTTCTTAGAAAGCATAGACTGCAGTTCTTAGAAAGAACCGCAGTATATATATATATATATATATATATATATATATATATATATATATATATATATATATATATATATATATATATATATATATATATATATATATATATATATATATATATATATATATATATATATATATATATATATATATGAGGTATATACTGTGCGGGCAAACATTAGGTGCGGGCGTACGGGCAAGTGATTTTGGGGGTCAAGATGGTCTCGAAACGAAAAGTGATCGACATGAAAGTTGTAGTTCTCGGGGCCCAAATCGAGGTCCAAATCTGCTCCAAATCAATATATATATATATATATATATATATATATATATATATATATATATATATATATATATATATATATATATATATAGATATATATATATATATATATATATATATATATATATATGGGCATATTCTCTGCGGGCAAATTTCAGGTACGGACGTACGGGCAAGTGAATTTGGGGGTCAAGATGGTCTCAAAACGAAACGTGATAAACGTGAAAGTTGTAGATCTAAGCGAGACGAACAACGTTCATATTGATCACTTTTTGATTTGAAGCAGATTTGGATCTCGATTTGGGCCCCGAAATCGTGGGCGGCGGAACTGCTCCAGTAAACTATTCCGCCTCCCCCGATTTTGGGGCCCAAATCGAGATCCAAGACATCTTCAAATCAAAAAGTGATCAACATTAAAGTTGTTCATCTCGCCGAGATCTACAACTTTCATGTTGATCACTTTTCATTTTGAGACCATCTTGACTCCCAAATTCACATGTCCGCCTACATATATATATAAATATATATATATATATATATATATATATATATACTAGCATCTTCGAACGGGCTCCGCTCGTTCTCGATGCGTCGCTGCGGGCTTCGCCCGCTTGACCCCCGACGTGGTTCCCCCGCCCCCGGCGGGGTTCGCCCGCCCCCGGCGGGCTTCGCCCGCCCCCGGCGGGCTTAAAAGTATTTAAAATCATTTTAATAATTAAATTAATGATAAAAACATATTAATTATTAAATTAAAAAAAAAACCTACACCCGCATCCCGCATCCCGCCCCCTCACCCCGCCGCCGCCGGCCTGCCCGGCGCCCCCCGGCGGGGTCGCCGCCCTCCGGCGAACCCGCCGGCGGTTGTCCGGCGGCGAGCGGGCAGGGCCACCGCCGGCGGTGGCCCTGCCCGCTCGACGCCGGACCACCCCCGGCGGGTTCGTCGGAGGGCGGCGACCCCGCCGGTGGGCGACGGGCAGGCCGCCGGCGGCTCCGCCGCCGGCAGCGGGGTGAGGGGGCGGGATGCGGGAGGGGGGATGCGAGATTTCAAGCTAGATGAACAGTAGCTTTTTTAGGATTTGGATAATTGCAGACCACCCTTGATGCATCCAACGGTCAGCTTTGATTTCCTGCAGATTGGACGGTCCAGATGCGTTTCATGGTGTGATCCAAATATGCATATTGTATTATATAATATATATATATATATATATATATATATATATATATATATATATATATATATATATATATATATATATATATATATATATATATATGAATATATATAATATACGGGCATGGTTAAAATGCGGTCTGTACGGACAGGTTGAAATTTTGGTCAAGATCAAGATTGTCTCAAAATATATATTTATATATTATATATATTTATAATATATTATATAAATATATACTATATCATATTGAAGGTGCGAAGTGATTGTCGCGCGGGGCAACAGGCCCGTGAAACAAATGTCGCCCCTGACAAATGTCGCCCCCAGATCTCGCCGACAAATGTCGCCGCCCACGAAAATGTCAACGTTCGCACCCCCGGCGATGTCGCACCCCGCTGATCACCCCGCCGAATTTTTGATTTGAAGCCGTCTAAATTTTGGGGTCAACTCGATTTAACATGGGTAGATCCCCGAAATTTAATGTTGATCACTTTTTGGGGGAGGCGGAACGGTTTAATTTAAGTTAATATTCTTAAATATTCATATGTTATTTTTCTTGTATTAATACAGTTATTTGAATAATTTAAGTTAATTTTTTTAATTACATTATGAAATGAGTCTGCTCCACCCTGACATTATTTTCTGGCTCCGTCACTGGCCACGCGATACAGTACCCGCCCGGCGACGGCTGGCTCCGCCCGTCCCCCCTCCCCCGGAGATCCCGCCCCCTCGGCGGGCTTTGCCCGCCCTCCGGGTCGATGTGACACCTTTTTTATAATTTAAATTTTTCTTTTGTAATTATTTATATATATATATATCTATTTTATATATTAATAATTAATTTTTTTTAAATTATATATATATATATATATATTTTTATATATTTTTATATTAATTTAAATTTACAATTTTAATATATTTTATATTTTTATTTTTATAATTAAAAATAAAAAAATCGCACCTCCCCAATTTGCGGCCTTCTCCACCGTCGGCGGCAGAGCCGCCGGCGGCCTGACCCCGGAGACCCCTAGCAGGTTCGCCTACTCCCCTGCCGGCGGTGATCCGGTGGCGCTCCGGCGGGGCCACCGCCGGCGGTAGCCCTGACCGTGCCTTTCTTGCTTTCAAGTCTCGGACGATTGAGTTATCTATCCTCTGGAGGGAGCCGTTCTTTTGTACTCCATCCTATCTAGATCATCCTTACTAAAAGGAGCGGAGAACCTTGCAGTTTTAATCTTCCTTCGAATATCTTACGTGATGATCTACCCAGAGAAAAAGTACTCTTTTTCCAAATGGGTGTCAAACAATCTCTCCAAAACCACACTAGTCTTTGGGAGGCTCAAGCCAATGTCGACCATAGATAGTGCGTGCCGTGCAGATTTTTGGCCACTTCTTTCTCGCTTAGGGGAGAGGTTGCTCTCATACTGAAAGCGATATCCATTGATTAGCCACCAACATGCTGTGAATGTTCTCGCCTCTATTCTTGAATCTCTTGTGTTTACTCTGCGCGCTTAAAGTCTTCGCGACCGGTAAGCGTCTGCCGTAAAGTTGATCGAACGATGTGACTGCGATGAAGTATTGTAGTACTACTCTCGAAGAGTTTTATAGTCCTCAGTCTTGTATAGTTAGCAGTCTTGCACCGAGAAAGCTTCATCCAAGAGAGTATGTAGAGGGCCCAAACAGAGCTCTTTCATAGATAAGCCAGAGTTGGCTTAGGGTACGGTCAGGGCCACCGCCGGCGGTGGCCCCGCCGGAGCGTCACCGGATCACCGCCGGCAGGTTCTCCTGCTCCCGGCGAACCTGCTGGGGGTCTCCGGTCAGGCCGTTGGAGCCGCGGTGGAGAAGGCTGCAAATTGGGGGGTGGGTGCGATTTTGCTGATCGGGTTTAGGAGAGTGCTGTAGTTTTTTGAGTGCTTTTTATATGCAAACCAAATCTGATATTTACAGCCCAAGATCCAACGGTTCAAGATTAAAACAATCAAATCTGACGACCACCTATTTTACCCTTATTTTCGAACTCACGCTATTGACAGACCACCATATATCTTTTTTAGAATAGTATAGATATATAGATGAATTTCTTTTATTACCTCATATTTTAAACTATAAAGGGTCATTAAAAAGTATGATGTAGTATAGAATGACATATTCATGTATATTTATATATATATACATAATATAGAAAATTAATGATGTATATTGATGCATGAAATTAAGGGTGTTGTTATTGGTACTCCATAAATGGATATTTGTAACTCATTGATAGTTGTACCCAAAAATAATAATTTTACCCATAACTGATATTTATACACATACATAAAATCTTAAGAAACTTAATTTTTGAAGTCATATTTTAAAATGTTTTAAATATCTCATCCACGCCATGTTCTGCACTAGCAGAAAATCTGTCAAAATATAACAAATCAGCACTACAGTGGTAGGCAGGCTGCAGGCGGGGAGCACGAGATTTCCGGCCGGTGGTAGGGAAGATGAAACGAAAACGAAAAAAAAAACACAGAAACCTCCATTTACCTATTAGGGCTGCGGGGACATCGTCGGACTGGAGCTGATGTGTGTTCGTGTGTGGTTGATTAGGGTTGCGGGGACATCGTCGGACGCACAGAGGAGAAGTGGTTGCTGGGTGTTGGAGCGCGTGGGGGATTGCGGGACCGTCGTCGGAGGGCGAGGGCTGGAGTCGCACCACCAAGAGGGCACCCAGTCCGACGCCAGAGTGGGGGGAGTCGGGGTCGGTGTCGCGCCGGCGGAAGGGCGGCCGATCGGCGTCGCGCCGGCGGAAGGGCGGCCGATCGGCGTCGTGCCGACGGGGTTCGTAAGGGACGCAGCTTAGGGCCGGCGGGCTGCTCACGGGAGAAAGAAGAGAGGGATCTCTTTTTTTTTGGTACAAATATCAGGTAGGGGGATGAAAAAAAACACAGAAAATTAGAAATATTTGGGTATGAATATTTAAATATGTAGTATAAATAACAATACCCTAAAATAAAATGAAATAAGAAATAATATTGAGGATTGTGGCGGGGTTCAAAGTAGCTAGCTTTTACCGATTCTGACGTGCATTTGCAAATTACGTGATTGATTGGGTCCGGAGATAATTAATAGCGCGGGATTGCGAACCGCTGCAAGGAATAGCAGGGGCGTTTTCGTCATCTCCCCTCCTCGCGAAACTCGAAAGCGGATTAAAAACCGAGCCGATGGGGAAGAAAAAATATGATGAAAAAGGTGGGAAGCCGTGAGAAATGCAATGAAATCGCCTTGTGGGGACGACTGAAGAAGAAGAAGAAGAGGCGAAACAGAGAGAGAGAGACGATAGAGAGAGAAACACCATAGAGAATTCTAGACTCCATCTTCTTTCTTATTAGAGGGTTACAGAAGGGGGTGGAGTGGAGAAGCTTGAGGCTTTGTTCGTTGTGTAACCCTTTCTCCTTTTTCCCGATCTGCAATCCGCCGGCTGCTGGCAGCTCTCCGGCGATCCAGCCGCAGGACCTGTGAAAACGATGGCGTTACGGAAGGGGCGACCGCCGACTGCCGTCTTACCCGCAGACGGGAATCGCCCCTTGCCGGCAACCGAAGCGCGCTTCCGTGGCGTACGCAAACGGCCGTGGGGCCGTTTTGCGGCGGAGATCCGAGATCCAGGTAAGAAGACGAGGGTTTGGCTCGGCACGTTCGACTCGGCGGAGGACGCCGCACGAGCTTACGACACCGCCGCTCGTGCGCTCCGCGGCCCCAAAGCGAAGACCAACTTCCCCCCGCTTCCATCGCACGCATCCAGTCCTGGCGGTGGATCCGGCTCCGTCCCCATTTCATTCTTCCATCAACAGCTGGCTCCTCCGCCACCGCCGCCTTCTAGACCGGCGTCGAGCAGTCTGAGCAGTACGGTGGAGTCCTTCAGCGGCCCGCGGATCTCCGCCTCGCCGGCCATCTTCATCCGGCAGCTTGTGAAACCTGTTCCTCCTCGCGACCTCGCCGGCGATCAGGACTGCCACAGCGACTGCGGCTCTTCATCTTCGGTTGTTGACGACGACGGGGACATCGCATCCATCTACCGTCAGCCCTTCGCCTTCGATCTCAACCTCTTACCTCCACCGGATGATGAGCTGCAGAGCACCGCCCTCCATCTCTGAGGCTAACGCAAATCGGTTCTCTTCTCTTCTACAACAACCGTTATCTATTTCATCCTATATTTTATTTTAATCGGGTATCTCTGATTTTGTGCCGGAAGGGCGATTATCGTGATGGCGTTCTGCAGTTTTTTTAAGAATTAATCAGATCTGTTTAGCGATCTGATCCATTCAGATCCGGAGCTATATATATTCTATCTAGTTTCCGTCTCTGATTCTTCGTCTTCCCCCTCGCCCTTCTCTTCAACATCTAATCATGTATAAATTATATCCATCTAGTTGAATGAATGAGATGAATCAAAAGGCTGGAAATCACTCCTACATATCTTTGATTTTATACTTCTTTTTTTCATGTATAATTTCTGTCGATCTGGTTGAATAAAACACACACCTGTAATAAACTTCATGAGAATCATCTTCAACATCAAGCATGGTTGCTTCTTAATCATTTTGATTTTTATTTGACACATGAAAATATGATCAACCTGTGTATGCCAGAAATGTCTTGGATCTGAATCACGGTTAACAAACAATGTTTGACTTTCTCTGTTAGTGCTTGGATTCATTTTAGGGTTGTTAGTTTTGACAATTAAACCTTCTAACTTCAGCATCTTCATCTTCTTTATCAATCTGCTCTTCTTTAAATCTGTTGTTCTAAGGCTTTGCCTGAAAAAGGTTGTGGCTTCTTTAAATGATCCGGTCAACATGCTACCGCATACTTTGAATTATTCGAACTTTAATGGAATGCAATGCGCATGAGAAATAAAAGTTCAGTTTTTTCATGGCTTAAACTTTTGCATATGCTGGTTTGATTTGTTGATTGCCATAATTTTTCATGCATTCACATTTAATGCATTTTTTTCTGTATTAGGGTAAGTTTTTTGCTTTGTACTGCACATTGCCAGCTTTGGTTGATTGGACTCATCAGAAGTTTGCTGCATTTTTTTTGTTGTAGTTCTTGCTTGGGTTCAGCTAGAATCAAATTTAACAGCCAGTTAGTACAGATAATAGATGAAGGGCCTGTTTGGCATTGCGGTGACGGTCATCAACGCGGTGTTATGAACCGCTGTTGCGCCGAATGTTGCCCAAATTAGTCTTTAGAAGTTTGAAGGTAGATGATATATTTTTCCCCTCTGAAGTCAGTGACCCTAAAACCCTAAATAGGGTTAATGTCTGCATAAAGCTGGCATTGTGTTGTGATATTTTTATTATGTATGTTAGGGTTTGTGATAAACCATATAAATTTGGGCCCTTTTATGTTTTTTTTTTAAATTTTTTATGGATGCAGTTGATTCTTCTGTGTCTAAATCTTTGCCTGGTCATTGAATCCAACCAATTACATAATGCTCACAACACTACTTCAGAAATCTATACATTTTAATTTGGTAAAATTATATATCAAAAAAGCCTGCCACAAAAATTTTCTACCATGTTAAATGAGGGAGGGGTAGACCAATAAAGACTATGAAATTATGAAGATAAACATGATGTACTTGGTCATTAGTGGGATTATGACAAAAGATAGGGCACAATGATGACAAAGGATTCATATAGTTGATCCCACTGTAGTGGGATAAAGGCTGAGAGTGTTGTTGTAGTGTTGTTGCTCTTGTTCTATAGATCCAGCATCAGAATCAGATGCCCCTCACAAAATCTTCAAATCAATTTTGAAGTTGAAGACTTGTTGCAAATTTGCAACTTTACATTGAAAACATAATGTCTCACACTCACCTGTAGCACAAATAATACTTGCTGTTTGGGAATGAGTTCTGTTTTTGATAGTCTATATTTTTACTGCTTTATATTTTCTTATTTAAATTTGTTTTATTTTATTTTTTCTCTTTTCGAACCCATACTCTTATATTCTATTCTATATTATTTTTTCATTTATTTATAATGTTGTTTGGATGGCTTAGAATCATTTTGATTGTGTAATTCAAAATGCTCTTAAAATCTATGAGCAGAATATAAAGTGTTACCTGCCTTCCATTAAGGCTCTGTTTGGCGTGGTGGGGGTGGTTGTTAATACGAGGGTTAAATTGTCATTCGTTAACTCACACCTAAGAAATTTCATTCACTTTTATGTTTAAACGGATGAAGTTTGTTAGGTGATCATCAATGAACGATGGTTTAAGCCATGTGTTTATGACTGTCACCGTTATGCCAAACGAAGCCTAAGTTTTCCACTTTTATCAGGGGAATGTAGAAGTAGGAATTGAAAATCTGCTCGGGAATTCAGTGATAAGTATTAAAATATAAATTGTAAAACTGTGATCACAAACAATATGTTTTTGTTATGAATTCAGCTGTTAGAACTTGGAAATATTACGTTCATAAGTTTTGTAAGATATCTCAATTCACAAGAGGTAAAAAGAACTGGGGGAAGAATATCTCTACTATGGCAATGCTATAAGGGGAATTCCATGGGATTGTTCTCAATGCTGGACTTGTTGAGATGGGTGTATTCTGGCAAGCTGGTTCTTATTTCATGGGATCGGGCAAGACTCAGTTGGTAGCGAAATCATGAAGTCAGCCTCTGGGTGCGTTGAGCTACGGAATTGGAATTGAGGGGGCAATTTCAATTCCCGCCCCCTATTTCCATCCGAATGAATTTGGGACCCAATGTATTTGCTGGTGTAGCCGCTCCCTGGCCACCTCCATTTCTCCATCCCACTCACTTCCATTTCTCCATCCGCTCACAACAATTCTCACCAGTCTCATCCATCCCCAGCTAACACCTACAACAAAAGGTGTAGATTGTAGAAGCCTGAAAGTGGTTGTTGTATAGAATAACTAACGGCCCATTTGTTTGAAGGGAATTGAGGTCTCTAAATTAGATTTAGATATTCATTTGTATTAAAATTAGACTTATAATTCAATTTCTAAGCCTCAGTTTTGTTCATTCGAAACGATGGTGATAGAATCTGTTGGAAAACATTCGCAAAATGTGTGGACAATTTGGGGAGTCTCCGTTAGTTTTTTTTTTGAGTAAATTTATGTGCAAACCGGTTTTGGCTACGTGCAAACCGGTTTTGGCTACGTGCAAACCGTGCTTTCAAAAAAACTGTCAGAACAGCTAGGTGCAGACCGGTTTTTACGGGTTCACAAGTATTCCTGGTTTTTTAGTTTGGTTTGCACTTAACGTGATTTGCACGTAGCCAAACTTGATTTGCACATAACAGCACCCTTTTTTTTTGTTTGTGCTTTTTGGGTTTTGCTAAATGCACAATAGTTTTGATTGTGTGCACCGCGTTATGTTAAATGCACATGAAAATGTTATAGGCATTGTATTATTATTTGTTATCATCAAACCAATTAAAAAAAGCTTTATATATCAATAAACGCTGCTTCCGTAATTTGACTTTGACTGTTTGGGCACAAGAAATCTTATGAATCATTTACTTTCTCAGTTACGGGGAACACGGGAAAACTGCAAACGTAAAACAACATGAATTTATGGAATCGAAGGAACAGCCAATCTACTTGGAAAGCATTCAAAACATCTCCATTCTTCTTCTTCCACAGCAGACACCACTCTCCCCTCGCCGGGGGTGGTGAAACAATCTCCGTTGGAGTCGGTACAAGAGGAGCAGAAGATTCCACCGGTGTTGGTGCTAATAGAAGTCAGGCATCATAGATTAGGAGAAATTGCGGTAAAATTAGGATGCATATAGTCAAAAACACGGTGCATTTAAGAATGTCTTTTTTTTCTTTTGCTCTGTTGATGCTGTAAAGCATCCCAGTCATCGAGATCACCGTAGTGGACGTTTTGGATTTACGCTCTGTTTGAAGGGATGCAGTTGTAATCGTTTGACCGGTGAAAATAAGTCTCCCCAAAGAACCTAAATCTATTTAAATGCCTCGCCTTTTAAGAAGGGCGCTGCTATCCGCACCGCAGTTTTGGCTATTCGCACCGCACTTTCTCCTATTTTTTTTGTTTTTTGAAAATACGCTTTGTACATGCATTTTTAGAAAAATTGTTCAACACGAAAGTTGTAGATCTCGACGATATCTAAAACTTTTGTGTTGAACACTTTTCCTAAAAATGTATATACAAAGTGTATTTCCTAAAGACGCGAAACCTAGACGTATTTCCCAAGTACGTCTTGTACATGTTTTTTTAGGAAAAGTGTTCAACACGAAAGTTGTAGACCTCATCTAGATCTACAACTTTCGTGTTGAACACTTTTCCTAAAAATGCATGTACAAGACGTATTTCCAAAAGGCACAAAAAATTAGAAACAAATGCGGTGCGAATAACCAAAACTGCGGTGCGGATAGCAGCGCCCTTTAAGAATCAGATATTGATTTGATCCCTGCCGTCGAATTGAATTTGGTCGAATTGAATTTGGTCGCATTCATTTATTTTTCCGACTTGTTTTTCCCGCCAATGGCTCCAGAAAATACCCGTACGAAGATATATATGTATATATTCTTTTAGAGACCAAAAATATGACTTGGCTATCTATTTTTTTTCTTCTCTTGCCTGGCCGTGATTGATTCTTTATATTTTACTTCTTCTTTTTTAATTTCTGGACATGTATTGAGCTTTTCTTCCCTCCTGTCTCATTGAAATTGAGTTGGAGCCTGATTGGAGCCTTGAATTTCGCCGTGTTTGTGGTTCTGTGCGCCCGGTGGGCTTTCCACAGAATGCTGGCGATTAGAATTTTCGAATTATGAATTTGGCGGCGGGGATCGCCCCCAAACAGAGCCTTTGGGTGGGAACTTCAGAATGTTAGCTTGCTCAAATGAATGCAGGGGTAGGATAATTGAACAATATGATTTCTTGAATTCTGGCAGTTTTTTTCCTTTGATGTGAATTTATTTTATTATAAAAGATTGTTTTTCTAAGATGTGAAATTACTAAATTAGTATTGGATGACAAAATTTTAGATGATTTATATGGGGAGATTCATAACGGTTACAAGCGTATTGCGCTATAAAAAAACTGCAAGAACAGCTATAGGCAAACTGAGCATTTATGAATTCTCAAATTTCAATCCCTTTTTATTTTGGCCTGTCATTCGTGATTAGCCTTGATTTTTCATTTAGTTGGGGTAGGCGTGCTCATAACAATGGCCAAATAAGTAAAAAAAACTTTTTTGAAGTTTCAAATTCAAAATTTTATAATTTAGGGTATGTAACAGTGATTTTTTTATATACGTATAGGCACGTATTTCTGTTCGAACGTGAGCAAATATGAGTATATGACTGTCTTATCCTTGATTTACATGATGGAGATCATGCGCTAAAATATACGAGTTATACGAGTTAGCTCGCAAATTTATTTTCTTGTGGCTGACAGATCATATGATCTCTCTCTTTCCTTTAAGAATGGGCTAATAATAATAATAATATGTGATTGTTAACCGCAACCCGCTATTTTACTTGTCGCACCTCAAAATCTTCCAATTTTTCGCGTCTTTTCGAAATACGCCTTGTACATGCAATATCAGGAAAAGTGTTCAACACGAAAGTTGTAGATATCGACGAGATCTACAACTTTTGTGTTGATCACTTTTCCTAAAAATGCATGTACAAGGCGTACTTTGGAAATATGCCCAAGTTTTGCTCCTTTTCGAAATACGCCTTGTACATGCAATTTCAGGAAAAATGTTCACCACGAAAGTTGTAGATCTCGTCGATATCTACAACTTTCGTGTTGAACACTTTTCCTGAAATTGCATGTACAAAGCGTATTTTGAAAAAGCGCGAAAATTTAGAAAATTTTGGAGTGCGACTAGCCAATTACGGATTACGGTTAACAATCACCTAATAATAATTGAATATTTTGTCCGACGGAGGGAGAAGAATCAGGAAGATTTCTGTAAAGCCACCTAGTTAATCTGAATTCTCACAAAAAATGTATGGTATAATTGAATAACATGTGATAGAGCACATGGGGCCTTGTGTGGCTACGACAGTACTCCAATCAGAACAATATCTCTGCTCATGCTCGTCTGCTCTTCGACACATGACTTTGCTTGAGCTCGCTCAATATAAATGTTGGTAAACAAGTGCGTCTGAGAGCACGTGAGCAAAGAAACGGTCATGACTGGTATTGAAGCAGCTGCATCGGGGTGCCCTTGTGGATTGCTGCTACTTGTATAAAGAAACAAACATAGTCCACATAAACAATGCACGGCCGATCATTTGCAATAAAAAAACATGTTACTTTTGAACCAAAATGTCGCTAATAGCAACGTACATGTGTCTATGTAAACTTTGTTTTTAGGCAAAACATCTATGTTAACTTTTTCCTCCTTATGCAATACTTCTTCTCCCTTCTACGGTTCTTTCCTCTTCTGGCTATCGTTGAAGCTATGATCGGCGCCCAAATCCACGAACACGCGGAGTGTTGGGGTTTCTCCTACGCTTCTTCAGTCTCCAACACGCTCATGAGGATGTACATACGCTCGTGCTGGTCTCCTATTCTCGGAGCCGACGGTGTTTAGGGAGACGCTGGGTTAGGGATAAGCACAAAGTCATGAATGGAGAAAAATGAGACGTCCTTTAAAGACGAGGAAACAATAAACTTTACAAAGTTGAGATTGTATTTATTCCATCCATCTGCTGCTTGGGACATAATTTTTCGACTATGCTGCAGCGCTGAGGAGGCTCGCAATGGTCTTCTATGTGCGCAGACTCTTCCTGAACACCGCCAGCGGCGAGGAGGGGAGAAGATGAATGGCGGAAGGAGGAAAAGTTACGGGATAGTGAATAGGGGGACTTGCATCAAAATGAGGCAAGTGTTGGAGACTGAAATCTCCAAAATAAAATCTTTGGGATTGAAATTTTAAAGGATATAAAGGGACTGCAATGTGTTTTGCCTTGTTTTTAACAAACACTATTAATGTAGGGCTACATTAACAAACTTATGAGACACAATGTAAAGGCAGAAAAATTGGTGGCCTCATATTTCCATCAGTAGCTACACTTAATGAATACCGCCCTTGAAGAAATGCCATCAACTGTAACAAATAAATAAAACTTCAAAAAACATACATAAACAGCAAAACCGTCTCCAACTTACAACAAATAATTCCAAAAGAAGAGATTAATGCTTCGTTTGGGGGAACTTATTTTCACCGGTCAAGCGGTTACGACCGCATGTACCGGGCCTTAATTAAGGCCCGGTACATGCGGTCGTAACCGCTTGACCGGTGAAAATAAGTTCCCCCAAACGGAGCGTAAATCTTTCTTGGAACCAATATAATTTGTAGGCAATTCATGGATAGTAATACGAATATGAAGTGAAAGTGAAATTTTGGGTCTGAGCCACGTAGACAGATCTATGTCTCGGATCCACAGAATTTGACACAACAATGAATTTTGATTTTTTTTCAAAATTGCAGGAATAAGTCGAAAAACTAATTCAATTTGGATTTCATGTGAGGCGGGGAAGCAGAGGGGGAATGTTCGGGTGACGACTAAAGGGGACGCCACTAGGAAACATCTCCCGCAAGGGCCGCTGAACATTCAACGCCTGCCACCATCTTCTAGGGTGAAACGTCCCCCGCAAGGATTATGAAATGACCACCTGCTGGGTATACGAAATCTCCACCCTCAGACCGAAAGGATTGAAGACCCCGCCGTCAAAGATGTCAGTGACGAGGACTGCTAGGGTTTTGTGTTTCGCCCTTGGTTGAAGCAAAATGTTGAAAAACAGTCTCATTTATTTTTCATGGTATCAGAGGGGACAGAGGTTTTAACTGTTGACTACTAAGTAGTACCTTTGGAAGATAAGTAAACCAAGATATATATAATGAAATTGGATATGCAAGAGGTCTTGATATTGAGCTGATAACTTATACTAACTACATGGAATGAAAATTTTATATGAAGAGTTACTTACTTAGTGAGGACCTCTGAGGGTCATTGGTGGAGATGACAGACAAGAAATTGTGGGTACTGGAGATAATGCCCAAGAAGTGAGGGTATGGAGAAAAACTAATGTTATGATAGAGTTCGCCCTCAAGCGGGCAATCTCACTTAATCTATTTGATCACATTATAGGTTGTTGGTCAGCCTCTGAGATTCAGACTTCTCTAGATGGGTTGTTCAATAAGAAGAATGTAGTGAGGTTGCAATTCTTGGAAAATAAGTTTGTAAGGTCCACTCAAGGAGACCTGCCTATCTCTTTTTTTTTCTGAAGATGAAAAACTTACGTGTAGAGATCTCAATGCTTGATCTAGATGAACCTATTTCTGAGGGTAAGATGAAGAGACACATCATCTGCGGTTTGTGGAAGGAATATGTTGCTTTCATCACTTTAGTGTAAGGGTGAGCTACTCAATCATCTTTGTCGGAGCTGGAGAGCTTTCTAGCCTCTCAAGAGAGCTTAGCAAGGCAGATGTGTGGGTGCTCTATCTCGAGGCGAGATAATGAAGTTCTATATTCTGGGAAGAAGAGAGATAAGATAAGAAGAAGACCTGTGATGGAGAGGCTTCTACCTCATCACATTATGAGGGAGGCAAGACTCCTAAGCATAATGGAAGTAAGAAGAGTCTTAGATGCTTCAGGTGCAACAAGTTTAGTTATAAAAAGAAAGACTGCAAGGTAAACTTTCAGCCACGACACGCTATTGAGAGAGGAGGAAGATCCAAGAGTGAAGGTGAGTTGGGAGGAAATTACTTCTTGGCAGACATGACGATGATGTTTGTTGATTCCTTGGCTTCCATTAACTTTCAGGAGGATTGTATCGTCGACTCTGGGTGTGGTTATCACCTCACCAGTGATGAGTTAAAGTTCTATACTCTGCAGGTATATAAGGGTAATGATATTATCATTACACCTGATGATTTAGTGCATGTAGTTGAGAAAGATGTAATGGTTTCTTTGGGTAGTGATGAGAGACCACTCACTTTAAAAAGTGTGTATCACATGTCAGGAATGAAGAAAAACTTGTTCTCTATGACCAATGTTGTGAATACTGGCTATTACGTTTTATTTAGTCCAAAAAAGTGAAGTTTCTTCGGAATGTTTCAGTAGTAAAGGTTGATGTTACTCATGTTGGGAGAAGGATAAAAGACTTATTCATGTTGTCGACAAGTTGTTATGTTGAAAAGATGAGAGCAAATGACAGTGCTGATATCTGACATGAGGGGCTAGGACATATAAAGATGGACAAGCTAAAGACAATGACGACAAGAGGCCTGGTGAAAGACTTGTCTAGTCTTTCATCTCTCGGCGATGATCATGTATGTGAAGGGTGTTAGTTTGGGAAGGTACATCACCTCCCATTTGATAAGTCCTTGTCTAGGTGTAAGGCACCGTTGCAGTGCATCCATAGTGAGTTGATGGAACTATGTGTTACCCCTACTCTTGGAGGCAACAAATACATACTGGTATTGGTTGATGACTTCACTAGATACACTTAGGTGTACTTCATGAAAGAGGATTCAGAAGTTTTCCAAAAGTTTGTCGAGTTCAAGGAGCTCGTTGAAGGCGTGCTAAGGCTGCGGATAAAGAAGTCAAAAGAGTTTACTTCCCTAGAGTTCTCTAACTTCTGCAGGAAGTGCGAGATCAAGAGGGAGCTGACTTATGCTCACACTACATAACAAAATGGAGTGGTAGAGAGGAAGATCTGTCACTTGGTTGAGACTTGTAAGAGTTGGCTTCATGCCAAAGGCATACTCAGGGCCTTATGGGAGAAAGGTATGGCTTGTGCGGCACGTGTCATCAATTAGATGCCCTAGAGTCCTAATAATATGAAGTCTCTACATAAACTGATATTCAAGTAGAAGCCGAGTGTGGGACGCCTTCAGGTGTTTAGTTCTACCTATTACATGCACGTATTGGATGCTCTCAGGATAAAGCAGGAAGCTAAGGCACGAAAGTGTTTCTTCATTGTTAACCCAGAAATCGGCGATCCTTCCCAAGGTAGCCAGCTGGCTAGTCGCGACCTTCATATTCTACTTGGTGTTCGCGACAAGTCCAAGTGTAAGCGGGCAGTTTTCCCTGTCTGCCTAGGTCGCCTAGCAACCGCATGTCCTGCGGGGCGGCGGGCTGTTCTCATAGCTCACCCTCGTAGGCCATGCGGTTAGGCCTGCTAACCGTGCATCATTCTTCCTTGCAGGAGGCAACCTACAGCAACTGGGGACGAACTGTACGATCTATCTCTTCGGTCCGCAAGGTTGCCCAACCAGCGCCAACCCTGGACCAATTCAACCGTCGCGGGCTTGGCGGACTCACGCTCCGGCTCACGTTCAGAGGGTTTCCTCCCCTGTAGGGGTCGGCCTGCTCCTCAGGATGCCTCCTCTGCCTGCCTAGTGGCGGCCTGCTCCCCAAGCCGCCACCCAGGGGCGATCTCCAGTCCAGGCCGCCACCTTGGGTGGCCTCCAGCAGGCCTCGGCCTCCCCCTTGGGCGGCCTCCAGTAGCCAGGTCGCCCCTCCTGGGCGGCCTCCAGTAGCCAGGCCGCCCCTCTTGGGCGGCCTCCAGTCCAGGCCGCCCATCCTGGGTGGCTTCCAGTCGAGGCCGCCACCTTGGGCGGCCTCCATCAGGTTCAGGACGCCACCTTGGGCGACCTCCAGTCCAGGCCGCCACCGTGGGGGGCCTCTAGCAGGCCTAGGCCGCCCCCTGGGGGGCCTCCAGTCCAGGCCGCCACCGTGGGCGGCCTCCAGCAGGCCCAAGCCGCCCCCTTTGGCGGCCTCCAGCAGCCAGGCCGCCCCCATGTGAGGCCTCCAGTAGCCAGGCTGCCTCTTAGGCGGCCTCCAGCAACCAGGCCGCCCCTCCTGGGCGGCCTCCAAGCTCAAGCCGCCCCTCCTGGGAGGCCTCCAAGCCAGGCCGCCCCTCTTGGGCGGCCTCCAGGTCCAGGACGCCCTGTTGGCGGCCTCCAGAGCCAGGTCGCCCCTCTTGGGCGGCCTCCAGTCCAGGCCGCCCCGTTGCCGGCCTCCAGAAGCCCAGGCCGCCCCCTCTGCTCAATCTTTGCTCGCCGAGTCCGCACAGGTCGTCATGATGACGTCACTGGGCCCCGCTTCTAGTTGATCTTTCCCGGGCCTATAAATAGCCCCCAATGCCTCTCATTTAGGGGGGGGAGACAAGGCGCGGGAGGAAAACTGCAGCTTGCCAGCAAGCCCCGCGGACTCAGTTTTTCAGTCCTCCCAGTCCTCCACAACTTGTCATCAGCTTGCCAGTAAGCCCTGCGGACTCAGTTTTCCAGTCCTCCACAGCTTGTCATCAGCTTGCCAGCAAGCCCTGCGGACTCAGTTTTCCAGTCCTCCCAGTCCTCCACAGCTTGTCATCAGCTTGCCAACAAGCCCTGCAGACTCAGTTTTCCAGTCCTCCACAGCTGCTGGCTGCTGTTTTCCTTAGCCTTTGGCAACTCCTTCCTTAACCGCCAGCTTCCCCCTTTGTACCCTTTATTACTTTTTCATGTAAAGGCACTTTGAGCAAGCTGTAATCTTGTTTCTTGATTAGAGGAAAAGCCCGCCGCAAGAGTGGCATTTAAGCCGCGACGGGCGAAGTCTGTTGTTGCCGCTGCTAGCGGACCCCTCCCTTGCTCTCTGCTCAGCAAGCCTTGCTCTCTGCTCAGCAAGCCTTGCTCTCTGCTCAGCAAGACTTGCTCTCTGCTCAGCAAGCTTGCCCTCTGTCCAGCAAGCCTGCTCTCTGCTCACTTCTCCGCTATTCGATCGTCATAGTAACTGTCTGCTCGACAACTCATGATCATCCTCCTCTTCTCATCAGCCTTCCCGACTGCTCTCAGCTCCCTCTCCTCTATCCCCGTAACCCCTTTGACAAGCGTTTGCTCCACTCTCGAGCACTCAGAAGCTTCCTTCTTTATTCTTCCCCCGTAACCTTCATCATCTTCCTCTCCTAGCTTGTGAGATCGAACACTCCCTCCGTGTTAGCTGGCCGGTGCCGTTTTCGTGCATCAACAGTTAACACGCGACCTTCAGATCCGAACAGACAGTGAAAAATGACAGTTAGCCATGACAGACCACCAACCAGCTGAGAACCTTTCTCCAAGTCCCAGTGAAGATCCACTTTAGGAGGCCTTCGAGCAATCGCGTCGTGAGAATGCTCGGCAATTCCAAACAATCAACCTAATTCTTGCAGCAATCACACAGGGATTAGACACTCATCCTACAGCAGCCCCAGCTGCTCTAGCTGCTCCAATCAATCCAGCATCCGAGACTCCTCAAGCTTATCCTCCGGCTTACCCACCGTTCTATCCTCCTTACACTCCAACCTTTCCGTAAGGGCCTGCAGCCCCTTTGCGGCCTCAAGATGAAGAGTTTGTAGCTCGTCAAAACTTCTTCCGGGGAGCAGCACGGGGAAGTCCTGCAAGATTTCTCAACTTTCAGGGAAGTCATCCTTACCCATCAGCTCCTGCCTTTGCTCCTGCAGCAACTTTTCCCTTTTATTCTTCTGCTTCCTTTGCAGCTACAGCTTATGCTCCCTTTAATTCTTATGCTGTAGGAGAACAAGAAGAGCCGTCACCGTTTACAGAGAATGTTCGTCACGAACCTATTCCAGCAAACTTCAGAGAGCCTCGACTGCCAATCTACACTGGAGAGACTGATCCAATAAAGCACCTTCAAGCCTTTGAATCGATTGTTGCTCTCAAGACTCTGTCAGATGCAACTAAGTTCAAGCTCTTTGTCACCACCTTTGATGGGCAAGTGAGGGACTGGTTCTATGGTCTTCACCCTCACTCCATCACTTCCTTTGCTGATCTGCGAAGGGAGTTCTTGCTCAGGTTCTCTACCTCAACCAAGAGAAATGGCGGTCCTGAAGCCCTCTTTGAGTTCAAGCAGCATGGAAATGAAACTTGGTCTCAATTCGTCGATCGATTCCAAAGAGAAATCTTGGACATCGAGATTGTCGATCAAGAAATGTACCGAGTGGCTCTTATCCACGACCTCCTTGAAGGGCCTCTCAAGTTTGAAGCCAATGTCCGTGCTTCAAGAACGTAGCAAGAGTTGATTGCCTTAGCCAACTCATACATCTGAGGCGAAAAGAGCAACACAGGGTTCGTCTCCAAGCTTATATCAGAGAAAGATCCTTCTCATAAACAGCCTCCGAGGTCTCCTCGGAAAGATTTCCTAACTAACTCAAGGAGGGAAAGAAGATTTCAGCATCGTCGATACTCTTTCCAGGATCAAGACCGTATTCGAGACCCACTACTACCACCAGTTCCATCTTCTCAAACAACTGCAGTCTATCGTCAGCAAGGCGATGACTTGCATGAGTCCGAACTAGATGAGGTCATTCAAGAAGTGAGCCAAATCATGAAGGATAAAGCTAACTACAAAAGGCCTTAACGATCGGCTGATCAAAGATATAGAGACTCAGAACCATACTGCGAGTTCCACAAAGAGCCAGGCCACCTGACCGAGAACTGCCGAGCACTCCGCCAGCTTGTGCAAAGGATGCTCCGGCAGGGTAAGATGCGTGACCTGCTTCCCAAAGAAGATCACCCTAATCCAGCAACCTCAAAGGGCAAATAAGTTGCAGACATTCCTTGCAGCTCAAGAGGGGTGAGCCTAGTCGAAGAACCCCCACTCCTCGTTGTTAATAAAACCATCGAGTGTTTCGATGTCGATGACGAGGGTGTGCTTGGAAGGCTATTCTAAGCCAACAAGGGCCATCACTGCTCCACAAAGCTCCTCACAACCTTGATGGGCTATCTCAACTCTTGCCTTTACTCTTTTCAAACATTTTCATTTTGCAAAACACTTTTCAGTGTTCATTCTTGCTTTTCAACATAGCTTTTATCAGGGATCTTATACTGACACAGTTCCCTTCTTGTGATGCTTCCTCTATTTTTTATCTTTGCTGAAGAGATCACTACACCAATGAGATATCGCCAAGTCTTGCTATAGGCCCCCTCGAGATTGGATTCCGGCGTAAGACCACAACGACCACATATCGCAGGGAGTGTTCACATATGTGTAGTGGGGGCTATCCAACTCTCATGCAGAGGAATACGGGACTTTGGATCCTAGCCGGCATCTAACACAGAGTGTGTGCTAGGCAGGCCCCATGTGTTAGCTCTGTTGTGCTTCGCAAAGGATACATTACAGTTACGGTGATCTTTGCTTGACAAGCAATGACGATCAAGCGTAGCCTTATCTCTTTGATCATCTCACAACTGTGATGGCCGAACACTCTCTGGTACTCTCGATCCGTGCCTTCGTGGGTTCCATAATTCCACTGATCTCTCCACAGACAAGCAATAGGCCACTCGGCGCAACTAGTCTCATTGATCAGTGATGATTGTACCCGAGGCAAGAGAGCAGAGCATCTAGCGATCCTTCTCAGGATTCTCCTTATTTTTCTCTTTTGTGCCCTCCTAGAGGATGCGCGGCCAGCCCGCTTCGAGTAGGACTATACTCGGGATGACCATTCTCAAGCAAGCGATGCTTAAGGCCCACGGGGAACACCTGTGGCAGCATCCAGCCTTCTTTAGTCACTTCCGAGTATAGACCTTTTTTTGTCAATTGCCTTCTTTCACAGGTGAACAGGTTAATCCGACCTCTCAAAAGGATTAGCAAACATCCACTTTGCTTGTGCTCATTTCATATACATTGCTCGCTCAAGCTCTATCAGATGATGATCCACAGAGCTATTCTTTACTCTTATCAAAATCTAGTGGCGTCAAATATTGATCATATCTGTCAACAGTCAGCGCTCGACTCATTGATTTTGACTTCATGACATCTTTAATATAGCAAGAAGATTGCTATTCTGGTTTGACCATCATGTAATTGTCAGTAGAGTTCATCAAGTATTTCCTCTGTTATTTATGTCCACCTTATCCCATCAACGGTTAACACCTGAGAGTCTCATCCAGGTACTTGCAGTTTAGTTCATTATGATATGTATGCTGCTCACTCTTTTCTTTTTGCAGTGAATAGCAGACATTTGCAAGCTTCTTCACAGGTACTTGCAAGCTCCTCTCATACATTATGTCTGCTTCTAACTCTCATTTTGCAGTGAATAGCAAACATTTGCAAGCTTCTTCACAGGTACTTGTAAGCTACTTTCATATCTTGTCTGCTCCTAACCCTTTTCTTGCAGAGATTAGCAGACATTTGCAAGTTACTTCACAAGAACTTGCAAAATACTTCTATATATCATTTCTGCTTCTAACTCTCATTTTGTAGTGAATAACAGACATTTGCAAGCTTCTTCACAGGTACTTGCAAGCTACTTTCATATCTTGTCTGCTCCTAACCCTTTTCTTGCAGAGATCAGCAGACATTTGCAAGTTACTTCACAAGAACTTGCGAAATACTTCTATATATCGTTTCTGTTTCTAACTTCACTTTTGTAGAGACTAGCAGACACTTGCAAGACCATTTCAGGTACTTACAACTCATTTTTCTTTCTTGCATGCTCCTCACTCTTCCTTTTGTAGGGGATAACAGCTGCTTGCAAGCCTTCACCAGGTATTTGCAAGTTATCTTCCTTCTATACTTTTCTCTCACCTTCATTTTTGCAGAACTCAGTAAAAGACACATCCTCTTCGTTTTGCCAAGGCAAACTCAGGTTCGCGTGAAGTGTACCTTCCATTTATGTCTTCACTAACTTTTCCTTCAGAGGAAAAAGACAGGCAGTAACAACCTTCTTAGGAGACATCAGGTTCTATCTCCCCTTGGCTCTTCTTCTGTTGGGGTGGATCACAATTTTCGTGGGTCTCCAACTTTTTCGAAGTTCCTTTCGGAACATAAAAAAGTGCGGGAATTATGTTAACCCAGAAATCGGCGATCCTTCCCAAGGTAGCCAGCTGACTAGTCGCGACCTTCAGATTCTCCCTGGTGTTCGCGACAAGTACAAGTGTAAGCGGGCAGTTTTCCCTGTCCGCCTAGGTCGCCTAGCAACCACATGTCCTGCGGGGCGGCGGGCTGTTCCCATAGCTCACCCTCGCAGGCCATGTGGTTAGGCCTGCTAACCATGCATCATTCTTCCTTGCAGGAGGCAACCTACAGCAACAGGGGGCGAACTGTACGATCTATCTCTTCGGCCCGCCAGGTTGCCCAACCAGCGCCAACCATGGACCAATTCAACCGTCGCGGGCTTGGCGGACTCACGCTCCGGCTCACGTTCAGAGGGTTTCCTCCCCTGCAGGTGGCGGCCTGCTCCTCAGGCCGCCTCCTCTGCCTGCCTAGTGGCGGCCTGCTCCCCAGGCCGCCACACAGGGGCGATCTCCAGTCCAGGCCGCCACCTTGGGCGGCCTCCAGCAGGCCCAGGCCGCCCCCTTGGGCGGCCTCCAGTAGCCAGGCCACCCCTCCTTGGCGGCCTCCAGTCCAGGCTGCCACCTTGGGCGGCCTCCAGCAGGTTCAGGCCGCCACCTTGGGCGGCATCCAGTCTAGGCCGCCACCGTGGGCGGCCTCCAGCAGGCCCAGGCTGCCCCCTTGGGCAGCCTTCAGTAGCCAGGCCGCCCCTCCTGGGCGGCCTCCAGTCTAGGCCGCTACTGTGGGCGGCCTTTAGCAGGCCCAGGCCGCCTCCTTGGGCGGCCTCCAGCAGTCAGGCCGCCCCCATGGGCGGCCTCCAGTAGCCAGGCCACCTCTTAGGCGGCCTCCAACAACCAGGCCGCCCCTCCTGGGCGGCCTCCAAGATCAGGCCTCCCCTCCTGTGCGGCCTCCAAGCCAGGCCGCCCCTCTTGGGCGGCCTCCAAGTCCAGGCCGCCCCGTTGGCGGCCTCCAGAGCCAGGCCGCCCCTTTTGGGCGGCCTCTAGTCCAGGCCGCCCCGTTGGAGGCCTCCAGAAGCCCAGGCCGCCCCCTCTGCTCAATCTTTGCTCGTCGAGTCCGCACAGGTCGTCATGATGACGTCACTGGGCCCCGCTTCTAGTTGATCTTCCTCGGGCCTATAAATAGCCCCCAATGCCTCTCATTTATGGGGGGAGACAAGGCGCAGGAGGAAAACTGCAGCTTGCCAGCAAGCCCTACGGACTCAGTTTTCCAGTCCTCCACAGCTTGTCATCAGCTTGCCAGCAAGCCCTGCAGACTCAGTTTTCCAGTCCTCCCAGTCCTCCACAGCTTGTCATCAGCTTGCCAGCAAGCCCTGCGGATTCAGTTTTCCAGTCCTCCACAGCTGCTGGCTGCTTCTTTTCCTTCACCTCTGGCAACTCCTTCCTTAACTGTCAGCTTCCCCCTTTGTACCCTTTATTACTTTTTCATGTAACGGCACTTTGGGCAAGCTGTAATCTTGTTTCTTGATTAGAGGAAAAGCCCGCCGCAAGAGTGGCATTTAAGACGCGGCGGGAGAAGTCTGTTGTTGATGCTGCTAGCGGCCCCCTCCCTTGCTCTCTGCTCAGCAAGCCTTGCTATCTGCTCAGCAAGTCTTGCTCTCTGCTCAGGAAGCCTTGCTCTCTGCTCAGCAAGCCTTGCTCTTTGCTCAGCAAGCCTTGCTCTCTGCTTAGCAAGCTTGCCCTCTGCCCAGCAAGCCTGCTCTCTGCTCACTTCTCCGCTGTTCGATCGTCATAGTAACTGTCTGCTCGACAGCTCCTGATCATCCTCCTCTTATCATCAGCCTTCCCGGCTGCTCTCAGCTCCCTCTCCTCTATCCCCGCAACCCCTTTGACAAGAGCTTGTTCCACTCTCGAGCACTCAGAAGCTTCCTTCTTTCTTCTTCCCCCGCAACCTTCATCTTCTTCCTCTCCTTCTTGTGAGATCGAACACTCCCTCCGTGTTAGCTGTCTGGTGCCGTTTTCGTGCATCAACATTCATCGTCTATGATGAGCAGAAGAAGGGATGAAAGTGCATGGATGCTAAGACAAAAATTTTTGCTATTACGAGGGATGTGGTATTTGACAAGTTAACATCATACCGGGGTAGCTTTTTTGTTGAGCTATAAGAGAGCAGAGAAGAAGGGAAGAAAAAGGAAGCTATTAAAGATCTTCTAGTTGAGATGTTTGTATTTCCAGGAGCTCCTACTCCATCAGGCTCAAAGTTAAGTGCTTTAGTTTTTAAAAGAAGGGGGGGCGTTGCTCCTGACACTCCTGATAGAGGAGCTGAGTAGAAGAGGTAGAAGAAGTGGTGGAGAATGTTTCGGCCTTACGGAGGTCGAAGAGGATCATCATACTACCCGCTCAGTACAGAGAGGGAAATTTGGTGAGCTTATTCTCATGCTTCTTCACTGGACCTCTAGACGAGTGGGAGCCATCGTGCTTTGAAAATCTCATTGGAGTAAATGAGTGAGAATATGGCATAGATGAGGAGATGTGTTGTAGTACCCCCCCCCCCAACCTTTTGCCCGGGTCGGGCCGGAGGGGTACTACTGGCCCAAGACGTCCACCCAGGGCTCATAGGGGAAACAATCCACCCTATTCAAGCACTAGATGGCCGTCTTGAGTGGTTCGAATCATAACATTCACAACCCATCAGAATATAGCGGAAGCATTAACAGGAAACCACTACATATATATATAACATATCATATTAATACAGAGGTTCTAGGGCCGAAGCCTTATGCGTTTATAAAAGCCCGTGGGCTATACATGTACTACATAAGTCTCTCACACACTCTCTCTTCTAAACTGCTCGGCGGTAATCACGTCTCTAAACACCGGAGACGGCGGGGGTGCATCTGGTCGAGTAGGCCTAGCTGCTGGCGTAATCTCCTGCGGCAGCGGGTCACTACGGTGCTCCATCTCCTGTGAATGGTTAATCAAATAACCGTTAGTCACAGAGCTAAGTGGAAACAAATCTCCTCCCCGGATCCACATCCTGGGGACGAGCACGCACCCACCCAACAAAAGTAAATAGCCGAAGCAAGAGAGGGTTATCACAACATTTCATATATGAACAACTAGGAGCAATTATAAAAGAGTGCAGTATAACCGGAAAAAAGCAGCAATAACATAAAACGGTTATATCAAGGCTCTACTAGCTCATCAGCACAACAGGTTTTCATATCTTGAATTCTATCGCAGGCATTCACAGCCGCGCACACAAACCGCAGGCATTCATAGCCGCGCACACAAACCGCAGGCATTCATAGCCGCGCACACAAACCGCAGGCATTCATCGCCGCGCACACAAACCCTATGTCGACATAGTTTGGACCGCTTCTGTTCCAGCAGGGTAGCGAGCCCCGCGGGCCTCACCGATGTGGCCGTCGGTGACAGTGGCCAGTCCTGCCACTTCTGGGGGTGATCGTACCGCACAACCCCAGGCCCTCACGTACAACCTTGTGTACTCTTGGATGTGAGCGACATCCGGCAAATCATTTTGGCCGACCAGCGGAGGAAAACCCGACGGGGAATATAACGGCCGGTCACCCGTGGTACTCATCTCCCTGTCGTCTTGAGTCGTCAACCTTGCCGCACCGGTACGAACGGTCTGCGGAAGGGACTGACCCGCCACCATTTCACCGCAAGCAATTTACAATCAATCAAACAATTGCAAACAATATAACATCGGGTCTACGACGGCCTGCCTTACTAGGCTTACACTTCGGGCATCGGCACTTTGCTCTACTTTCGACAAGGAGCGTGGGAGCGCTTTATTTGGGGCTAGACCTGGAGGACTACCTCAACTCCGATTATCCCCAACTAAGGCTCAACCTAAACAACAACTGCTCGTCAGAGCAGTACCCGTGAATATAAAAGTAAATTGCGATAAGATCAAGTGCGGTGGTTATGCTGCTTATTTAGAGTGCTGGAAAGAAATGTGACCAGTACAAGACTGGATAAGCTTGACCAGTACGCAACTGGAGTAGTACTAAATAGAAAGTACTGAAATAAGCCTGACCAGTACGCAACTGGAGTAGTACTGAAATGAAAGTACTGAAATAAGCTTGACCAGTACGAGACTGGAGTAGTACTGAAATGAAAGTACTGAAATAAGTTTGACCAGTACGAGACTGGAGTAGTACTGAAATGAAAGTACTGAAATAAGCTTGACCAGTACGAGACTGGAGTAGTACTGAAATGAAAGTACTGAACTGAAAAGAATAAAGGAACTGGACCAGTGCAAAACTGGAATAATCATAAAGAAAATGGTTAGTAGTCCAATCACTCCATACAGGAGGCTTCAGTTCCATCTCCGTTCTCAGGAGAGATTCAGTTCCATCTACATCTAGGAGAGATTTAGTTCCATCTCCATCCCGGAGAGATTCAGTTTCATCTCCATCCAGGAGGCACATTCAGTTCCATCTCCATCCAGGAGAGATTCAGTTCCATCTCCATCCCGGAGAGATTCAGTTCCATCTCCATCCAGGAGGCATTCAGTTCCATCTCCAGCCAGGAGAGATTCAGTTCCATCTCAGTTTTTAAAGGCTTCCTTGGGTTACACCCTTTATTAAGATCAGATTATGGGTTGGTTGCGCCTTATTAACCACGGCTTAATCGGATTGGGGCTTATCAGGAGTTATACTTTCATTATTCGTCAAGAATAATTCATAACTCACCACTCGTGCTCTCATCTTCCGAGCGTGCCCAAATCGCCCGAGAGTCGAGGCGTTCGACGGTTTCTCGAAATCTCGAAACACCCGGAGCTTGGTCACTTGCCTCGGCCACTCTCGTCGATATGAAACTTATTCAAATTAGAGAGGATAGTCGCGCGCTCCAATTTTCATTTTGGAAGAAAACGAGCGTAATAATATCGAGCGCGGTCCTAGGCTTCCATATTTTGGGAAAAATATCAAAACATATCCCCATGAGCTCAAATTTTGATACAACCCTTATATGGATATAAAATGAGTATAGAAAAATTTTCATAAATTTTCAAAGAGTTTTGGCCCTTTAATTTGGCCAAATAAATTTTATCTGGGCTTTTAAAATTACCAAATCAACTCCAAAAATTCTCAAACTTTTTGTGGAGCAAGCCCTCAACAAGGGGAACATTTTTTATGTTCAAACCTTTCTCTCTAGGAGCCTATTTTAGTCTCTTAAAAATCAAACCAATATTACTATTATAATATTTATTATAAATATTATAATAATATATATAATATATTATTATATATATATATAATTTGCTTTTACTGTAGATCTCCTCCCCCCTCCCGCTGCTGTACATTTCCGCCCCTTACGGGCTTCTCCAGCCGCCGGCCGGACACCGGCCGGCCGTGGCTCCACCACCGGCCAACCCGCCGGTGGTGGGCGCTCCCTCCGGCGGTGGTCCGGCGGCCTGCCGCCGCCGGCCGCCGCCGGAGCCATTTTCTTTTTTTTTTGAACGGGAGGGGAGGGGTGACGGCGGCGGCGCTCCGGCCGCCGGGAGTGCCATGCACGACGTCAGAAATGTGGAGGGGGAGGAAGAGAGGGTTCCACCTGAGTTTGGTGGGCTCGGGAGGGGCCGGCTTGGTCGGACATGGCTCAAGGTGGTGGAGGAGGGGAGGAGGAGCTCCGGCTTGGCTTTTTTTTCCGGCCACCTGAGCTCCGGCAGAGGGGGGAAGAAGGGGAAGGGGGTTGCTCTGAGAGTTGTGAGGGAAAGTGAGGGGGTGGGTAGCTTTTATAGGGAGGGGGAGGGGGAGCTCCCTCCCTTTGGGTGGTGTGGGACTAATCCCTCCTTAGGGAGGGATTAATCCCACCCTCCAGCTGTCCAAGGACAGCTGGAGGTCTCCCATTTTCCCCCATGTGGGGAAAATGAATGGGCCCTTTATGGGCTTGGGCCTATAAGTGGGAAAGAGAGAGAGAGGGAGAGAGAGAAGAGGGGTGGGGTGGGCCTCCACCTATCCTAGGCTTGCTTGCTGGTTGGGAGGCCCATGGAAAGTGAGGGGGAGTATGGGTCATCCTCCTTTGGAGAGGAGGTGAGCCCTTCATTTGGAGAAAAATCCAAAAAGTGGATTTTTAGGAGGGTTTGACCAAGTCAACCCTAGGTTGGGTCCCCCTTGCTGGTCAAAGTCAAAGTGGGTCCAAGTTGTTGGGGTCGGGTCAAAGTTCGGGTGTCGTGACATAATTGGTGTGCGCACGCTTTTCGGTGCACAACTATGCTTGATTTGACCACGGGTTGACCAATCGTCATCGAAATTGACCGGGACGACTTCCGTTGACTTCGTATTGACCACACGAGTCTAACTCCACTGACTGGGGTTGAATCGGAGTCCGTTTGACGAAAGTTCGAAATTTGCGCGTCGCAGCGCGCTAAAATGGTCGAAATGTGCAAAATTGTCGTTAGACCTCGGAGTCCAACTGAACGAGTTCCGATGCGCTCGTATTGACTATACAAGGCCACAGGAACTGACAAAACTCAATTCAGAGTTCTCTAGCTCTATTTCCCGCTTAGGGTTATTTCCCACCGGGTCATGGGTAGGGTTCGGGCCACTTTTATTGGGCCCACTAAGGCTCTGGTGGCCCAATAAAAGGCGGGATGTTACATGAGTGCCCTCAGGAAGAATGAGACTTGGGATCGTGTTCCCAAGGTGGATGACATTACTCTGATTACTTGTAAGTGGGTTTATAAGTTGAAGAGAAAGTGGAAGCCAGTATCAAGCGCACAAGGCTTGTATAACCCGGGATTCATCGAGACCAAAGATGACCAAGGAAGGCCTAAAGGACCTTACTTACCTAGGGGAGAGACCAGACCCCAAGAGGCGAGTTCAGCCCTTCAGGGGCATGTACAGGCTACCCAGGGGAGAGACCAGACCCACATAGGCGAGTTCAGCCCTCCAAGGGAGAGTGCATGCTATATAGAGGGTGAGACCAGACCCCTAGAGGTGAGTTCAGCCCTCCAGGGGCGAGTGCAGGCTACCCAGGGGTGATACCAGACCCTCGAGGCGAGTTCAGCCCTCCAGGGGCTAGTGCAAGCTACCTAGGGGCGAGAACAGACCCCCAAAGGCGAGTCCAACCCTCCAGGGGCAAGTGCAGGATACCTAGGGGCGAGACCAGACCCCCAAAGGCAAGTTCAGCCCTCTAAGGGGGAGTGCAGGCTATCCAGGGCTGAGACCAGACCCCTAGAGGCGAGTTCAGCCCTCCAGGGGCGAGTGCAGGCTACCCAGGGCCGAGAACAGATCCCCAGAGACGATTTCAGCCCTCCAGGTGCGAGTGTAGGCTAGCCAGGGGCGAGACCAAACCGTCAGTGTCGAGTTCAGCCCTCCAAGGGCGAGTGCAGGCTACTTAGGAATAAGAATAGACCCCTAGAGGCGAGTTCAACCATCCAGGGGCGAGACCAGACCCCCAGAGGCAAGTTCAGCCCTCCAGTGGGGAGTGTAGGCCCCCTTAGGGAGAGATCAGCTCCCTAGGGGCGAGATCTAGGATCAGGGTGAGGGGTGAGTGCTCGCTTCACCAGGCACTTGCCATCCCCATGATGCCAATTTTCGTCTGCTAATGACCCCTACAAGCAGTAGAGTTTAGCTGTTGGAAGACCATTTTGCGGTGCATTTAGTAAAACAAAAAAGCAGAATTCCGCTATCAGTAGATAAGACTCAAAAACTATAAATAGACCCTTAAGGTACCTTGGAGAGAGGCAGATTTAGGCTTTATTCTTCCCTCCACGGTGCATAGCTCAACATTGGGTAGGGAGGCGAAGCGCTTTAAGATCTTTCGGGTGTTTGGTGTGACCTTCACGCTACAGCCCAGTGCCTACTCCTTAGTTTGGCAAGATCGGCCAAGATCTCTCGCTTGGGAGAAGTAGGTGCAAGTTGCCCCCTACTCGGGTCCTGAACTCCACAAAGACCGATTTCTGGTTTCAACAAGACTTGTCTTGTAGCTCATGGGTTCTCTCAGTAGTATGAAGAAGACTATGAGGAGGCATTCAGTCCTGTACCCAAGATGATTTACGTTAAAACGATAATTGCCTTGGCGACTTGCCAAGGATGAAAGATTTGACAACTCGACGTAAAGAATCTTTTTCTTTTCAGGGAGATTGACAAGGATATCTTCATGCTGCAACCACCCATATATGTTTCTGAAACTCATCCAAGATATGTCTATAAGGTGAAGAAGACCCTGTATGGATTAAAGTAGGTGCCTCGAACCTGGTATGGGAAGATAACATAATAACTGCAGTTTTGTGGGTACTTTGTTTTTTACTCAGACTCGAGTATGTTCATTAGGAAGAGAGGAGAGCTTTGGGTCTTGGTACTGTTGTACGTCGACGAAGAGGTGTGAAAGCTTAGGGTGGAGCTATCTATTCGTTTTGAGATGAAGGTTCGTGGTGAGCTTTATCATTTCCTTAGTTTGAAAGTGAAGTGGAAGAAGAGCAGTGCGCTTGTCTTCCAGAAAGGATATGCGGAGCGGATTGTGAAGCGGTTCAGCATGAGGGAAGGGAAAATCAGCTTTACTTCACTTGAAGTAGGTTTAAAGCTCCGACAAGATGAAAGAGTTCTTCCTGATCTCTTAGTCTTCTGGGCTCTGGTCGGGAGCTTGATATACTTGACGATTACAAGGCCAGATATTTTATATGTTGTTGGTTGAGTAAGTCAGTATATGCAGGAGCTCAAGAAGCCTCATCTACTGGCAGTAAAGAGAATACTGAAGTATGTGAATTTTATCTCAGACATGGGCATATTTTATGAGAAAGACACGAGCTTTGATTTGCACAGGTTCTCGGATGCTGATTATGGTGGAGATACAAAAGATCGGAAGTTAACATATAGGTATATCTTTATGTGCGGATCAACGACTGTTTCGTGGTGCGGTAAGAAGTAGGATTTTGTGTCTATATCCACCACTAAGGCAGAGTACCATGCATCGTCCTTGACAGCCCAGGAGGGCATTTGGCTGCGCAGATTTGTCGAGGATATCTTTGAGGAGGTGTGAGGTCCTACACAGCTATGCGGGGACAAAGAGAGTGCTCTGAAGTTGGTTACAAATCAAATATGTCACGCGCGAACAAAGCATATCCAGATCAAGCATCACTTTGTTCGAGAAAATGTGTTGGCGGGATCTTTGATGGTTGAGTATGTGCAGGACAAGAACAATGTCACAGACATTTTCACAAAGTCACTATCAAAGGGGCTGTTTGAACAGCTGTGGGAAATGCTTGGTGTGGTTTCCAACTCTCACTTCAAGGGGGTGTTGAAAATTTGAAGTGAAGTCGTCGGGTCGTGCAGATAAAAATTCCTATTCGACGAGATATTGCCAGCAATACTTGTTATCATCGGGTGATAAAGCTTTTGCTCGTACGCCTCCCCCACCTATAAATAGGAGTCCTGACCACCTCATTTGTATCCTAGACTAGTGAAAATAGTAGCTTGGAGTAAGGTTGCAGTTTGATTTTTCTTTACCGCGCGACAATGAGGAGTAGAGGTCTCTTGGTCAGCTTTTGCGAACTGTGTGGTTAGCACTTTGCGACTAGGCAACTAGTGCTTGCGGTTTGGTCAGTGCTCAGTGTGGAAGTCGTGAAAGCAGTTGGTGGTTTGTTGCTATCGCCTGGCAATAAGAGCTATCGTTGGTGATATCGCGGTTTGCGACCAGAGCAGCTTTCTCCCTTGGCAGTTCTCAAGCAGGTGGTATGAGGGGTCAATTTGCCCGAATTGGCTTGTCAACTCGCGTGACTTGTGCAATCTGATCTCCAGTACAGTCAATAAGACTTGTGCGTGCGGCCTCATGGCTAGAGGTGCGAACAAGCGGTCTCAGTTTTGCAGTTTGCCAGGTTTCGTGCTTATTTGTTTTTTTCATCCCCATCGACTGTAACGCAAAATCATGTCTTACGATTGTATGTCTCGCCCTGTAAAATAGTAAATAATATAAATGTTGTTCTTGCATCATCTATTGCTACTGATTTACTTCTCTTGATTGGTTGAGAGTGCTCCTGCGACCTCCCGTTCATATATAGCTCGTGTTAATACGAGAGCACTACACTTCTGAACACCACATAGTTTAACAATTGTTGTGTTCCTTGTCCTCAACTCCTTCACAAACAAAGCTTTCTGCTTATTTTCAATAACCTGCATCCACGTTTTGAATTATTGAAAACTAGCTGCTTGCTTGATTATGATGTTATATTCGTCCTATCTTTATGTAAGCACTGCCGAATTATTTTTCAAAAATTTCATCCTTTCAGCTTCTGCTTGGGTAATATATACTTTTTTTACTTTCTAGAGCTTTTTATTTATTATTATTATAAAGGGTAAATTACCCATCTATTATTATTATGTTTTTTAAATATTTTATCCTCGATTCCAGTCCTGCACAAAAAGACTGCCGTGCCGGTCCGGGACCGGTCTTTTAAAAGACCGGTATTTTGGCCGACCGGTCCCGGAGCGGTCCCGCTCAAACCAGTCCCGGTCTGGGACCGGTTTTCCTCCTCTGGAGGAGGACCGGCTGGGACTGGAGGACCGGCTGGGACCGGAGGACCAGCCCTAACCGGTCCCGGATCGGTCTTTTTTACAGGTCTTTTGTTCGGTCTTTTACTAAAATGACTAAAAATGATCGGTATCTTATTATAATCACTAAAATGACCGGTCTTTTATCAGTCTTTTATCAGTCTTTTGATCGGTCCGGCTAGTACCGATTTTTTTGTGCACCACTATTCTATTCTCAAAAATTTCTATTAATAGAGAAAAACCCATCTATTATTATTTTATTTTTTAATATTTTATGCACCATGTACTTTAAGATTTAATAATCATATATATTTTTTAATCATATATTTTTTATTATAAAGAGATTTATTTTTCCTTCAAAATATTTTGCATTTAAAAAAAAATTAGAGGAATAGAGGCGTTCATCTCTTCTTCCTGGATTGGCATCTACTATTATCAAGGATTGGCATCTACTGAAGATTCTTCCATGCCTCCATGGCATGGCAAGAGCTGATTTTAAAAAGAGAATGGATCAGAAACACGTCACCTAGAAAGATAAATTGGGCTTTGCAATTTTGACACGTGGAATATATATACATATAATATATATGTCTTTATAATATTAAAAATTTAAAATGAGTAAAAATTATTTCAATTCATGAATGTAATGTTAATTTGATCTCTAAATTTTTATATTATATTTATTTAATTTTTATTTTTTGAGGTCAATATTTGTTACATTTTGAGTGCAAGAATTAAAAAAGGTCATTTCATAAGAAATTTAAGGATTATTTTAACACAACTAAAATTTTAAGAATTATTTTGACATTAACTTGAAATTTCAGTAACTCATATGATTTTTATCTTATTTTAAATTTACAAATATATATAATTTTATTATTTTTGTTTAATGATAATATTCAAAATAAAATATAATATAATGATCTTTTAAATAATTACACATATTTTCAAACTAAAAATAATAATGAAAATTTATAAAAATAAAAAAATTTAGTAGAACTTTCAAACTTTATAAAAGTTGATTTAATGAAATAGTGATGAAAACTCAATAATTTGTTTTGAAAAAAATAAAGATGAATAATTAATGATATATCAATTATCAGGGCCGGGCAGTACGGGCGGAGTCCTATGTCTAACACTCGTGTGCGCGCGCATATATATATGTATATATATTTATGATATCTCATAACCTCATTGCTTACTTAATTATTCCAGCTATAAATGAGAAATGGGAGAGCTTAAAGCCACAATTTTTGACAAAAATAAATAAATAAAATTTTCAGCCTAATATGACATATTATCCCATTAATCTATATCTGGTTGGCACTTTAAACTTTAAAGTAGCCGGCATCATTATTTTTCGGCAATTGGCAACACTTTCCCGTCGGTTCCGTTGTGAAATTTTACTCTTGGGATCTTTGCTCGTCTGCAGTTTTGAGAAAAGAACGGAAGAAATGTAAACTAAGGCTCTGTTTGGCATGGTGGCGATGGTTGTAAACTCATGAGTTAAAACGTCATTTCGATAAGGATCGCCTAACAAACATCATTCGTTTGAACATAAAAGTGGATACAGTTCCTTAGGTGGGTGCTAACGAATGACAATTTAGCCCTCCCATGTTTACGACCTTTACCACCGTGGCATACGAAGCCTAACATTTTAAAGGGAGTGAGAAACCCGTTTAATAGTTTCCCTTGAAGGGGGAAATTTTTCTCCGCATTCCATTCTGAAAACAAGCAACTGCCTGACAAAACCAGACTACCTATCGCAGGGACGAAGCCAGGAGATAATGTTAGGGTGGGCAGACTTCTTCCATGATATAATAAAAAAATAAATTTAATAATTCAAATAATTGTATTAATACCAAAAAAATAACACGTGAATATTTAACAATATTTCAACTAAATTTAAATTAAAAACATATAACATTACCTTTCATAGTTGACCAGGTTGACTTTTCATATTTTGAAAGTGTTTGATGACAATTTCATTATCAATATTTTTGAATATATCTCTTTCAATATATGTAACTAAACAATCATTTATCATTGAGTCTCTCATCCGATTGTGCAGATGATTTTTCACGATATTCATTGCAAAAAATACTCTCTCAACTGTAGCTATTGCAACAGGTAGAACAAATGATAATTTCATTAGTAAATAAACCAAAGGATATAAAATATCATTTTTTTTCTCAACCATCTTTATTATAAGATCGCCAATTTCATTTACTTATGCAAAGTCACTATCAGCCCGAACATCGTAAACATAAGTATCTAACTGATAATTCAGTTCCATAATATCTAAATTTGAAAATTCGGATGGATAAAACTCAGCAAGTCGTCTCAACTTTTGCTTATCAAATGCAGAAAATGAATTATTCGGACGCAAGCATGCAACAAAAAAAAGTAGTTCTGTATTTCTCTCTGTAAATCGGTTATTCAATTCTCGAAGCTACATATCTATCACATTATAAAATATTTCAACTTGATAATGACGTAAATTTGTCATTTCTTGAAGCCTTCTTCTTGACCGACCTCTTGCAACATATAAAGTATTCATATCTGAAAAACTAATTTTGTGTTTATTACAGAATAAAGAAACTTCATCAAATAAGTGTTTCCAACTTTTATCTCGTTTATCCTGCAACATTTGTTTAGAAATTTGCACTAAATGCATGACATTACTGATATCTTGGTCTTTATATTGCAATGCTTATGAAAGACTATTTGTTCTCAATATATCTCTCATCAAAAATAAAACAATTATGAAATCAAATGATTAGAGTGAATCTAATAATGAAAAATTCGTTGATTTATGATCAAAACTTGAATGCGGATCTTTTTCAACAATCTCGAGAACATCGATAATAAAGGAAAACATCACAATTATGTTAAGCTAGAGATGGGCATAAAAACCGGGCCTGCCGGGCCGGCTTAGGCCCGGCCTGAAAAAAGCCTGAAAGGCCCGGGCAGGCCCGATCCAGGCCCAGGCCCGGGCTTTAAGGCCGGACCATGCCCAGTTTTTAGCTGTTAGCCCGGCCTGGTGCCCAGCACGGGCTAAGCCCGGGCTTTGCCCGGGCTTTAGCCTGGCCTGGGACCAGGCCGGGCTAAAGCCCGGGCTTTGCTTACCGCAGTATATTCGTCTATATATATATATATATATATATATATATATATATATATATATATATATATATATATATATATATATATATATATATATATATATATAAACATATATATGTTTATATATTAATATATATTTATAAATAGATATATATATAAATAGATTGGGGTTCTTAGAAAGAACCGCAGTCTATTCGTCTATATATATATATATATATATATATATATATATATATATATATATATATATATATATATTAGTCTATATGTATATATATATATATATATTAATATATATAATTATATAAACATATATATATATATAAATAGATTGAGGTTCTTAGAAAGAACCGCACTCTATTTGTCTATATATATATATATATATATATATATATATATATATATATATATATATATATATATATATATATATATATATTATCTCAGGCCAGGCTAAATCTCTTAACGGCTCTTTAAAAAGAGCCGTTAAGAGCAACAGAGCCTTAACGTCTCTTTTAAAAGAGCCGTTAAGGCTCATTTCTTATTTTCCTGGCATCTTGCCAGGAAATGTCATTTTCTGGCAAGATGCCAGGAAAAAGCCGCAGCCTAGGCAGCCTAGTGCCTGCCTACGCTGCCTTATTTAAAAAAAATAATTTTTTTATTTAAATTAAATATATTTTATTATATATTATATATTTATATATTTATTTTATTATAATTTAAATTTTAAATTATAAATATAACCCCCCCCGGCCCCCCCCCCCCCCCCCCCCCCCCCCCCCCCCCCCCCCCCCCCCCCCCCCCCCCCCCCCCCCCCCCCCCCCCCCCCCCCCCTCAATCTCTCATTCTCTCTCTGACTCTCTCTGACTCTCTCTCTTTCTCTAAAATTTAAATTCTCAAATTTGTCTTCCTCTTCGATGGCGTCTTCCTCTTCCATGCCAGTGTCCTCGGCATCCGTCGCACATGAAATTGTGGAGCACAAGCACACGGCTCCAGTCTGGGAGCACTTTGAAAAAATGCGTGCGGGCGCAGAATTTAAGGCGAAGTGCAAACACTGTTCCAAACTTCTGACCGTTAGCGGGAATTCGACGCTTGCGTGACATATCAAATCGTGTCTTGCTAAACAAGCCCCGGAGACAAGTCAAGCACAAATTGCGGCAGGCGGACAAATTTGGACGTACAATCAAATGCATCAACGAGAGTTGCAAATGGAGAACGTCATCAAACGAGGATTACCGTCCGGACACTACGACAACGATGACGAGACATACTACATACACGCAGGACTTCAACCAAAATATCAGCAGGTAGGTAGATCTACTCTTAAGCGAGATGCATATAAAGCTTATTTACAATCGAAACAATATTTAATTAATTATTTTGAAACTTTCGACGGTAGAGTTAGTCTAACGAGTGATGTTTGTAGTAACAATATTAGAGCAGGATTATCGTATATATGTATTACGTGTCATTGGATCGATTCCGATTCGTGGGAGCTAAATAAACGTATTATATGTTTTGAATGTTTTGAATATCCACATACATGTCAAGCTATTTATCACGTAATTACTAAATGTATTCGTGAATTAAAAATTAAAGATAAAATTATTAGTATTTATTTTGATAATGCTACTAATAATACGATAGCAATCGAGTATTTAAAACGAGATTCGAAACCAATATTAAACGGAATTTTTTTCATACTCGTTGCGTATGTCATGTTTTAAATCTAGTTCTGCAGGATAGTTTAACATATATGAAACCTTTTATTAATAAAATTCGTATTATGTTAAAATACATTTACAGTTCTAAAAAACGAAAACAAGATTTTAAAAAATTTATAACTGCACAAGATCATAAATTTTTAAAACCTGAGTTTGATATGCCTATAAGATGGAATTCAACCTATAAAATGTTAAAACGAGCCGTGCGACAAAAAATACAACTAATGGAATTTTATAGTATGTTTGAAATGCACGATTTTCAAGATTCTGATTGGGATGTGATTAAAAGTTATATAGATTTGCTAGAAGTTTTTTAACGATCAACAACTATTTTATCAGGCGTTTATTATCCGACGAGTCCACTAGTTATCGAAAATTTTATATTAATTGCAGAAAAATTTAGTGTTTATAAAAAATATGAAAGTTGGCGTCCGTTAATTAAAATAATGGAAGAAAATTTTTAAAATATTATAGAGAAATGCCTACTATGTTTTCATGCGCCGCGGCTTTAAATCCTTTAATATGTGTAGATGACGTAGAAAATCTTATAAAAGAAATAAATAGCAATTTAAATTTAAATCATACATCTACATATTATGATAATGTAAGCGTTTCAAAATTTAATAATGATTTTACCGAATTTTATAATTATTACGATCAGCTATATGGATCACGACCTAGAGAAGAAAGCACACAACCTAAAACAAAAGATAGTTTTAAAAATAAAATTTCAGAATTAGCAGCGCATAAAAAACAAAGAACGTCAAGTACTTTAAATGAATTAGGATTATATACGAAAACACAATTTCAAGATTTTATGAGTTCAAATGAAATAAAAAATTTTGATATTTTAGAATGGTGGAAAAATAAAGTTAATACGTATCCTGTTATGACATTCATGGCCCGAGATTTACTAACAATCAAAGCAAATACAGTAGCTTCAGAGTCTGCGTTTTCTTTAAGTGGCAGAATTCTGAACGAGCGAAGGAGCCGCCTGAGCGACGAGTCTTTGGAAATTTGCATATGTTATAAGGACCACCTGGATGCTATGAAGAGGAGACAACACGTTGCATCGATCGAAGATAGCTCGTCCGAGATTGAAGAGGAGCTTACCGGCCTAAATTTGGCCCGTGAAGATCAAACCAGAACGACACCTTCGAGTTTCGAGTGATTGAGAGTGCACTTTTTTTGTATTTTGAGATTTGAATTTTTTGATGTTATTGTAAAATTTGAATTTTTAGATTTGAATTTTTTAGATTTGAATATTTTAAATTTTATTATAAATTTTTTTGAGGTTATTGTAAATTTGTAATTGTTTTTTTAAATAATAATGCAATTGTTTTTTTTTAAATTTTGGCCTAAATTAATAATGATAATTTTATTTTAAAAATAAATATTTAATTAAAATAATTATTTATTTATTTAACCGGGCCAGACCCAGGCCCGGCCTGGGCCTGGCCCGGCCTATAGGGCCTAGACAGGCCTCCTCATGAGGAGGAGGCCTGAGCCCGGCCCGGGCCTGGCAAAAACCAGGCCCGGGCCCAGGCTTTTTTGAAAAAGCCCGGGCCTGGCAGGTCCGGGCCCGGCCTGGGTCTGCCAGGCCTTATGCCCACCCCTATGTTAAGCAATGAACCATAATGCGATCCCCATCTAGTATCACCTGCTCTTTTCAAAGTCCTTTCTTGGTTTAAACTAGTACCACTTGAAAGTTCACATTTTTGTAAAGCTTCGGTAATCTTAATAAATTGAGACTCGCGTAAAAGCTCTTGACGCTTACATGCAACATTGATTATATTGATCAATGTGGCAGCCAAATCAAAAAGACAAGTAACTTGAACATGATTTTTTGCAACTGCTACTAAAGCTAACTGAAGTTGGTGTGCAAAATAATGAACGTAATATGCAGATGAGTTCTCTTTCATAATTAGAGCTTTAAGTTCATTAAAGTCCTCTCGCATATTGCTTGTACCATCATATCACTGTCCTCGTAATTTTGAAATGTTAAAACCATGATATAAAAACAACTCTTCTAATGTCCCTTTAAGAGAATGAGCTAGTGTATCTATTACATGTACAATCCCAAGAAAGCATTCAATTACCTGTCCTTCACTGTTTATATACTGCAAAGCAATAACCATTTGCTCTTTAGTAGATATATCTCGTGACTCATCTATTAGTACAGAAAAAATGCATCTTCAATATCCTTTTTAATATATTTTATTGTCTCAACTGGCATTGCATTGAGAATATCTTTTTGAATTTCAGGAGCAGTTAACTTGTTATTTTCTGGCGCGTTATGCAAACTCACTTTTTTCACCTAATCATTATGATCACCAAGAAATCGTAAAAGCTCAAGGAAGTTTTCTTGACTTGTTGAAGAATCTGATTCATCATTACCACGTAATGTCAAACCCTATTGTATTAAAAATCGAATGCAGCCAACTGATGCAGTTAAACGTGTTTTATACTCTTGTCTAGCTTGATCTGTATGTTTATGAAACCAGACCTCAATATGCTGACTTGATTTCATTAAGTTAGTGCACATCACTGTAGCTTGATTGTGAATACTATTTGGACCACCAATATGTTCTCGAAGTCTACTTAAATCATCTTTTCAATTTCTAAATCCATCAATAGTAAATGAATCTCCCTCTAATTGTTGTCTCATTTCAGGCTTAAAAAGATAACAAAATATATAGAATGTGACGTCTTTTGCTATGCTATATTCCAACCAAGAAGAAAATTGCTCAAACCATGAATAATTAAACCTTCTATGTGTATTCTCAAACATTGTCTGCGAAAACTAATGATGTCGTGGTTGACATGGACCCTTCAATAAATATTATCTTCTAATTTTATCTCTATCATTAACATTGTAATCTGACATTCTAACACGTAATCCTAGATCGACTATTATGTTGTCTAGATTAGCTTCAAGCTGACACCTCTTTGAATTTGATTTCAAATCATCTTGACAAATTTGTTTCTTAGATGATTTTGAAATTCAAATTTTTTTTAAAAAACTTATCCATCTCTGTAAATAGCACCCAAAAAATACAAAAAACAAAGAAAGTTAGCCCCGACACTACTTTACACAACAAAAGACGGGAAAAATAGGAACTATAAAGCCTATAACAATGTCACATCACATATGTATATTCCATGTTGATGAAGCTATAAAGCCCTAAATTTGAAACTACTACCCTAAAAGTTGAGGGGAAAATTCCCTAGAATTTCTCAAACTCTAGTTTAGCCAGAATTCCCACTTAAATATGTTTCAAAATATATTAATTGTGTTAAAATCATGGGGAAATTGGAGTAACCAGACCAAATTCATTGCAAAACAAAAAGATTTTTTTTCTTCAGAGAAACTCATTCAAGCATTTCGACAAACAGTAGGAATGCAGATTTGTTTGCTTAAAAAATGTTACATCTATCCAAATTCTCAATCATTAGCATATTCAAATCAATAATTTATCTTGAGACTTTCCAAAAGCTAAGTAGGTTTATATTGTGGTTTAAAACAAAAAGGGTATTTTCAAATTTAGGAACTATCCTGCTTTCAGAAACTTGAAGGCATCAAAGAAGAAAACACCCCATCAAGTCCCCTGCCTTGCATGAACAGAGGAAGGACCTGAAAATCATGCTTTCAAGAAGATTTTTCCATGCCTTCTTAGTTCTTGTTTCCGACGATTTAACAGGGACGGAGCGAGTCGCCGTCCACCCCTAGCCCGTCGCTCGTCGGAGTCGGATTCAGAGACTCGCAGTCGCTGCGTGGAGCGGTGCCGTGGTGGAGCCGTCAATTGTCGTCCGTGGAGGAATGCTCGGGGAGGGATGCTCGGTCGGCAGCCGACAGGGATGAGTGGATAACTGATGAGAATGGACCGTGAAATACTTAACCTAATTTAGAACAAACCTGAACCATTGGATTAAACCTAACAGTTAAAAAAAATAAAGCAAAAAAGGGATGCTGTCATGCTGGGATTTGAACTTAGTGGTCATCAAAAATATTTCAAAGCTAAAACTTTTACCACTCCACCAAAGTAAAACATCAAAACATTGTTTGTATATATATATATATATATATATATATATATATATATATATATATATATATATATATATATATATATATATATATACGAGTGACAGGCACGGGCCTTCGGCCCGGGGGGCATTTGTCATGGGTGCGACATATGTCGTGGGTGCGACATATATCGTGGGTGTGACATTTGTCATGGATGCAACATATGTCGTGGGTGCGATATATATCATGGGTGGGTGCGGCATATGTCGTGGGTGCGATATTTGTCGTGGGTGCGACATATGTCGTGGGTGCTACATTTGTTGTGGGTGCGACATTTATCGTGGGTGCGACATTTGTCGTGGGTGCGTCATTTGTCGTGGGGGCGACATTTGTCATGAGGGAGTCATATATTGTGGGGGCAACATTTATCGTGGGGGCGACATTTCTCGTGGGGGAGACATTGGTCGTTGGGGCGACATTGGTCGTGGGTGCGTCATTTGTCGTGGCGGCGATATTTGTCGTGGGCAACGACATTTATCTTAGGGGGTGTTATTTGTCATTGATGTGACATTTGTCATGGGTGCGGCATTTGTCATGAATATAACATTTGTGGTGAATGCCACATTTGTGGTGGGTGCGACATCGCTCGTGGGTGCAACATTTGTAGTGGGGGTAACATTGGTCGTGAGAGCGGTAATTGTAGTGGGAGTGAAATTACAGTCATAAGGAAAATTACCTTGAAGGGTTGACGGACCCACATGCATCTCCACTTCGGCTATGTTTGTCGTTTTTTGCTCTTGTAGACGTGCACTTCTTCGTTGAATTTGTGTTTGTATGTTTGATTGACGTCTTCTAGTACTTGGTCCTCCGCGCTCTAGTCGTTGTGTATTGGTTAGCGCCCTTTGAGGGATTACAACACCTACAAAATGGTAAGAGTTTTTTGTTTGTTTAAATATAATTCTTTTTGTTAGAATTACATGTGTAATGAAATTGAATAGATGAGGTTGGTTTGGGACAGAGTTAGACCTGTTAGTGTATGTGGAGTGGGTGGATGTTGAACATGAGGTGTTGTGGGATTACTTGTCAGCATATTATTAGTTTGTTGTTATTCTAAGAGATTCTCTGTTGTAGCGGTTGTTTCCATGAGTCGTTGAAGTTGTCGTGCTTCTCTTCTTCGAGCATTTGTTGCATCACGTCGGTCTTGAGATGATGCATACATTCATGGCCTTCCACTTGGGCGATATGTTCCCGGTGGCAAGCCGATGGTGTTTGCTTCATGTAGATGGCGAAGTTCGCGCCTTCTTTCATCACGTGCTTGAAGCTGGGCAGTCGTTGGCATCTAGATTTGACGGACATGCAGTTGTGATTACAATCAACACAGATTATGACCAAACAACACAGAGTGGAAACTAAACTAAAAAAACTCGTGTATGTATTATGATATTTCTCGTATATTTGCAAACAATCTTGAAATAAATTTTAGTTTTTTTTGGAAACTAAAAAGCTCGTATATTTGCAACATTAATTGCAGATCAAAATAAAAAAACCATTGAGATTTGTGAATCGTAAAACCAATCATAAATCTAGGTATTTGAAAGAGATGCCAAATCACAAAAAAGGGAAATGTGAATTGAAATCCCAAACGAAATCAGAATTGGAGAGAAGAAATCAAGAGAAATCGAGAAAGAGGGGTGTGGAGTTTTTTTACCGATGATGTTGGTGCCGGCTTGAACAGAAGTTGAGTGTCTTTTTAGAGCAATAGGGGACAAATATGCAAGAGCAACAGGGAACCAAAAATTATAATCAACCACAACAATTATTTTTGTGTTCAACCACGTAAGAATTGACATATTTTAATCAACCACATAACAATCTAACATATAACAATTGTTATAAACACAGATTATAAACAATGAAACACATAACAATTGACAGATTGTAATCAAAACATAAATATGAAGTTGCTTGGCCAAATAAAAATATTCAGTGTGATAATCACTCTATTTTGAAATAAGGTGGGATCAGCATGGCAGAGGTGATGAATGGGAGATGAAATTTTTAATAAATCCTATGATTTTAATGTCAGCATTTCCACCATTGATGCTTTCTTGCTAACTTTAAATGCACTCATATATTAGTGAGCGGAACAATATGAAACTAAATATTCAATGAAATGAGAGAACATATAAATCATACTGTATATGTTCAAAAATATCGCATTATGCATCATTAGTAAATGATGTAAACATCTTCTTTTCAGTTATTGGTTTATATTGACAGTCAAATGTACAACAAAATGAAAAATGAAATTAGGAGTCGAGCCGGGCCGAGCAATTAAACACTGGTTGGTGAACATAAATTCTAAAACGAAATGAAAATAATATACACAACGCAAGGGAAAAGAAAATATTATAGCAGAACGAAATCAATAGAAATTAGATAACCTATAAACCTGTGCGGATCACATTTAGCAGTTCCAAAATGAAATCAAGGGAATTTAGATAACCTGTAAATGAAGGGGGCGTTTTGGAAATATTAGTGAAAATATAACTGAAATTCGATCTCCACAGTCGGCCTCGATAGATGATCTCCAGCAGGCGATGCCTGAGCTAAAAGGAGAGTAATAAGGTTTAAGAACATCTTTGCTAATCCGGATCTTAATTAAAATTGCAATTAGATGATTTGTAAATGTGGAAAAAAAATAAAGAGGTTAAACACATATTTTAATAAAAAAAATTTTAATCAACACAATTTAATCAAAAAATTTTGAGTCGTTGCATACTAATATTCAGGGGTACCTTTATGCAGTGAGAAAAAAAATTAGTCATACCCTTTGGTTGACGGTTGATTTGCAAGGTTTTTCAAAAAAATCGATGCAGGTTAAAATAATTGATTGTCACTCTCCTAAAACAGTAGAGATGAGTTGATACCAGAACATTACCACCAACTCAAGTGTAGAAGCAGAGGACTTGTCTAGCATTGAAAGCCAACATTACTACAAGAAAAATTTAAATTAGCAAAAAGTTAAATTCTTTGTTAATTCAATAAAATCATTGCTAATTTTAATTAGCAAGGAATTTAGTAACAAATTTTTTTCCTAGCTAATATGTTTAAATTTAGATGGTTTTATATTTTTATATACATATATAAATATTTATAAATATATATATTCCGGTATATAATTTTTATATATTTTTATATATTTATATATATATATATATATATATATATATATATATATATATATATATATATATATATATATATATATATATATATATATATATATATCTTTATACTATAAGAAAGGAGATATGTTACACCATGTGTAACATTTAAATCCCGAAATACCCTCATAAAAAATTTTTTTGGGGTTAACTAATTTTTGTATATATTATATATATTATATATTTTTTTGTATATATTATATACGTATTTATATATTTTTGTATATATATAATATTTATATATTTTATATGTACATATTTACTTATTTCTCGCTAAAGTAGGGCGGGGAGATCGCGCAGGAGAGTGACAAGCTCGGCGAGGCCGGAAATCGTGTAGGAGAGTGACGATCATGGCAGAGAGCAAATATCGGGATGAGAATGGGGTAGAAAGAGATTCTTTATTTTTTAAGAACTTATAAATATATTTTTTTTATTAAAAATGAGATAAAAATATTTGGAGAGAGTGAATCTTTTTTTTTCATAAATATTAATTTTAATCTAATATAGTTAGTATGAAAATTTTGAAAGGAAATATTTCGTTTGTATTTAGCAACAAATATTTTGCTACAAAATAATTCGTTGCTAATTTTGTAACGAAAATTTTCATTGCTATTTTTGTAGATAAAAACAAATATTACATACCTAGCTAAATTTGATGCTAATTAGCAACAAATTTTTTTGCCTTTTTATTTTTTGTTGCTAAATGATGTTTTTCTTGTAGTGCATTGAGTTGGTGCAAGGTCCCTATGATATAGAGTTAATGTTTTGTGCTCCCCAATACCACCGAACATTGAGTTGGTGCAAGGCGGAGGGACTAACAGAACAATATGCTCTTGAAAAATATGTTCTTGACTTAAATTAACCGCACACGATTACCAACAGAACATTGAGTACTGAATGAAGAACATGCTCTTGACTCAAATTTTTTTGAGTCAAGAGCATTGTGTACTGAATGAAGAACATGCTCTTGGAGGTATTTTTTGAGAATGAGCATAAGCTGCCATGTAACAGGACAATCCAGTGAGGGGTAAAAATTCAGATTGAAAGTTTTCATTGCACGTACTTCCGGACATTGAACATAAAGAATAAGATGAAAAAATGTTGTCAATTTTGAACAATATATATATGTAAAGCTTTAACTTAGTAGTGAATCAACGGTTAAAAAATATCTGAAATGGAACTAAATTTTTTGGTTTGGAGAATAAGAATATTACCTTGATGTCCTATGTTGAATCTCTGAATGGCATGAGTTCTTGTTTGAAGTTTTGGAGCTTACCCGTTGGAGAAGCAGGGGATCAGGATGGTTGTGAGATGTATATTGGGGAGGAGGCTGGAAGACATGAGCGGGAGGGTCTGCAGCGTGCAATCCGGAGCGGGAAAACTTTTACAGCGACAGTCTTCAGCGGTAGATGGTCGGTTATGGCAGAACGACGGTGATGACGGAGGCGAGATGGGTAAAGAGGTCACGGAAGATGAGCAAAACCTAGGGTTTCAGACTTTCAGTAGTAGATGGTTGGTAGCTCTCTTTTGGGTTTTCAAATCGGTCGGTGGGTTTTCAAATCGGTGGATGGGTTTTCAAATCGGTCGGCGAGCGAGTGATGAAGGAAGATGACAGAGGCGGGTTGTGCTTGTGTGCGACGGAGGCGGGTTGTGCGAGGACAGCGAGTGTTGTTTGGCGGAAAGAAGAAGGTGGGGCGGGCCGGCTGCGGTTGGTTCCAGTGCACGACGGAGGCAGGTGAGAAGATGAGCGATCGTGCAGCGTTGCGGGAGCGAGTGTGCGGTAGATTAGGGCACGGGAGTGGGCGGCGGGTTTTAAATTTTTTTTTGGCGTTAGATATTGGGGGGAGTAAGGTTGATGGGTTATGATTAACAACTGTGATTGCTTAGATGTCCTAATTAGTTTGTCAAATAGTCTAAGTTGATAAATGTTTTTAATATAATATATATATATATACACACACACGAGCATCTTCGCACGGGCTACGCCCGTGCTCGATGCTCTCGGGCAGCCTTCGGCCGCATCCTGGCGGATTTTGCCCGCCTCCGAACGGGCTTCTCCCGTGCTCGATGCGTCGTTGCGGGCTGCGCCCGCATCAAAGCGGGATGCACGCACATCAAGACTGACAGTACCCGCAATATATACATATGAGTACTCAAAATGACCGTAAAAAAATATAAATCAATATTACAATTTTTATTTTATAAAAAAAATTACGTTTTGTCGTAAAAATATTAATTTCACGCAATCTTTCTTCTTTCTCTCACTTCCTCATCTCTCTCCCTTTCTATCTCCCTCTCTCTCCTCCCCCTCTTTCCGCCCCCTTTCTCCTCTCCCTTCGGCCATCTCTCTCCCTTTCTCTCTCCCTCTCTCTCTCTCTTCCCCTCTCTCTTTTTCTCTCTCTCCCAACTCTCTTCCCTCATCTCATGCTCTCTCTCATGATCCAATGACTCTTGTTTGATCTATGATGTGCCTCCAAATACCTATATTGTTTTATATAATAAGATATATATATATATAATAATCATATAAAACATAAAAAATTTAAAACCCCGCCGTAAACTCGTAATATATTGAACTTTTCGCAAATTTCAGGCTGGGCAGTTGCTCACCCTGGACCCTATGTAGGTCCGCCTCTGACCTATCGAGGTTAAGAAGCCCACTGGTACCAAAATATTAGAACCTTCGAAATAACTACTCCCATGTCAATTCTCGTGATAGAAGCATCCACAGCTGTGGAACCATGATGTTGTTAGGACTGAATAACATTGAAACTTATACACAACAATAATAGCAACACTCAAACCTTTATCCCACTATAGTGGGGGCGGCTATATAGATTTTTTGTCACCATTGTGTCATATCTTTTGTCATAATCTCACTAATATCTAAATACATCATGTCTTTTCTTATAATTTCATTCCAAGTCTATATTGAAAGTTATACACAAAAATCATTAAAATGTATGCATATTTATTTATATTATATTATAAAAATCACTAAAAAATAAATATTATGCCCAAAAAGTGTCATTACACATTACTATGACATGTAGATATTTTTTTATATTTGTCAGTGATTTTAAAAAATTAATTAATGATTTAATGATCTGCCAAACGGAGAAATTGATCAATATATACGTGAGATTATTTATTTAAAACATTTTCTCTAAAATACAAACCCACTAAAAAAACTTTGATTAAAGATGATTAAACAATTATTAGATGAAATCTAACCTCTCAAAGCAAATATTTTTACAAAAAAATATGGAATGAAAGATCCGAGCTTCCAAATTTTGTAATAAGAATCTTCAATAAAAAAAGCTAAATGTCAACGAACCGGAGAGTAGACTAAAGGCTTCGTTTGACATGCCAGTGGCAGTCGTAAATGTATGGGTTAAAACGTCATTTGTTAATGATCACCGAACAATTATCATCCGTTTGGGTATTAAAGTGGATGAAATTTCTTAGGTGGACGTTAACAAATGACAATTTAAGCTGTAGAATTGAAATACTGAATTGAAATATGACCAATATGAAACGGGAATATGCTGAACAGAAGAACTGAAAGTATGTATTGAAAAGAACTGGAGCGGTACGAGATTGGATTATTACTTAAAAGAAATGAACTGAAAGAAATAAGTAGTACCAGTACGAGACTGGTGTATTGGAAAAGAAGTACTGAATTGGAATAAATGAAGGAACTAGATTAGTGAAAGACTGGAATAAATAAAGGAGAAAAAGGTTATTAGTCCAATCACTCTAATCAGGAGGCTTCGATTTCATCTTCGTTTTCAGGAAGCAAGTTCAATTTCATCTTGGTTCATATGAGACAAGTTCAGTTTCATTTCTATTTTAGGAAGCTTCTTTTGAGTTGCACTCATTATTAGGATCTGATAATTGTTTAGTTGCACCTTTCAATCATAACTTAACTGGATTGAGGAAACTTATTATGAGTTATACCTTTATTATTCATTCGAGAAAAATTATCAACTTATTTGCTCACGTCGGATCCAATCCGAGCATCTTTTTAGAGAACACATTTTTCCTCGAAATTTAACCTCAAAAATCATTTCCAGACGTTGGGGAATTGTTCACCCGAGGCGAGCTTGAGCATTTCACTTTCCAAGATTATCCAAAATATCCGAGAATTATTTCAAAAATAAGGCACTCACTAGATTTACAAAAATCCTTCAAACACTCTGAGTTTGCATCTCGTCTCGATAAATCTCGTTGATCATTTATTTTGAACTCAATATTCAATTAAAAACACGATCGCGCACGCATATTCTCTTTTTCCGAAAGATTTAAACGCATCGATTTTAAAGCACGACTTTAGACTCCGAGAATTTAGAAAATCTTCAATTTTCAACTCGAACTCCCAAAATTTTAGCACAACATTAAAGCGGACCTAAAATGAGTCTAATTTTTTTTTTCAAAATTTTCCGAGCATTTTCAGGCTTATAAATTGATCAAATAAATTTAATCTAGACTTTTTAAGATATCAAATCAAATCATAAAATTCCCAAAATTTTTGTAGGCATTTCCCTTATCAAAAAGAACAACTTTCATGTTCAAAGTTTTTTTCTAGAAACTTAGATTTTTCTTTAAAAAATCTAATTTTTCTTAAAAAAATCTATAAGTTTTTGTCATCAAAATTAGTCTGTTAATATCAGTTTTTCTGATCCCGTGGCTAAGATTGAGCCGTTTTACGGGATCTCTCCTTTTGTCTCAACAGCGGATCAGGCACTAATACTGTAGGAGGTGTTGTTGTTGAGGAGGGGCGAGATTTAAGAAGATCACGACCGTCAGATCAGAGTTCTCTAGCTCGATATACAAAAATCTCGTATTTGCGACGTTTTACGAGGAACGATCAGATCTACCACATGACCTCGAAATATAACGACACGAGTTCCAACGCACTTGTATTGACTATACAATGCCACAAGAACCTAGAGAACTCAAATCAGAGTTCTCTAGCTCCAAATCCACGTCTAAGGTTACCTTCTACCTCGTTATGGGTCTCTGGTAGAGGTTCAAGTCACTTTTATTAGGTCACTAGGGTTCTAGTGACTCAATAAAAGTCGGGATATTACACACTTTGGGTGTGTTTATAGATAGTTTTCTCACTGCCGCGCTAGTTATCTGAATTGTGGTGTTTGACCGCAGAATCAGTAACCTTAGGTTGCATTGATCCCAATTTTTGAGTAGGAATTTTCCCGACTTCAACACTTGGTACGATGAGCGTGAATCATAGCCGAGGAAGAAATTTTTGCAAGAAAAGTTCATTGCTTAAGATGACGAGCTGGAGACCAAAGACAGCAACTCGCGAGAATTCAATAAGGTGGGCGAGTTCTCGACAAGTTGGGCTAGTTTCCTCGTTACTCGCTCAAAGACAACTTCAAGTTGATGACTTTCAAGTTTGACGACTTCATGAAGCGAGCTTCCCTATTACTCACTTATAAGCGAGTTCCAGATCGCGACCTCCTTAGGCGAGGTCAAGATGATGACTTTAGCTGGCGAGTATGCACAAACGAGTTCATGTACGTGAGTTGCAGATGGTAGTATACTTTGACGAGTTCTAAATAGCGAGTTCCAAATCAACCCACAGGTGTCCTACTTGCAAGAGGCGGGTTCCCTTGTTGCTCTCCCATAGACGAGTTCTATATGACGACAACCCTAGGTGAGAATATGCAGAAGAGTTCATGGAGACGTGTTGCAGATGACGATATGCAGATGAGTATATGTGGGATTGGCGACTTCGAAGAGGCGAGCTTCCTTTGTAATCGCTCATAGGCGAGTATAGGCATAATTGACAACTTCACAGAGGCGAGTATAACCCCTGAAATCTCTGCATAGGGGGTCTAGTGTCAAAAGGGACACTTACCCCGGCTTAGTCCCCTCCTTCTTCAATACTGTGCTTTTCATACATGTTCAAACTTACTGGTGCTTTGGTAAAACTTGTGAATACTTTTGGTATGACTAACAAACAAGGTAATTCATGACACTTTCACCACTATGGAAAAACATATGAGGTGTTGTGCGAGCTCCCATTTGCGATGATCTTCACCAAGAGCTTACATTCCATGAGACGTACAACTTATGCATGGCGTCTTCAAGTTGGTATCCCGTGAGCTCCTACTTATGAAGATCTCCTTCGATAACCTACATTTCATGAGACAGCTTACTCATGACATCTTCGAGCTAGTATTCTGCGGGCTCCTACTCATGATGATCTTCATACTTACTGAGTGCTCTCTTCAAATAAGTGAGTTCCATACTCGCAAGATCATCTCTTGAGAAGCTACGGTGCTCTCCTTTAATCCCACGAGTTCCATACTTATGAGTTCATCTCTTCAACAACAATGGTGCACTCCTTCAAATCTGCAAGTTCCATAATCGCGAGGTCATCACTTCAACAGATAGGATGCTCTTTTCAATCCCATGAGGTTCATCCTCATGAGATCGCCGCTTCAGTAACCATAATGTTCGCTTCAATTCAGCGAGTTCATACTCGTGAGGCCGTTGCTTCATCAAATGTGGTGTTCTCTTCAATTCCGTGAGTTCATACTTGCGAGATGGTCGCTTTAGCAACCATGATGTTCGCTTCAATTCCGCGAGTTCATACTCGCGAGGTCGCCGCTTCATTAATTTTGGTGTTCGCTTCAATTTTGCGAGTTCATACTCGCGAGGTCGTCGCTTCATCAACTCTGGTGTTCACTTCAATTACACAAGTTCATATCCGCGAGGTGTATGCTTCAGCAACTCTGGTGTTCGCTTCAATTCTGCAAGTTCATACTCACGAGGTCATCTTTTCAGCAACCATGCAGCTCTAATACTAGCAAGGATATCTCTCTGATACTCGGAGCAACGATGACTTGAAAAGGTTCTATCCATACCAGGAAAGGGTATGCTTTCCATAATGTACAAAGTTATTCGTTTTAATTTTCTCGCCCCCTAAAACATGGGATTGGGCACGTTGTCTTTCTTTTTAACAAGTGTTTCGAGATCGCTAAACCCGTTAAGTCAATCCCCGTGATCGGTTTGGAAAACTAGCCTCAGATATAATTTTCCTATTAAACTCAGTGCGGGTGATGTGAAAGTGTGTCTGGTCTTAAAAGTGTTCCTGTAAAACCAATCCTCATGCATTGACAGTCGAGATCACCCCCCAGTGTAAGTTGGCCTAGCTACCTACCCGATCGCACTTCTCATCAGACTAGAGGAACTAGCAAGAACATGTCTGGATGCCAAACTCCCAAACTCGACATAGGGTTGACATGACTAAACGACGAAAGTCTTGTGTTAGCAACGAAGCGAAGACATTCTAGGAGGTGAGAATCCGAAATAGGACGAAGACCTTAAGATTGTGCATCTTGCGAGACCCCCCAACTATCATTCCCTATCTCTGGGCCCCTCAGTTTCTTGCTAGTTAAAAGAGGATAGCTTCCTCGAGCGTATGTGTCCTGCAGGACCTCCCGAGAGCCATTTCCCCTTACCGATAATGCTTTGGGCGGATGATGGGATACTGTATCAGGACTTTCCACCTCCTAAGTCCAAGCCTCTGCATTGACGGTCGAGATCAGCTCCCCCCTTGCATGTTGGCCGACGATTCCCCAATTGTACTTCTTATCCGACCATGGGTATTATTGAAAGAGGATCAGATCCCAATTTTCCAGCTCAGTAGGGAGAGGAACGTCCCTCCCTTAAATTTAAGCCCTTGCCATCCAATTCTCTATCGAATTCTTAAGTAGCCAAGTGAGTTGAAGTCCTTGAGTTGTGGTGCTGCCGTAGTTCTAGTCCATATACGAGCTTCCCTCCTGCATGCCAGCTACTTGCCCCCTGAGTGTGACTTATTTCCACCTCCAGTTGAGCTCAGCTCATGTGAGCTGTCAGCTTTCTCTCCACCTCTAGTTGAGCTCGACTCCTAACAGGTGTCGACCTTCTCTCCACCTTCAGTTGAGCTCGACTCATGTGAGCTATCGACCTTCTCTCTACCCCCAGTTAACCTCGGCTCCTGACAAGCGTCGACATTCTCTCCACCTCCAGTTGAGATCATCTCCTGCGGGCTGTTGACCTTCTCTCCACCTACAGTTGAGCTCGGCTCCCGCGAGCTGTCGACTTTCTCTCCACCTCTAGTTGAGCTCGGCTCCCACGAGCTGTCAACCTTCTCTCCACCTCCAATTGAGCTTGGATCCTGCGAGCTATCGACCTTCTCTCCACCTCTAGTTGAGCTCAACTCCCGCGAGCTGTCGACCTTCGCTCCACCTTTAGTTGAGCTTGACTCCTACGAGGTGTCAACCTCTTCTTCACCTCTAGTCGAGCTTCCTCTTATGAGGTGTTGATCACCTCTCCACTCCCTGATAAGCTTGGATCCTGCGAGGTGTCGACCTTTTATCCACCTCTAGTTGAGCTTCCTCCTGTGAGGTGTCGACCACTTCTCTACCTCTTTCAGTTGAGTTATGCTCCTGTGAGATGTCGACATTCTTTCCTCCTTTAGTTGAGCTCCACTCTTGGGAAAGACCTCGCGCAGCGTATTGTCTAGTGACTTCTCTCCGAACTACGAATCTTACATTGTTTTTCCAATCTCAAGTCGATCCCAGAAAAAACAGAGATTGTGTATAACCCGTAATTCGTCGAGATCAGAAACGCCTAATGTGACGGCTATTCACAGACTTAGCTGCGAGCAGAGGTGAGCATGGGCGAGCAGAGGCGAGCTTGTGTCAGCTGAGGCGAGCTTGGGCGAGCAGAGAAAAGATTGGGCAAGCAGAGACGAGATTGGATGAGCAGAGACGAGGTTGGACGAGCAGAGGCGAGTACCTCGCGAGTATGAGCGAGTAGCCCTTGGTACTCCCTAGTAGAGCCTGGATACTCACCACCCCCTAGAATTTCTCTATAAATAACCCTCAGGGGTACTAGAAAAGGACCTTTTGAAAGAGGTTGAGGTCCCCCAAGCTGGATTCTCGTCGAGTCCATATTTGCCCAGTACCTTCCCCAACTTTTGGTCGCGGAGGGGAAGTTTCTCCCAAACTTCCGGGTACGTGGTCGGATCTCCCTGCTGGAGTACTTTGAGTGTGCTTATAGACAATTTTCTCTCTTCAGCGCTAGCTATCTGAATTGTGGCGTCTGACCGCAGAATTAGTAACCTTAGGCTACATTGATTCAAATTTTAGAGCAGGAATTTTCCCGGCTTCAACAAGCCCCCCCACGGTGAGGGAATTTACCATCTTTGAGAACACAAGATACAAATAAGATAAATTACGATGCGCGCCCTGATAGAATTTCACGAGCTCACGTGCGCAAGAGTGTTATGAGCGCATTGTGAGCGTGGACGTGTGGTGAACACGTCGTGAGATTGAAGGCATCGTGATCGTGCTGTGAGCGCGAAGACGTACCTATCATGATGATGAATGCGTGATAACGAGCGCTGCAGCGGGCATGCTGTCGGGAGGTGCCGACAACGGAGGCAGAGAAGGAGGAGGCGCACACGACAATTATATGCTGCGCGGACCCGTGGTAGTCGTCGTGGAACTCCCGTATTATTGAGGGCGTGACAATTGCCGCGCTGAACACCCCTATTAGGGAGGTGCGACAACTGCCACGCTCCACTCCCCTGCTAGGGAGGCGCGACAATTCTGCGCCGCACTCCCCCGTTGGGGAGTGCACGTCACTCCCCAAATAGGGGAGTGCTGCCCCTTAGGGGCGCGACAATCCCCAATTGGGGCGTTGACTTGGTCTGTGCTGACTTGGTCTGCGCATTAGTGCTAATGTGGGGCGCTGAACAACACCCCCCTTTGGCCCCGAGAGAATTCACACAACAGATGCTGCATGGAAGGGCATTGAAGTTTTCTGCGCGTAAACTTTCTGCGCACCCCGCGGCCTGCGTCGTGAGGCAAGTTCGCTGCTTTATGCAGTTACGCGCAGCGCAGCGCACAGTGCTTCGCGTATGGCGGTGCGCGACTAGTGCTATGGCAGGGCGCGACGCAACGTGCACACACTTCCTGCGTCCGATTAAGAGACCTAATGGATTTGGAATCCTGTGAGATAGGGTCAATTGAAATTGTGACTGCGAGACAGTCAAGATCGCCATAAAAAATCTCAGATTCACAGTACTTATTGGGAGAACCCATTAATAAATAAGAGCACGGCAGAACTACACATACCTAAATTATACTTAAAAATCACAAAAACTGGGCCTCATACACAATAAAATATATTATTTGACCCTTTTCACACCCCTAAAAGTCTAAAACACAAAAAAATAGGAATTGAATTATTTTATTGTGTGTGAGACCCACTTTTTGTGATATTTAGATGAATTTTAGGTGTGTGTGAAATTATCCACGAGTGTATATGCCAAAAAAAAGCAACTAACACAATTATTATAAATTTGATGACCCCTTAAAAAACAGGTAATCGAGAGACCAATAAACTATAATGACTAATAATCCTAAGCCCTGTTATTTGTGGCGGGAGAACCACGCAATTTTCCTTGAAAGTATTTTGCTCCAAAATATTTCATCGGCAGGCGGCAGCGGTAATAATACCACATTTCCTCTCTTTATTATTATTTTTTAAAAAATTATTTCGAACATTTATTTTAATATATATAATTTTTTTTAACAATCGGACGCCATTGTCTCCCCCATTTTCCCTCTTCGCCTTCCTTCCCCTCCAAATGCCTCTCCGCCCTTCCACATTATCGAGATTATAGAAGGCTCTGAAGCAGCGATTCTTCTTCAAGCCAGCCGATGGAGATCGTTACATCCCCGAAGAGCTGCACGAGAGAGCAGCTGAAAATTTATCAGCAGTGGTTCTCGATCGCCGATTCTGGTCTCCGCCAGTTCTACTCTTCTTCTTCTTCGATTTTCGATCTACATACTTTTTTTCCCTCATTGTTGATTGATTTTCCTCCTTTTACGCCTGGTTCTGAAGACGGAGACGGGCGCATTACGGGAAATGATTCGCTCAAATTTTTCGCCATGTCCAAGCTGTCGCGGCCTGAGCTTAAGCAGGTGATTGCGGTGAATAATGCCGTTTGATTATGTTTTTATTTTCGTTAATTATGCATTTGCCGTCTCAATTAAAATTTTGGGGGATTGTTAGGGCAGCTCACATTTGGCTAATGGCAGCTCAGCGTTAATGACAAACTATATTATCACACATACAGACCATTTTGTTATCGGCAGCCCAAAATAAAGTTTTAAAAATTTAAAAAAAAATCTCAATTAAAATATATACCTCTTACCAAAAACCACCATTAGTGCAGAATATGTTTTGAGACTAGAAACAATCTCTTCTGAGATTATCTACTTGTAAACATCAACTGTCACTTCATGGAAACCGGAATGGAGGAGGAAGTGAATTAGACCATTAGCAGAAAAAGCATTCAATACAAAGATGCTTAAAATGTTATCAAAAGTGATCACATTCTTCCACAATTCATTCAAATCAATACAACAAGTTGTCATCCGGAAAGCATGACATCTGCCCACATGATTTCTCCTAAGTTTACTGCCGTTCAGGAATAAGCTGTCAGGAAAACTTTCAAATTCCCTCCACCTGAATCCGGGGCTACTATCTCCGGCGGTCGGAGCGGCGGCTGCGGAGGAGAAGAAATCTGGAAGAGGTGTCTCGGGTAGGGTTGGAGCCTGGAAGAGAGGTAACTCGCCGAGGGGAATCACTGCACCAAGAGGGCTGGGGGAGGGCGTCGGGTTGGGAGTGCTCGGGCGACGACTTAGGAGACGACATTAGATTTTGGCGGTGGCGGCGGAGGGGGCGCTAACATTGGAAGAGAGGAGTCGACTAGGGCAGAAAGAAATGAATTGGGAAGAATGGGGAGGGAGAGCGGGCTGCCACTAGTGATATATTTTAATGAGTGTAAATGAGAGGGGGTTTAAAATAATAGAGCTGCCGCTAGCCTAATGTGAGTTGCCCTTAACAATCCCCATATTTTGTTGATTTCTTTTGAGAAAAGGAACTGTTTTCTCTCTATCTTAAACTAGGTTAGGAAACTTCTGTTGAAAGGCACTTTTATACGGCAGTTTTAATATTCACCATTCTAATCTAAAGTAGCTTTTTTAAAATAAAAGATGTCTATCTAGAAGATTTTTTATTATCATTCAACAAGGTGCATCTTCTTAGTAGCAGCTCTTTGTTACTTTAGAGCTGGTAAAAAAACACAACCAAATGAGCCTTAATTGTTGGAAAGGTGCAGTTGGTTTAGCCATATCATCTCATGTTGGCTATTTCGAATCTGAGGCCATGTTCTGTTGAGCGGTGGCAGATTGTGGCGGTTGGGAACACAATCATGCATTTGTGGTCATGCTTTGGGTGCTGTCAATGCCTAGACCCCTGAAAATTGCAATTAGGCCAAAAAACCTATCTTGAGAGTTCAAAATGCAGGTAAGCCGCCACCATTCAGTTTACTATCACAATTTCATACCACCACAACCATCCCAAACAAAACCTAGTAGTTGTAGGCCATTATTCTTGATTGGGCCTTTAGTACCCAACTACCCGTAGGCATTATCTTTCACCTGATGCCATCGATGGAGAATGATGCGGTAATTGGTAGCCAATCAAGGAGGACTAAGGATTCTCGATCGACCAACATGGCCTATTCAAGAAGTTGCAAGGAAGTCGTAGATTGAATTCTTATCTCAATGGTCTTCCAAGCTCAAAGTGTAAAATTTTGTGAAGCGGGAAAGGTCGCAAGAACACCCAACTAACCAAGTCAAATAGATTAGTAGCAAGTAGAAGAACAAGAGCCACAATGAAATTTATAATCTTATTTATAGTATGAGACATACATTGTGAGACATAATTTCGCAATGCACCCGATGGAAGCAACAAAAAACCAAACAAGAACAAAACCGGTTAACGGGACTCAATAATCGCCGAAGCTGCCAAGCTGCACACTATCCGCCAAGGTCGCGCGAACAGCTCAGGTCGCCAATCCTCCGAACTGTTAAACCGCTCTTCTTAGCCGCGCAAACTGTTGCTTATTGACTGTTGAAGATATAACCCTGTCCGCTTCTTGGTGGCCTGACCGCGAGGTCGTCTAACCGCAAAAGTCCGTCGCGAACAGTTGAACTGGAACTAAGATGCAACCTGTCCGAAACTCTTGGTCGCCTGACCGCCGAAGTTGCCGAATCGTCGAGGTTGCGAACAACTTATTCGAACCCGCGACCAGCTGTTAACCGCCGCCGACTGCTATCAGCTATCCGTACTGCCTCCTCTGACTTTAGTCAGAACCAGATTCTAGCCTGCCAAGTGCTAACATCACAATCTGCAAACACAACAATAACCGGTCACTACTCCTTGCTGCGCGGTTATAAAAACTTAACCGCAAGTTTTAACCTGAGCTCAAGTTCTTATAGTTTCAGATATTTATTACAAGGCCATCACCCCTATTTATAGATGGGCTAGCGGATATCGTCACTGACCAGGGGGATAGAGTAACCGCCAGTGACGTGCCAGCTAGCAACACCAGTTCGTCCAACATGCGGACTGCCAATACCAGACCGCGCGTGGTTAACACCACCAGTCCGCACAACTATGCAGATAGCAACCTCAGTCCGTGTGGACTTAAGTAGCCAAGCAGACAACCATGCGACCTTAACCTTAACCGTGCCAACGACGGTCTACTGATCTCGGCGGTTTCTTATTCCAGATCGTGCAATCCTCGGTTAGCTAATATTTAACCGCGTGGTTACCATTCCAGGGTTACTGCCGAGACAGACCGAAAGAAGAAGAGAAGCTGAAAACAGTCTATTCGCCAGAACCTATCCGAGCTACCCGCGCGGTCTGTGCGGTCTGCACACCTCAGACTGCCCACTTCCACTTCAATATTTTCAACAATCCCCCTTGAAGTGGAAAGTAGAAACCAGCTCAAGTAGTCTCCGTAACCGCACAAACGGTCCCTTCGACAACGGCTTTGAGAATAGGTCCGCGACATTGTCCTGACTCTGCACATTCTCCACCATCAGATATCCCTCCAACACCTTCTCCCGAACGAAATGATGCTCGGTCTCGATGTGCTTTGTTCTCGTGTGACAAATTGGATTTGTAACCAGCTTGAGAGCACTCTCGTTGTCACCGCGTAACAGAGTAGGATCTCGCACCTCTTCATGGATGTCCTCCACTAACATCCGAAGCCAGATGACCTCCTGTGCTGCCAAGACCAACGACTTGTATTCCGCTTCAGTAGTGGAGATGGACACAAAATTCTGCTTCTTGCTGCACCACGAGATAGCTGCCGATCAGCACATGAAGACGTAACCATACGTAGATTTTCGATTGTCGGTATCTCCCCCATAATCAACATCAGTGTAGCCGTGCAGGTTGAAACTCGTGTCCCTCTCATAAAAATTAAAGACCCATATCTGAGGTGGAATTCACGTATTTTAAGATACACTTAGCCACCACCAGATGAGATTTCCGCGGCTCCTACATATATCGACTTACTCGGGCCACAATATAAACAATATCTGGTCTTGTAATCGCCAGGTATATCATGCTCCCAATCAGAGCCCAAAAAACCAAGGGGTTTGGAAAAACCCTTGCCTCATTACGTCGAAGCTTCAGACCGACTTCCAGTGGAGTAAAGCTGCCCTTTCCCCCCCGTATGCCGAATCGCTTCACGATCCGCTCCGTATATCCTTTTTGGTAGACCACTACACCGATCTTTTTTCTCTCCATTTCGAGACCAAGGAAATGACGGAGCTCCACAAGATCCTTCATCTCAAATTGGATTGCTAGCTCTGCCCTGAGCCTAGCTACATCCTCTTCTGAGTTCCCCGTGACAATCATATCGTCAATATACAACAATACTAAGACCTGAAACTTCTCCCTCTTCTTTACGAACATGCTTGAATTAGAATCAGAATCAGAAGCAAAGTATCCGCAAAACTGGAGGTATTCTGCGGTCTTCACGTACCATGCCCGGGGCGCCTGTTTCAAGTCATAGAGGGTCTTCCTGAGTTTACAGACTTGTCCTGGATGATCTTCAAACACATAACTGGGTGGTTGAATCATGAAGATATCCTTGTCAATCTCTCCGTAAAAAATGTGTTCTTCACGTCAAGCTGCCAAATCTTCCATCGCTGACAAGCCGCTAAGATAATCACCACTCGAACTGAAGTCATCTTAGGCACAAGACTGAACGTCTTCTTGTTGTCATTTCCATACTACTGAGAGAACCCTCGGGCTACAAGGCGAGCCTTGTATCGCTCTATACTGTTGTTAGCCTTCTTCTCGAGCTTATACACCTACTTACAGGTATGAGTTATGCCATCGATCTTGTGCACAAGATCCCAAGTCCTATTCTTCCTAAGAACTGTCATCTCATTCATGATATCTTCCCACCCTTTAATCTTAGTGGCATTCTCATAGCATAATGACTCCCGCTTGTCTAGAGGGCTGCAAAGAAACATGACACAACGCTCACCAAGTTTCCGTCCCTGTACCGAGCTGTTGGAGTAATGGTCTTTTTCAACCTCCGTAAGGTCTGATCACGATATACCACACCAGATGCTTCTTCTGCATTGACTCTTCTCTCGGGCACATTAGGAGCATCGCTCCCCCTGTTTTCAGAACCAGAAGCACCAACCCCCAAACTAGACGAAATCGGAGCTCTTGGAGTCACAGACAACTTCACTAGACGGTCATCAACAACTTCTTCTTGCCTTTCGTCTACCCTGCTTTCCTGTAGTTTCACAAAGGAACTACCCTGGTATGATGTTAACTCATCGAATACCACATCCTTTGAGACAACAAACTTCCTTATCTCAGGGTCCATGCATTTCCAGTCCTTCCGCTCTTCGTAACAAATGAAGACAAACTTCCTTGCCTTCGCATCCGACTTAATTCTGAGAGCGTCTGGAACGTGCACTTAGCAAGTGAAACCAAACACCCGAAGGTGTGTCACGCTAAACTTCTCTTTGAATATGAGCTCATGCAGAGTCTTCATGTTGTTGGGACTTAGAGACATCTAGTTGTTGACGTAATCCCCGCAGGCCATTCCCTCCACCCAAAAGGCCCTGAGAATTCCTTCGGAGTGAAGGCAATACTTGCAAGTCTTCGCCAGATGGCGGATCTTGCTCTATGCAATTCCATTTTGTTGTGTAATATGCGCACAAGAAAGCTCTCTCCGGATTCCATGCTTTCTGCATAAGTTGAAGAACTCATTTGAAGTGAACTCTCTTCCATTATATGTTCTCAACCTCTTTATCTGCATATTCAGTCGGTCTTCCACAATCTCCTTGAACTTCACAAACTTCTGCAAAACTTCTAACTTCTTCACGAAATATACCCAAGTATATCTGGTGAAATCATCAACCAGAACCAGTATGTATTTGCTTCCTCCAAGACTGAGGGTGATGGTCGGTCCCATCAGATCACCGTGGATGCATTCCAACGGTGCCTTGCACCTAGACAAGAATTTGTCAAATGGAAGGCGACGAGCCTTTCCATACTGACACCATGCACAAACAAGATCGTCACCCAGAGATGAAAGACTAGACAGGTTTTTCACCAGAGCTCTTGCCGCCATAGCCTTTAACTTGTCCATCTTAACATATCTCAGTCTCTCATGCTAGATAACAATGTTATCGTTAGCCATCATCTTTTCAACATAATAACTTGTCGACAAAACGAACAAGTCCTTTACCCGTCTCCCAACATGAGTTACGTCAGCTTTCACCGCTGACACATTCTGGAGAAACTTCACTTCTGTCGGGCCAAATAGAACGTGATAACCAGCGTCCACAATGTTGGTCACCGAGAATAGGTTCTTCTTTATTCCCGACACGTGATAAACACTCCTCAAAGTGAGTGACCTCATATCACTGTTGGTGTTTCCAAGGTGATCGCAAAACAATCAAGCAATTAGTCTCACTGCCAACACAATATGAGCCTATAAGGTCGCACATACGAGTGTTTGGAAAAATTGGAGGAAAGATTGTGTTGACCCCACTCATATGGGATATGATAAAGAGACCAAATCTATGACATAAAGAATTCTGACGAGTTGCGTCAAGCGCGTATCAACGCACGTCAATTCAGTGGCGGAACTAGGATTTGATTGTTGCCCGGGCACAATAAATTTTAACATATATTTTATTAAAAGTAGAAGAAGATAACAAAACATTAAAAAAACTTACAGATCAACAAGCGGCTTTACGTTGACACATGCTCTGAAAACGTGAAATAATTTCTTCAATTGTAATTGTATCTGCAACGTCTTTTTCAATGTAAGCCATCAAACAATCATTCATCCATTCATCTCTCATTCTGTTTTGCAGACGATTTTTTATTATCTTCATTGTAGAAAATGTTCTTTCAACACTAGCTGTTGCAAAATGTAAGAGGCTAGCCAACTTTAACAATCTTAGAACAAGTTGGTAATTAGCTTATTTTTTTAATTCCACTATTTTTTGAAGCAGTTCACTGATTCCCTTAACTTCTGAAAATATATCTGGAGATGCAGATCGCATGTGACAAATATATATGTCAAGTTGTACTTCAAGTAACTGCAACTCTATCGAAGTAAAATCATATGAATATAATTTCGCAAGATGAATTAGTTTTTGTTTATCATAAGCAGCAAATTGATCGTTTGGGTCAAGACAAGTGATACACCCAAAACGGGTATACACAATTAACCGCAAGTGTACGTGTCGTGTCAAGTAATAAATAGTAAGTAAGGATCGTTACCTCGTAGAGATTGTGAATTCAGTGCTTGCAATTACTAGTTGTGCCTTTTCTTTTAATTCAAGAAGAATAAGATGATGGTGTCAGAATACTAGAATCTTAAAATAAGCTTCTACTTACTAAAAAGAAACTACAGATCCGGGAGAGAAATACTTGGTTACAAGTTATCAAAAGATAATCTTGTATCATGATTTCCTAAGTCTAATGTGACAACCCATGAAAATAGTTTTGTGATGATGAGTGGTGAAACGCCTGACAACGATTTTAGAGAAGAAATCCGTACCTCTCGATATCGGAAGTCCCTAGTTCTCTGTTACCCCGTAGGTGAAACAAGAACCGCATAAAGATCGAAAACCAAAGTTGCTAGCACCAAGGAGAAATCTCTTTCTCCCTTCAAATGCTATACCGACTCTACGATATACTTACGCAACTCATCTCTCGATTTATGAAGCGTAGTAAAAAGATGAAGACTTGGCCAATGACTTCGAATTAAAGATCATAGATTCAATACAAACAATCACCAAACATTCATAACTAAGGAAAATTAAGAATTTGTCATCACAAGAGACATAGTACTCTCACAATACAAGATTAAAACAAGTTAGTTCATCACGATGGAGAGAACACACCACCAAACAAGAAAGATCTTACAGCACATGGTGGGAGAAATGTAAAACAAAGCAGGAATTCGCTCTCCGATGTGTGCAAAACCAGTCTGCCTCCAAGATCCGGCGTGTCCTCGTTCTTCTTCTTCTCCAAGACAAGTTCCCTTTTTTTTTCTCTTTAGGATCCACCCAATTCGCCCCTTTTCTATGTTCTTTTTCTCCTTAAAAATGTCTGATCACTCTCCAAAAGATGCCACCTTTCATTTTGAAAAGGCCGCAAAAATTCGAAATTTAAATGATGAAAACCGTCCAGGAGACGTTGCAACCTTTTTTTCTGAGTGTTGCAACCTTTTTCCCAGATTTTGATATTTTGGCAGATTTCCATTCCCAAGCAAATTCCTCTTGCGCATCTAGCAAAAATACAATAGAAAAAGACCCAATTAAACTTGAATTGAATACATAAACTTTTACTTTCATTTTTATAACTGTTGGATATTGCATATAATATTTGTATTGATTACGTTATTTGTTTCCTAAATAGATCGATTCCTATTTAGGAAATATGAGAGCACACGGATCAGTGACGTGTCATATCTTTGTATTGATTACGTTATTTGTTTCCTAAATAGACCGATTCCTATTTAGGAAATATGAGAGCACACGGATCAGTGACGTGTCAAATCGTTGTATTTGTATAAATACCCCCATGTGGATGAATAAACTCAATTAACTTTTCTCCTCCAACATGGTATCAGAGCCTTAGGCTAAAATACCTCTCCCGTACGTTTTTCTTCTTTCTCCCGCACGAACAACCCGCCGACCTCCGCCCGCAACTCCGCCGACCTCCGCGAGCAACTCCCGACCCGCTGGCTCCGGCGGCCCCTAGCCCCACCTAGCCACGACTGATTCCCACTCCCGCTCCTCCGCCGCACCCCGCAACCGCCTCCAGACGTTGTACGCACGCCGCGCCTCCCGCGCCAGCGCCTGTCGGGCTTCGACCCTCTTCCAGCGGCCCCTCGGCCACCGCCAGCACCTCCGGCCCCTATCCTGCGTCGTCTCCTTGATACCGCAATCCTCCTAATGTCCTTTCTGGTGCCTACACCATTTTTTTTGGTTCCTTCCTCTTTCTATGAGGCCGACCTAGTTTCTATCTAGGCTGCTCTTTGCTCTCCCGGGGGATCTTGCTTTGTATGCTTGCTCACCATGGCCGGGACCAATGGCTCCCCTACCGAATCTTCCACCACCAGTACGCCTCAAATCACGACGATTCGTCTGGATGGTACCAACTATCTCCCGTGGTCTCGGGCTACTACTCTTGCTTTGAAGAGCAGGAGGTTGTTTGGATATGTCATGGGCACTACACCCATACCTCGTTCAGATTCCCCAGATTGGGTGCAATGGGAATCGGAGAACTCCCTCGTCATGTCCTGGCTGACTAACTCCATGGTCGAATCCATCGCTCGCAACTATCTCTTTCTAGATACGGCTGCGGACATTTGGCGAAGGGCGGAAACTACCTACTCCTGTCGCGGGAACGCGACACAGATCTTTCAGCTACGACGCAAGATCTTCCTTCTTCGCCAAGGAGATCGCCCTCCGTCTGCCTACTACCTCGAGTTCACCCTGCTATATCAAGAGTACGATCACTTTGACTCCATTACTTTGGCATCGCCTGAGGATGAGCTCCTTGTTCGCGCACGGGAAGATCGCAACCGAGTTTTCGAGTTCCTTCATGGGCTACATAGGGACTTTGACCAAATCAGTGTGCAGATACTTGGCCGCTCACCCTTACCCTCTCTTCCAGAGGTTTTCAGTCTCGTTCAGCAATAATTTGATCGGAGGCAAACTTGGACTCCTGAGCCTCCTCCAGATGGTTCGTCCTTGACGGCCCCGGTTGGGCTACGAGCGGCTCGTGATTCTCGGCCGAAGTCAACTGACAAGGATCACCTCCTCTGTGACTATTGCGGGAAGAACCGTCATACACGGGAGACTTGCTTTCGGCTAATGGGTTCCCTACACCCCGTGGTGGATCTTCCTCTCGTGGCTATCGCGGTCCTGGTCGCACTTTGGGTCGCTCTACCCAGCCTCGCTCTGCGCACCTGTCTGATGTTTTCGACGAGCCACAGCTTCCGACAACTCCCACATTGACTCTGACGCCTGATGAGGTCCTTGCTTTCCGACGCCTGATGCAGGGCCCATCACCAGAGCCACATGCCTCTTCGTCCTCATATGCCCATCAGGGGCCTTCCGGTGCTCATGCTGCCTCCACCCGTCCCTCTACTCACTGGATCATTGATTCTGGAGCAACAGACCATATGACCGGCTCCTCCTCAGGTTTTGTGTCCTACCTTCCGTTGTCTGGTCGGGACAAAGTGAGCATCGCAGATGGTTCCCTCTCTCCCATTGCCGGAAAAGTCTCCATCCCGTGCTCCTCCCTAACTCTTTCCTCTGTTCTTCATGTTCCGAACTTTACCCGCAATCTCCTTTCTATTAGTCATATAACCAATTCTATGCAATGCTCAGTAACTTTCTTTCCTTCTTCTTGCATTTTTCAGGACCTGAAGACGAGAACGGAGATTGAGACTGGTATTCTGGTGGACGGGCTATATGTGTTCGATTCTTCCACCCCGGCCTCTCCTCCCCGAGCTCTCCATGTGGATCGGACAACTACTTTGGAGTCCTGACACTGTCGGCTGGGACATCCGTCTATCCATTCTATGAAACGTTTATTTCCTAATTTCCCGTCCGGGTTAGTTGATAAATTTCGTTGTGATGCATGTGATCGTGGTAAAAATCATCGTACCTTTTTTAATCATATTTCTTCTCCAAGTCCTGCTCCTTTCCATTTGATACATAGTGATGTTTGGGGACCTTGCCGGGTTGCATCTATTTCGGGTTGTTTTTGGTTTGTAACTTTTATTGACTGTTTTTCACGTACCACCTGGGTTTACCTTATGAAAGCCAAAAATGAGGTCTTTCCCTTGTTCCAGCGATTCTACAACATGGTCTCTACACAGTTTTCGACCCCCATCAAGATTCTCCGCACTGATAATGACCGTGAATTCATTGATTCCACTTTCGAGCAGTTCCTCGCCAATCGGGGGATTATCCATCAGACATCATGCGCCTACTCCCCGACTCAAAATGGGGTGGCTGAGCGTAAGAACCGCCACCTATTGGAAGTTGCTCGGTGTCTCCTCCTACACATGCAACTCCCTAAATACTACTGGGGGGATGCTGTACTCATCACAGCGTACCTTATAAACCGTATGCCATCCCGTGTTCTCGGTTTCAAAACTCCCCTCACCACACTTGGGGTTCCACCTACCACTCTCCCACCACGTGTTTTTGGGTGTGTTTGTTTCGTCCATATCCACCACCGCCCGAATCTTGATGCTCGTGCGCACAAGTGCGTATTCATTGGCTACTCCCCTACTCAGAAGGGATATAAATGTTTTGACCCAGTCAACAAGAAGGTTTACGTTACCATGGACGTTACCTTCCGGGAATCTGAAAGCTACTATGGGTTCTCACTTCAGGGGGGTCTCTTCCCACAACGGAAGTGAGTACCTTACCTTACTTTGACACCCCTCTACCCATTCCTCCGGTATATCATCCCTCTCAGTCTACACCTCCTACTCCTTGCGCCCCTCCTGTCAAGGTCCCTGTTACTAAACCTCCGCAGGTGCACTCTCGTCGACCCAAGGGATCGAACACGCGGCCCAACATCTGGATATCAGACCACCCACCTGACCCGTCGTCGGGATCCATCATCCCTACGAAAGGTACCTCCACTCAACATCCATTATCTCAGTTTGTTTCTTACTCATCCCTAACAGCTTCCCATGGAGCATTTGTTTTCTCTTTGTCCTCTGTCTCCATGCCCACTTCATGGCAGGATGCCCTTTCCGACGACAGGTGGAAGTTAGCAATGCTCGAAGAAATGAGTGCCCTGGAAAAAAACGGCACATGGGACCTGATACAACTGCCATCAGGAAAAAAGGCTGTTGGATGCAAATGGGTATTCACCGTCAAACAGAACCCCTCGGGCATTGTAGAAAGATACAAGGCACGACTCGTGGCAAGAGACTATACTCAGACAGGGCATAGACTACCAGGAGACCTTTGCTCCTGTTGCAAAAATGAATTCGATCAGAATCCTCATATCTTGTGCTGCCTGCAAGGATTGACAACTCTGCCAATTGGATGTGAAGAATGCTTATCTTCATGACGACCTGGAAGAAGAGATCTACATGGCTCTCCCTCCGGGACTCAGCCCTAGCGGATCAAAAGGGAAAGTGTGCAGATTACGGAGGCCACTCTATGGCCTGAAACAATCAGCCAGGGCCTGGTTTGGAAGATTCCACAAAGCCATGAACAGGTTTGGATACCGTCAGAGCAATGTCGACCACACCCTCTTTATCAGAATCAACAAGGGGAAGTTAACCGTCCTGATTGTCTACGTGGATGATATCATAATCACTGGGGATGACAAGGAGGAGATTCAAGCACTGAAGGAGAAATTGGCAAAATAATTTGAAGTGAAAGATTTGGGAAATCTCAAATACTTTCTCGGCATTGAAGTTGCAAGATCAAAGCATGACATTTTCCTATCACAAAGGAAGTATGTGCTCGACCTTCTTGAAGCCACTGGGATGAGCGGGTGTCGGCCTGCCGACACCCCAATTGAAGCCAATCACAAGCTAGGCAGAGAAGATGACGAAGTGATCGATGACATTCCCAGTTACCAGAGGCTGGTAGGGAGATTAATCTACTTATCTCACACTCGACCAGATATCTCTTATGCTGTGGGAGTTCTCAGCCAGTTTATGCACTCTCCAAAGGCCCGTCATATTGATGCTGCACATCGTGTCCTCCGATACCTCAAGTCCTCACCAGGGAAGGGCATCCTGTTCTCACCAAATTAGGAGCTGATTATTGAAGTTTACACTGACGCGGACTGGGCTGGATCGCCCACCGATAGACGCTCCACAACCGGATATTGTTTCATGATTGGTGGGAATTTGGTCAGCTGGAGAAGCAAGTAGCAACATGTTGTTGCTAGGTCCAGTGCTGAGGCCGAGTTTAGAGCAATCGCACATGACATTTGTGAAGGATTATGGGTCTCCACTATCCTGAAGGAACTTGGGCTTAAAGGAAGTGAGCCCATCAGATTGTATTGTGACAACAAAGCTGCAATCTCCATTACCCACAATCCGGTACAACATGATTGTACGAAACACATTGAGATTGACAGACATTTCATCAAGGAAAATATCGACCGAGGAACCGTTGTTATCCCATTCATACCATCTGACCAACAGTTGGCCGATGTTCTCACAAAGGGTCTAAGTTCCAGTATGTTCGCAGATCTTATTGGCAAGTTCGTCATGACTGACATCACACGCCCAACTTGAGGGGAGGGGGGGGGGGTGTTGGATATTGCATATAATCTTTGTATTGATTACGTTATTTGTTTCCTAAATAGATCGATTCCTATTTAGGAAATATGAGAGCACACGGATCAGTGACGTGTCATATCTTTGTATTGATTACGTTATTTGTTTCCTAAATAGACCGATTCCTATTTAGGAAATATGAGAGCACACAGATCAGTGACGTGTCATATCGTTGTATTTGTATAAATACCCCCATGTGGATGAATAAACTCAATTAACTTTTCTCCTCCAACAATAACCTTTAGACTTATTTGTGTCGGAATAACCGCGTAATGCGTCGGAAATAATGACCTAGATAACTTCTTTTTATAAGTTATCACACTCCCACACTTAAACATTTGTTAGACTCGAGCAAAGAGAAATGATTATCTTAATTAAGTGTCTGATAATTATCACACTCCAAATTAAAATAATCCTTTACTTAACCAACATTAATCAAAGATACTCAAGAAGTTCGCTTTACTCAACTGATAATCTTGTTGATCATTAAGAGTTCAAACATCACAAATCCATTAGCTTGATAAAAGATAAAGCACAATTAAGAATTTTAGTGTTGTGTGTATGCCTTCTTCAAAATTATTTACTTCCCCACACTTTTTACATTGAGCCTCCGCAATAATTTGAAAGGGTAAGAATAGGCTAAGTCTTTGAGCTAGCCTTGACAAGAATTAACGACTTACATGAACGTAGGTTTAGCTTTGACTTGGTTAGCAATTCGTGGATAGACTTTGATAATGGAAAGGTAATTCCCTAGTTAATACTTTTAATCGTTCACCATATTACGAGGTTCAATTCTTAAGCATATAAAAATTGTGTCTATAGTTGAGATCATTCCAAGTGTGCATATGCATACCTAAGCCACATATCACTATGCCAAATATTTCTTTTGGTTTTTTTTGGTCACAGTTGAGAGCATTCCAAATAGGCATATACATACTTAGACCGCATATCACTACGACATTTCACTTTTAATATTGTTTGCTTTCATTTTTTCTCTTTTTTTTTCCTTTTTTTCTTTTTATATGCTGAATTGAAACACCCATAAATGACTAGTGACTTAAAATAGAACTAGTGAAAATATAAGGAATTTGGTCATTGAGTAGTGTATAGAAAAATGATATAGAATCAGCACAAAGATTCTCATGGATGATCAAAATGATTTAGCTACCAAAATATTATCTTGGCTCACATCATTAACTCAGTTCTTGCTCGCCCCCTTCTTATTTTTAGAAGTCAACATCTAAAGATTTCAGAGAAGTAAAAAAAAAAACTGAAGAAGATTGTGCATGAATAAAACGCTTAAGAGTGTTTTACCAAAAAAATCTTACTAACTTCAAATATCAAAATCTGTACTCTTAAGATTTTCTAGCTGTACCAATTAATTATCATTGAACATCAAGAATAACTTATCAACTAATTACGGTCAGCATACGGATCATTATAATCATGAGCGATCAAATTATCAATCAGCATATTTGTAGGGACAATACTAGCCATCACCCCCACACTTGAAGTCTTGCTAGACCCTAGCAAGGTTGTCACTACGCAGCATTTTCAAGAATTAAAGAAAATATAATTGAAACAGTAGTGCTTCCCTGGTATGGAAGCGGTTGCCCCTTTGTCTTTTGATCTTCAGTAATGTGCTCCCCATGAATCTCAGTCCAGACCCCCTTTTCAACAGAACAACCTTTGAGCTTATTCAATTCCTGCAACCTTTGTCCGTGATATAGATCATAACGATAATATATAAATAAGACATGCAGACAACGTGATAAAGCATTATAGAAATTAACTAGCAGTAACCACCCTGGTTACCTGGGTAAACTAGCATGAAAGAGCACAAATGTACGATACTATCCACACAAAATAATCCAAAAGTCAAAATAATACTAGCATGAAGCATCCCACGCAAGGGGGTAAACTAGAACTGCTGCAAAAAAAAACACAAAAAAATATTACCCCTACAAATATGGTGATTGATAATTTGATCGCTCATGATTCTAATATTACCCCTACAAAAAAAATATTACCCCTACAAAAAAATACAAAAAAATATTACCCCTACAAAAAAAAACACCAAAGTTGCTAGCAACAAGGGGAAATCTCTTTCTCCCTTCAAATGCTATACCGACTCTACGATATACTTACGCAACTTCTCTCTCGATTTATGAAGCGTAGTAAAAAGATGAAGATTTGACCAATGACTTCGAATTAAAGATCATAGATTCAATACAAACAATCACCAAACATTCATAACTAAGGAAAATTAAGAATTTGTCATCACAAGAGACATAGTGCTCTCACAATACAAGATTAAAACAAGTTAGTTCATCACGATGGAGAGAACACACCACCAAACAATAAAGATCTTACAACACATGGTGAGAGAAATGTAAAACAAAGCAGGAATTCGCTCTCCGATGTGTGCAAAACCAGTCTGCCTCCAAGATCCGGCGTGCCCTCGTTCTTCTTCTTCTCCAAGACAAGTTCTCTTTTTTTTCTCTTTAGGATCCACCCAGTTCGCCCCTTTTCTATGTTCTTTTTCTCCTTAAAAATGTCTGATCACTCTCCAAAAGATGCAACCTTTCATTTTGAAAAGGGCGCAAAAATTCAAAATTTAAATGCTGAAAACCGTCCAGGAGACGTTGCAACCTTTTTTTCTGAGTGTTCCAACATTTTTCCCAGATTTTGATATTTTGGCAGATTTCCATTCCCAATCAAATTCCTCTTGCGCATCTAGCAAGAATACAATAAAAAGAGACCCAATTAGCCTTGGATTGAATACATAAACTTTTACTTTCATTTTTATAACCTTTAGACTTATTTGTGTCGGAATAGCCGCGTAATACGTCGAAAATAATGGCCTAGATAACTTTTTTTTAGAAGTTATCACACCCCCACACTTGAACCTTTGCTAGACTCGAGCAAAGAGAAATGTTTATCTTATTTAAGTGTCTGATAATTATCATACTCCAAATTAAAATAATTCTGTACTTAACCAACATTAATCAAAGATACTCAAGAAGTCCGCTTTACTCAATTGATAAGCTTGTTGATCATTAAGAGTTCAAACATCAAAAATCCATTAGCTTGATAAAAAATAAAGCACAATTAAGAATTTTAGTGTTGTGTGTATGCCTTCTTCAAAATTATTTACTCCCCCACACTTTTTCCATTGAGCCTCCGCAATAATTTGAAAGGATAAGAATAAGCTAAGTCTTTGAGCTAGCGTTGACAAGAATTAACGACTTACATGAAACTTTGGCTTGGTTAGCAATTCGTGGATAGACTTTGATAATGGAAAGGTGTTAGGGCAAGGCTACCCCCCTATTATCCTGGGCCTCTCGGCCCAGCAGGGGACCCCCCCACATGGCTTAACAGGGCCGCGGCCCGCACACTCCAACCCATCTCAGCAACCAGTTTTAATCACTGCGGGATGTTGATGCCAGGTCTCGAACCCGGCACCCTTGATAACTAGCATTCAACACTGCCGCTATCACCAACTGAGCCGCGGCTCAGTTGGTGATAGCGGCAGTGTTGAATGCTAGTTATCAAGGGTGCCGGGTTCGAGACCTGGCATCAACATCCCGCAGTGATTAAAACTGGTTGCTGAGATGAGTTGGAGTGTGCGGGCCGCGGCCCTGTTAAGCCATGTGGGGGGGTCCCCTACTGGGCCGAGAGGCCCAGGATAATAGGGGGGTAGCCTTGCCCTAACAAAAGGTAATTCCCTAGTTAATACTTTTAATCCTTCACTATGTTACGAGGTTCAATTCTTAAGCATATAAAAATTGTGTCTATAGTTGAGATCATTCCAAGTGTGTATATGCATACCTAGGCCACATATCACTATGACAAATATTTCTTTTGTTTTTTTTTGGTCACAGTTGAGATCATTCCAAATAGACATATACATACTTAGGCCGCATATCACTACGACATTTCACTTTTAATATTGTTTTCTTTCTTTCTTTTTCTTTTTTTTTTCTTTTTTTCTTTTTATATGCTGAATTTAAACACCCATAAATGGCTAGTGACTTAAAATAGAACTAGTTGAAATATAGGGAATTTGGTCATTCAGTAGTGTATAGAAAAATGATATAGAATCAGCACAAAGATTCTCATGGATGATCAAAATGATTTAGCTATCAAAACATTATCTCGGCTCACATCATTAACTCAGTTCTTGCTCGGCCCCCTTCTTATTTTTAGAAGTCAACATCTAAAGATTTCAGAGAAGTAAAAAAAAACTGAAGAAGATTGTGCATGAATTAAACGCTTAAGAGTGTTTTACCAAAAAAATCTTACTAACTTCAAATATCAAAATCTGTACTCTTAAGATTTTCTAGCTGTATCAATTAATTATCATTGAACATCAAGAATAACTTATCAACTAATTACGGTCAGCATACAGATCATTAGAATCATGAGCGATCAAATTATCAATCACCATATTTGTAGGGGCAATACTAGCCATCACCCCACACTTGAAGTCTTGCTAGACCCTAGCAAGGTTGTCACTACGCAGCATTTTCAAGAATTAAAGAAAATATAATTGAAACAGTAGTGCTTCCCTGGTATGGAAGCGGTTACCCCTGTGTCTTTTGATCTTCAGTAATGTGCTCCCCATGAATCTCGGTCCAGATCCCCTTTTCAACAGAACAACCTTTGACCTTATTCAATTCCTGCAACCTTTGTCCGTGATATAGATCATAACGACAATATATAAATAAGGCATGCAGACAACGTGATAAGGACATTATAGAAATTAACTAGCAGCAACCACCCTGGTTACCAGGGTAAACTAGCATGAAAGAGCACAAATGTACGATACTATCCACACAAAATAATCCAAAAGTCAAAATAATACTAGCATGAAGCATCCCACGCAGGGGGGTAAAATAGAACTGCTGCAAAAAAAAAACACAAAAAAATTGCTGGAGAAATTGTGCTACTCGTTTTCATCCTCGGTTTCCTCCATGCCCTGATCCTCATTGCCCTGATTCTCGTTGCCCTTATCCTCGTTGCCCTGATTCTCGTTGTCCTCTTCAAACTCAGTGGGGTTTAGGGAGCTTCCATCGGCAGCCAGCAGCTCCCCTCTCACGTCGAACTGCCATTGATATTTAAAATGCTCTTCCTCCACCTGAAGCTTTGCTTTCTTCACGAGACTATCTATTTTCCTTTCCATGAGATCGAGTGTAGAGCGGAAGTAGCAATGTTGACATCGCAGATACACTTTAATAAACTCTATGCTATCCATAACCTCGGATAATGTTGCCCCTTCCCCAGATGAGACTGCCACTTTCTCCGGTTTTCCTGCTGATGAAGGCGAAGCCACACTCCTTATTCTCTTATACGACGTCTTGAACCCACTGTCAATCTCAGCCCCCACCTTGATGTTCACCTGCACTACCCGTTCAGTAATCTGCCGCCGCACCTGTGTAATCAAGTCCTCTGTGGCACATGCCACACCTGCCCGTCTATAAAGCTCAGTTATCAGTATGGGAAACCACAACAGCCGACTCTTGTCCTCCTGGATCTTCATCTTCAAATGGCTGCTAATGATTTTTCCTACATTAACTCTATTGCCCTTTAATATATTATAAATTAGCACAACACGATGTAAGGTGACATTGTTCAAGTGGCGGGTTGACATAATGCCTGCGTTGATAAATAAGAGCCAGACCTTCGCCTCTCTAGACAACGATGTCGACTTGAGTGCTTTCATGGACAACTTTGACCATTCGGGCTCAGAAGAATTGCATATTTCAGCAACCACCTCCTCCGGCTTGACTTGGTGATTTAGACTCTCCAACTCCTCATTTCCTAGGTCATAAAGTTCGTTGATGGCCCTGGCGGAGATGTTGATCAGCTTTCCACGCACAGTCACCAATTCTCCCTCCATCTGTTTTGCATTCGCGTAGAACTCGTAAACCCATGGGAGTAGGGCCTCAGATCGTGGATGACACAGTGTTTCCCAGCGGAGCTCGCGTATCTGGAGGGCATAGGTCAAACTCCAAGCCCGTTTCTCCATTTCAAACCCTCTCTCATAAATCAGAGGTGTGGACTTGAGGTTTTCAAAGTGGTGTTCGGCGGCTTCACTCACAAATTTGTGGGATTTCCTGGCTACAGATTTTCCTTTCTTCCTTGAAGACATTGTCTACATTAGAGGGATTGTGCGGCTAGGTTTAGAACCAAAAACTCCTCACCCCTCATCATTCTTGAATAGGAATAGGTTTTGGTAGTAAGAGCTCATTACTTGACCGAAATGAGGAATAAAAAATGACGGCTTTCTTCTCTCCAGAAGTCGTCGGGATGTTGCCGAAGGGGTTCTCCCTGGAGGGTAGCGCACTTCCCGGCGGTGGTGGAGTGCCGAATCACCGGGCGTCGTCTTCCTCCTGAAGGTCGCCGCGCCTTCCGCCTGGAGATCGCCGAAGCGTCACGTGATTTGGGAAAGGGCAGCCTTCCGCCTGGAGAACGCCGAAGCGTCGCGCGTTTAGGGCAAGGGCAGCCTTCCGCCTGGAGATCGCCGAAGCGTCGTCAATTAAAAGTAGGCGGCCCGGTTCGACTGGACCGGAACCCATGAAACGACGCACTCTTCTATGTGACCCGAAAATGAAGGTCGCAACTAATTATTTTTTAGACGTTGCAACACCTGCGCCTATCCTGCTTTACTTCTCGAACATCAATCAATAGGTTGCAACTATTTATTTTTTTGTACGTTGCAACACCTGAACTTGCACCTACAGAACTTTCCAGCCATCTATTTCTCTCGTCCAACGTGACTCAACTAACGAAGAACTAACTAAAACAGATCTAGCATGTGCTTAAAATATATATTAAACGATGGGTTGCCTCCCACCTAGCGCCTAATTTCTAGTCCCGGCAGGACTTACCGTCTAGTAATTTATTTCAACGTAATAAACGACACCAGTCGTTCATCGTCTCCGCATCGGAATATCTTCAAACGTTCACCATTAACCTTAAATTCTGTCCCGTCTGTGTCATTCCTAATTGTCACTGCTCCGTAAGGATGCACCTCCTTGACCCTAAACGGGCCCGACCAATGCGATTTAAGCTTTCCGGGAAATAAGCGTAGACGAGAATTAAACAACAAGACTAACTGCCCCGGTTCAAAGTGTTTTTCTTTTAACCGTCGGTCGTGTCACCTCTTTGTCCGCTCCTTATAGATTTTTGAATTCTCATATGCTTGCATTCTAATCTCTTCCAATTCATTTAGTTGCAGGAGCCTCTTCTTACTTGCGTCCCTAAAGTCATAATTGATCTTCTTTATTGCACAAAATGCCCGGTGCTCAAGCTCTAGGGGTAGATGACACGATTTTCCGTAAACTAGTCTATACGGAGTTAATCCAATTGGCGTTTTAAATGCAGTCCGATAAGCCCACAAGACATCACTCAGCTTTTGAGACCAGTCTTTACGGTTAACACTCACCGTCTTTTCTAGAATTTTCTTGATTTCTCTATTCGAAACCTCTGCTAGCCCGTTCGTTTGGGGGTGATAAGCTAATGCTACCTTATGAGTCACCCCGTATTTTCTTAGTAGTGAAACAAACTGATTATTACAAAAATGGCTTCCTCCATCGCTAATTATTGCTCTCGGCACCCCAAATCGATTAAAAATATAGTTTTTCAAAAAATGCGAGACGACCTTAGCATCATTTTTAGTTGTGTCTATCGCTTCAACTCACTTAGACACATAGTCTACGACCAATAATATATATAAATTTCTTTTTGAGTTGATAAATGACCCAATGAAATCTATGCCCCATACGTCAAATAATTCAACCTCAAGCATTGTATTCATGGGCATTGAGTCATTCTTCCGTATATTCTCACTTCTTTGGCACCGATCACATTGTTGAACGAATTTCTTAGAGTCTCGGAATAAGGTGGGCCAAAAGAATCCGGTGTCTAACACTTTCATTGCCGTTCTTTTTCCCATAAAGTGCCCCTCATATGGAGAGCTATGACATTTTTCTAGTACAGACCTCATTTCCTCCTCAGGCACACAACGTCTAATCACACCGTCAGCACCAGTCTTGAAAAGGTAAGGCTCATCCCACAGGTATGAGCGTACCTGATATAAAAATCTTTTTTTTTGCTGGTAATTTAACTCAGGGGGCATAATATTGCTAACTATATAGTTGACATAGTCTGCATACCATGGTGTCGGACTCTCAGATATTGCCAATAACCATTCATCGGGGAATCTCTCATCAATTTCAGTATGTAACGTTGATTGCAAGCCCTCGATCCTAGAGAGATGATCAGCTACCGGGTTATCCGCACCCTTCCTATCGCTGATTTCTACATCAAATTCTTGTAATAGAAGCACCCAACGAATTAGACGAGGTTTTGCATCTTTCTTGTCCATGAGATAACGAATTGCAGTATGATCCGTGTAAATAATGACCCTTGTACATAGGAGATATGACCTATACTTCTCAAACGCATACACTACCGCTAGCAACTCTTTTTCTGTGGTGGTGTAATTAACTTGAGCGTCCACTAATGTTTTGCTAGCATAGGCTATGGTGCAGAAGAACTTCTCTCTCACCTGCCCTAAGACTTCTCCCACCGCGCAATCACTCGCGTCACACATCAACACAAATGGTTCTTCCCAATTGGGAGTCACCACAATAGGAGCCGAGATTAACCTATTCTTTAATTCGTCAAAGGCAAGTACAAAAACGTCGTCGAAATGAAATTTTACATCTTTTTCTAAAAGACCACTTAACGGTTTTGCTATCTTCGCAAAGTCTTTAAAAAATCTCCTATAGAACCCAGCATGCCCTAGGAAACTTCGCAGCATTTTAACATTTTTAGGTGGTGGTAGCTTTTCAATTACTTCAATTTTAGCCCTGTCCACTCCTAGGCCATTCCTAGGCCATTCCTTCCTTAACCATGAAATGACATTTTTTCCAGTTAAGCACCAGGTTAGTTTCTACGTACCTAACTAGGACTTTCTCCAAGCACTCTAAACATTCTTCAAATGTTTTTCCAAAGATGAAAAAGTCATCCATAAAGATCTCAATACCGTGTTCCATAATATCAGAGAATATTGCGATCATGCATCGTTTGAATGTGGCCGGGGCATTACACAGACCAAAGGGCATCCTCCTAAACGTAAAGGTTCCGTAAGGACAAGTAAATGTCGTCTTTTCCTGATCTTCTGGGTCTACAGTGATCTAATTGTAGCCTGAGTATCCATCTAGAAAGCAGAAAAAATCATTCCCCGCTAATTTATCTAAGACTTGATCAATGAAGGGTAAGGGAAAATGGTCTTTTCTCGTGGCCTTATTAAGCTTCCGATAATCCATACAGATTCTCCACCCGGTGATCGTTCTAGTGGAAATCATCTCATTCTTTTCATTTCTTACTACCGTCAGTCCTCCCCTCTTGGGGACACACTGCACCGGTGATACCCAAGGGCTATCTGAAATGGGGTATATTATACCGACATCTAACTATTTAATAATCTCTGTCTTCACCACCTCTTTCATTGGTGGGTTCAGACGACGCTGGGGCTCTATAGATCCTGTACAAGATTCTTCCAGAAGAATCTTGTGCATGCACAATGATGGACTTATGCCTCGAATATCAGCGATGGTCCACCCTATAGCCAACTTATATTGCTTTAGTAGTTCAATCAATTTTTGATGTTGATTATGACGTAATTTTGAGTTGACAATGACCGGTAGAGTGTTATTCTCTTCTAGATACTCATAAGTAAGATGTTCTGGTAGAGGCTTTAATTCCAGTGTCGGTGGGTCAAGGATGGAAGGTTTGACCGCTAAAGACTTATTCGACATCAAGTGCTTCTGGTTTCCTAAGCATAGTGACTTGCGTTTCAAAAACTTGTAAACAGTCAAGAGTTTCATCCTCATCATCAGTTAACTCATCATGAGTCAAAAATCGGTTTAAGATTTCATTTTGACTTTCAGATTTACTCTTGACATTAAACTCAACAACTGATATACTATGCACTTCTTCTATATTATCTTTCTCTCTATGGGGAAATCTCATTGCCTTTAGAAGGTTAAACGTTACATGTTCATCATTCACCCTCATAGTCAATTCACCTTTTTGAACGTCAATCAAGGTTCTCCCCGTCGCTAAGAATGGTCTTCCAACGATAATGGGCAGCTCTCTATCCTCCTCCATATCTAGTACCACAAAATCCGCGGGAAAGATGAACTTATCTACCTTAATCAAAATATCTTCCACTACCCCTTTTGGGAACGCTAGCGTTCTATCGGCCAGCTGCAAGGTTATGAACGTCTTTGATATTTCTCTCAAACCTAGCTTTCTATAAATCGAGAACGGCATTATGTTTATACTCGCTCCTAAGTCACATAGCGCTTTACCCTCAAATTTATATCATATAGAGCACGAAATAGTAAAGCTCCCCGGATCTTTCAACTTAGGTGTGAGTTTTTTTTGAAGAATAGCGCTACACTCTTGAGTGAGTGCTACCGTCTCATTTGTTCCAAATTTTCTCTTTTTGGATAGGATATCTTTCATGAATTTAACGTAACTCGGCATTTGCTCTAAAGGTTCAGCGAAAGGGATGTTAATTTGTAATTTCTTAAATATCTCGACGAACTTTTGGAATTGTTGGTCGAACTTACTCTTTTTTAACCGTTGAGGGAACGACGGCGGTGGGTAGACTTTCACATTATCCTTCCTCTTAACGTAGTCGGTGATCGATTCTCTCTTCCTTTCTTCTAAAACTTCCACTTCCTTCTCAAAAAAATCATTTAGTCTCACTTCTTCCTCGGGAATACAAGGGGTTCCCTCCACCAACTCTTTTTCTTCATCACTCTTTCTACCCAGTTCATGTGTAGGTGCACTGACTAATTGCTTACCACTTCGTAACTCGACTGCTTTACAATGTTGGTTATCTTCCTTTGGATTTGGAGTGGTATCCGTTGGAAGTGTGCCCGGTGGCCTAAGACTCAAGGCGTTGACAATTTGACCTAACTGAGATTCTATCATGCGTAGTGACCCCTCGAGATTTGAAATGCGTACATCTCTCTTTTGCATCGACTCCATAATCATCTCATCAGTCAGTTTCCTAGAAATACTAGGTTGATTAAAAACATTATTATGCTGTGGATGTGAGTTATTCAGATTAAATCCGGGGGGATGGATCGCTCCCGCATTATTCTTCCAAGAGAAATTTGGATGATTTCTCCAGTCGGGATGGTAGTGATTTGCAAAACCGGGTGGTACTTGCCTTGGTTGGCCTCCAACATAGTTTGTCTCCTCTATCATTTGATTTAGTTGTTCAACCGTTAGGGGTGCATTAGGTGTAGGGGTAGATAACAAATCTAACCTCTTATTAATTAGATTAAACTGTGATGACATTTGTGCAGCTAACGATGTAATCTGATCCACTTGATGGACTCCAGCCGGTTGAGTATTACCTTGTCTCTCATAAGCCTGATAATTATTAGAAGTAAGATCTTCTAATATTGCGTAGGCGTTTTCAGGATATTTCTTTATTAAGGACCCGCCCGCGGCTCCATCCACTAAAATCATGGTTGCCGTTTGCAAACAATTGTAGAATGTAGAGACTTGTTGGTGTTGGGTTAATCCGTGGTGTGGACATTTTCGCAATAACTCTTTAAAACGCTCTCACGTCTCATAAAGAGTCTTCCCATGATTTTGCATGAAAGTCGTTATGTCCCTAATGAGCTTAGCCGTCTTCGAGGGTGAGAAATACTTATTTAGAAATTTTTCTACTAAGTGATCACATGTGGTAATAGAGCCATTGGGTAATGAGTCTAACCAGTCCTTCGCTCGTCCCTCCAACGAAAATGGAAATAGCCTCAACAAAATTGCATCTTCGGATGCTCCATTGAATTTGAACATGTCACAGATCGCTAAGAAGGTACGTAAGTGAGAGTTCGCATCTTCATGACTAAGACCCCCAAACTTGTTATATTGCACTTGTTGCATAACTAGTGAGTCCATTTTAAAGTTGTTTGCCGCAATTGCGGGTCGCGCGATACTAAAGTGTAAGTCTCCTCTCAAAGGTGTATTATAATCGCGACATGTCATTCGTGGCGCAGCGTCTTGACCATTATGATTGACTCGTCCTTCATGATTATTCATATTCTCGTGATCGTTATTATCTATCTCTTAATGAATAATATTCAGCGTTTTACAAAGTTTTCTGTTTTGCCTACACGTACGCTCTTTCTGAATTGAAAGACAAAAGTTCAGAAGTTCGATGTCTGGACATGCACAAACAGAATTACAGATAACAGTAACAACACAAATAATACAAGATAAAACAACAAAACAAGAACTTGAGCTCTAAATACTCGGGTTTAACTAATATTGCAAGAGATAAAACACTAAATACGTCGCACCTCCCCGGCAACGGCGCCAAAAACTTGATACGCCCAAAACGGGTATACGCAATTAACCGCAAGTGTACGTGCCGTGTCAAGTAATAAATAGTAAGTAAGGATCGTTCCCTCGAGGAGATGGTGAATTCAGTGCTTGCAATTACTAGTTGTGTCTTTTCTTTAATTTCAAGAAGAATAAGATGATGGTGTCAGAATACTAGAATCTTAAAATAAGCTTCTAATTACTAAAAAGAAACTACAGATACGAGAGAGAAATATTTGGTTACAAGTTATCAAAAGATAATCTTGTATCATGATTTCCTAAGTCTAATGTGACAACCCATGAAAATAATTTTGTGATGATAAGTGGTGAAACGCCTGTCAACGATTTTAGAGAAGAAATCCGTACCTCTCGATATCAGAAGTCCCTAGTTCTCTGTTACCCCGTAGGTGAAACAAGAACCGCATAAAGATCGAAAACCAAAGTTGCTAGCACCAAGGGGAAATCTCTTTCTCCCTTCAAATGCTATACCGACTCTACGATATACTTACGCAACTCATCTCTCGATTTATGAAGCGTAGTAAAAAGATGAAGACTTGACCAATGACTTCGAATTAAAGATCATAGATTCAATACAAACAATCACCAAACATTCATAACTATGGGAAATTAAGAATTTGTCATCACAAGAGACATAGTACTCTCAAAATAAAAGATTAAAACAAGTTAGTTCATCACGATGGAGAGAACACACCACCAAACAAGAAAGATCTTACAGCATATGGTGGGAGAAATGTAAAACAAAGCAGGAATTCGCTCTCCGATGTGTGCAAAACCAGTCTGCCTCCAAGATCCGGCGTGCCCTCGTTCTTCTTCTTCTCCAAGACAAGTTCCCTTTTTTTCTCTTTAGGATCCACCAAATTCGCCCCTTTTCTATGTTCTTTTTCTCCTTAAAAATGTCTGATCACTCTCCAAAAGATGTCGCCTTTCATTTTGAAAAGAGCGCAAAAATTCGAAATTTAAATGCTGAAAACCGTCCAGGAGACGTTGCAACCTTTTTTTCTGAGTGTTGCAACCTTCTTCCCAGATTTTGATATTTTGGCAGATTTCCATTCCCAAGCAAATTCCTCTTGCGCATCTAGCAAGAATACAATAGAAAGAGACCCAATTAGCCTTGAATTGAATACATAAAATTTTACTTTCATTTTTATAACCTTTATACTTATTTGTGTCGGAATAGCTGCGTAATACGTCGGAAAAAATGACCTAGATAACTTCTTTTTAGAAGTTATTAACAAGCGACACATAACATCAATTCTGTGTTTACTTCATCGAAACGGTCATTTAACTCATTTAACATCCAATCAAACACTGCATTATAAATTTCAATCCTAAAAAAATGTAAATTTGTAATTTCACGTGCGTTGCGTCTTGATCTACCTGATTGAACGAAACTTCTCATTCATAATTGAAACTTCTATGTCATGTTTAAAACAAAACTTAGAGACTTCAAAAATAAAGTATTTTCACTCAACTTCATTATTTCTCATCTTTAATAATATCAATTTTGACAACTTTACAAGATATTGATCCTTTTTTTGCAACGCTTGTGATAACTCGTTAGTTTTTGACAAAATACTTTTCATCAAATGAATCACAAATGTAAATTTAAAAGTGAAGATAACTTGTAACATTGTGCTTGCCATACCTCTTTGATTTTCATCTGCCCCATCAATTACAACAATCTTCAGTACATCAACAATCGATGAAAACATACGAATAAAATTTAAAACTGTCACATAATGTGAACTCCATCCCGTGTCTCTGACACGTTTTAGCTCTAAAGGTTGATTCAACCCTTGACCACTTTCCAACTCCCCGTAACCAAGCTCTCTATCAACCCGATCAACTTCCAATGCTCGAAGAGAATCACGTCGTTTACAAGAACCACCAACAACATTCAAACAGTGCTAATAAGTGTGAAAAACTCGTCAATATCAGAATTTCCTTCTGCAATCGCTACTAGCACCAATTGTAGTTGATGTGCAAAACAATGAACATAAAAAACACAACTGTTTTCATTCAAAATAAAAGTTTTTAGCCATCTGAACTCGCCATTCATATTGCTAGCGCAATCATATCCTTGCCCACACAATTTAGATATACTAAGATCATATTGCATAAATAACGACTCAATGCCAGATTTTAAAGATAATGTAGTAATGTTGGCTACATGAACAAAACGAAGAAGACGCTCCACAATCTTGCCACTGGATTTCACATAGCGTAACACAACAAACATCTGCTCTTTTGTAGAAAATCACGAGATTCATCTACTAAAACTGTAAAACAATCTTCTCCAATCTCACGAACGATTTGTTTTGTTGTCTCCGTTGCAATTGCTGAAACTATTTCTTTTTGAATCTTAGGCGATATAAGCTGACAATTTTGAGGAGAATTTTGAAGCGCAACTGCCTTAATGTCATCATTATGCGAAACAAGGAAATTCATAAGCTCCAGAAAAGTGCCTCGATTGATAGACTCTTTACTCTCATCGTGACCGCGAAAGGACAATCTTTGTCGTAAAAGAAATCTAACGCAATCAATCGAAGCACATAAACGAACACGATAATCTATACTTTGTTGTTCTTCTTGTCTCGCAAAAGCAATTTGAATACCCTGTTTTTGATTCATGAAAACCTCGCAAAGTTTTCTAGAAGTATTGTGTGGAGTAGTGTGAGTTCCAACATATTTTTCCAATACTGTTTTATTTTTCCAATTTCTGAATTCTCTAGTAGTAAAAGTAGGCTCACAACCTATTCGGGGGAAAATATAACAGTAAAGACATAATGCTGCATCTTTTTCCTTACTATATTCTAATCAGCCTTTAAACTTGTTAAACCAATTCTTATTAAAGCGCCGAACATTTTTTCCGATTTCTGTTTGGGGAAAAATTTCTAAGTGAGGTTGACAAGTACCTTTTGCAAATAATATCTTCGTACTGACTCTTGAACATTTGCATCATATGAATTTATAGGATGTCTTAAGCCTGAATCTGAAGGTAAATCTTATATTTTGAACTCTTCTACGCGACTTTTTTTGCCCGTTAAAACTAAGTTCTGAGAATCTATCGAACTTTGACATGCTCCTTTTTAGAAAAAAGTTTCTCCATTGCACTAACTAAACACACTGCATAAAATGAACGAGACATTCCCGTTAGTGCAACTAGGGCTAATCGTTATGCACATCACAAACATCACCGATCCGGGCTTACCGCCACGGGTAGACTAGGGCTAATCGTTGACCAATGACTTCGAATTAAAGATCATAAATTCAATACAAACAATCACCAAACATTCATAACTATGGAAAATTAAGAATTTGTCATCACAAGAGACATAGTACTCTCAAAATAAAAGATTAAAACAAGTTAGTTCATCACGATGGAGAGAACACACCACCAAACAAGAAAGATCTTACAGCATATGGTGGGAGAAATGTAAAACAAAGCAGGAATTCGCTCTCCGATGTGTGCAAAACCAGTCTGCCTCCAAGATCCGGCGTGCCCTCGTTCTTCTTCTTCTCCAAGACAAGTTCCCTTTTTTTCTCTTTAGGATCCACCAAATTCGCCCCTTTTCTATGTTCTTTTTCTCCTTAAAAATGTCTGATCACTCTCCAAAAGATGTCGCCTTTCATTTTGAAAAGAGCGCAAAAATTCGAAATTTAAATGCTGAAAACCGTCCAGGAGACGTTGCAACCTTTTTTTCTGAGTGTTGCAACCTTCTTCCCAGATTTTGATATTTTGGCAGATTTCCATTCCCAAGCAAATTCCTCTTGCGCATCTAGCAAGAATACAATAGAAAGAGACCCAATTAGCCTTGAATTGAATACATAAAATTTTACTTTCATTTTTATAACCTTTATACTTATTTGTGTCGGAATAGCTGCGTAATACGTCGGAAAAAATGACCTAGATAACTTCTTTTTAGAAGTTATCAACATGCGACACATAACATCAATTCTGTGTTTACTTCATCGAAACGGTCATTTAACATCCAATCAAACACTGCATTATAAATTTCAATCCTAAAAAAATGTAAATTTGTAATTTCACGTGCGTTGCGTCTTGATCTACCTGATTGAACGAAACTTCTCATTCATAATTGAAACTTCTATGTCATGTTTAAAACAAAACTTAGAGACTTCAAAAATAAAGTATTTTCACTCAACTTCATTATTTCTCATCTTTAATAATATCAATTTTGACAACTTTACAAGATATTGATCCTTTTTTTGCAACGCTTGTGATAACTCGTTAGTTTTTGACAAAATACTTTTCATCAAATGAATCACAAATGCAAATTTAAAAGTGAAGATAACTTGTAACATTGTGCTTGCCATACCTCTTTGATTTTCATCTGCCCCATCAATTACAACAATCTTCAGTACATCAACAATCGATGAAAACATACGAAAAAAATTTAAAACTGTCACATAATGTGAACTCCATCCCGTGTCTCTGACACGTTTTAGCTCTAAAGGTTGATTCAACCCTTGACCACTTTCCAACTCCCCGTAACCAAGCTCTCTATCAACCCGATCAACTTCCAATGTTCGAAGAGAATCACGTCGTTTACAAGGACCACCAACAACATTCAAACAGTGCTAATAAGTGTGAAAAACTCGTCAATATCAGAATTTCCTTCTGCAATCGCTACTAGCACCAATTGTAGTTGATGTGCAAAACAATGAACATAAAAAACACAACTGTTTTCATTCAAAATAAAAGTTTTTAGCCATCTGAACTCGCCATTCATATTGCTAGCGCAATCATATCCTTGCCCACACAATTTAGATATACTAAGATCATATTGCATAAATAACGACTCAATGCCAGATTTTAAAGATAATGTAGTAATGTTGGCTACATGAACAAAACGAAGAAGACGCTCCACAATCTTGCCACTGAATTTCACATAGCGTAACACAACAAACATCTGCTCTTTTGTAGAAAATCACGAGATTCATCTACTAAAACTGTAAAACAATCTTCTCCAATCTCACGAACGATTTGTTTTGTTGTCTCCGTTGCAATTGCTGAAACTATTTCTTTTTGAATCTTAGGCGATATAAGCTGACAATTTTGAGGAGAATTTTGAAGCGCAACTGCCTTAATGTCATCATTATGCGAAACAAGGAAATTTATAAGCTCCAGAAAAGTGCCTCGATTGATAGACTCTTTACTCTCATCGTGACCGCGAAAGGACAATCTTTGTCGTAAAAGAAATCTAACGCAATCAATCGAAGCACATAAACGAACACGATAATCTATACTTTGTTGTTCTTCTTGTCTCGCAAAAGCAATTTGAATACCCTGTTTTTGATTCATGAAAACCTCGCAAAGTTTTCTAGAAGTATTGTGTGGAGTAGTGTGAGTTCCAACATATTTTTCCAATACTGTTTTATTTTTCCAATTTCTGAATTCTCTAGTAGTAAAAGTAGGCTCACAACCTATTCGGGGGAAAATATAACAGTAAAGACATAATGCTGCATCTTTTTCCTTACTATATTCTAATCAGCCTTTAAACTTGTTAAACCAATTCTTATTAAAGCGCCGAACATTTTTTCCGATTTCTGTTTGGGGAAAAATTTCTAAGTGAGGTTGACAAGTACCTTTTGCAAATAATATCTTCGTACTGACTCTTGAACATTTGCATCATATGAATTTATAGGATGTCTTAAGCCTGAATCTGAAGGTAAATCTTATATTTTGAACTCTTCTACGCGACTTTTTTTGCCCGTTAAAACTAAGTTCTGAGAATCTATCGAACTTTGACATGCTCCTTTTTAGAAAAAAGTTTCTCCATTGCACTAACTAAACACACTGCATAAAATGAACGAGACATTCCCGTTAGTTCAACTAGGGCTAATCGTTATGCACATCACAAACATCACCGATCCGGGCTTACCGCCACGGGTAGACTAGGGCTAATCGTTGACCAATGACTTCGAATTAAAGATCATAAATTCAATACAAACAATCACCAAACATTCATAACTATGGAAAATTAAGAATTTGTCATCACAAGAGACATAGTACTCTCAAAATAAAAGATTAAAACAAGTTAGTTCATCACGATGGAGAGAACACACCACCAAACAAGAAAGATCTTACAGCATATGGTGGGAGAAATGTAAAACAAAGCAGGAATTCGCTCTCCGATGTGTGCAAAACCAGTCTGCCTCCAAGATCCGGCGTGCCCTCGTTCTTCTTCTTCTCCAAGACAAGTTCCCTTTTTTTCTCTTTAGGATCCACCAAATTCGCCCCTTTTCTATGTTCTTTTTCTCCTTAAAAATGTCTGATCACACTCCAAAAGATGTCGCCTTTCATTTTGAAAAGAGCGCAAAAATTCGAAATTTAAATGCTGAAAACCGTCCAGGAGACGTTGCAACCTTCTTCCCAGATTTTGATATTTTGACAGATTTCCATTCCCAAGCAAATTCCTCTTGCGCATCTAGCAAGAATACAATAGAAAGAGACCCAATTAGCCTTGAATTGAATACATAAAATTTTACTTTCATTTTTATAACCTTTATACTTATTTGTGTCGGAATAGCTGCGTAATACGTCGGAAAAAATGACCTAGATAACTTCTTTTTAGAAGTTATTAACAAGCGACACATAACATCAATTCTGTGTTTACTTCATCGAAACGGTCATTTAACTCATTTAACATCCAATCAAACACTGCATTATAAATTTCAATCCTAAAAAAATGTAAATTTGTAATTTCACGTGCGTTGCGTCTTGATCTACCTGATTGAACAAAACTTCTCATTCATAATTGAAACTTCTATGTCATGTTTAAAACAAAACTTAGAGACTTCAAAAATAAAGTATTTTCACTCAACTTCATTATTTCTCATCTTTAATAATATCAATTTTGACAACTTTACAAGATATTGATCCTTTTTTTGCAACGCTTGTGATAACTCGTTAGTTTTTGACAAAATACTTTTTATCAAATGAATCACAAATGCAAATTTAAAAGTGAAGATAACTTGTAACATTGTGCTTGCCATACCTCTTTGATTTTCATCTGCCCCATCAATTACAACAATCTTCAGTACATCAACAATCGATGAAAACATACGAATAAAATTTAAAACTGTCACATAATGTGAACTCCATCCCGTGTCTCTGACACGTTTTAGCTCTAAAGGTTGATTCAACCCTTGACCACTTTCCAACTCCCCGTAACCAAGCTCTCTATCAACCCGATCAACTTCCAATGCTCGAAGAGAATCACGTCGTTTACAAGAACCACCAACAACATTCAAACAGTGCTAATAAGTGTGAAAAACTCGTCAATATCAGAATTTCCTTCTGCAATCGCTACTAGCACCAATTGTAGTTGATGTGCAAAACAATGAACATAAAAAACACAACTGTTTTCATTCAAAATAAAAGTTTTTAGCCATCTGAACTCGCCATTCATATTGCTAGCGCAATCATATCCTTGCCCACACAATTTAGATATACTAAGATCATATTGCATAAATAACGACTCAATGCCAGATTTTAAAGATAATGTAGTAATGTTGGCTACATGAACAAAACGAAGAAGACGCTCCACAATCTTGCCACTGGATTTCACATAGCGTAACACAACAAACATCTGCTCTTTTGTAGAAAATCACGAGATTCATCTACTAAAACTGTAAAACAATCTTCTCCAATCTCACGAACGATTTGTTTTGTTGTCTCCGTTGCAATTGCTGAAACTATTTCTTTTTGAATCTTAGGCGATATAAGCTGACAATTTTGAGGAGAATTTTGAAGCGCAACTGCCTTAATGTCATCATTATGCGAAACAAGGAAATTCATAAGCTCCAGAAAAGTGCCTCGATTGATAGACTCTTTACTCTCATCGTGACCGCGAAAGGACAATCTTTGTCGTAAAAGAAATCTAACGCAATCAATCGAAGCACATAAACGAACACGATAATCTATACTTTGTTGTTCTTCTTGTCTCGCAAAAGCAATTTGAATACCCTGTTTTTGATTCATGAAAACCTCGCAAAGTTTTCTAGAAGTATTGTGTGGAGTAGTGTGAGTTCCAACATATTTTTCCAATACTGTTTTATTTTTCCAATTTCTGAATTCTCTAGTAGTAAAAGTAGGCTCACAATCTCTTCGGGGGAAAATATAACAGTAAAGACATAATGCTGCATCTTTTTCCTTACTATATTCTAATCAGCCTTTAAACTTGTTAAACCAATTCTTATTAAAGCGCCGAACATTTTTTCCGATTTCTGTTTGGGGAAAAATTTCTAAGTGAGGTTGACAAGTACCTTTTGCAAATAATATCTTCGTACTGACTCTTGAACATTTGCATCATATGAATTTATAGGATGTCTTAAGCCTGAATCTGAAGGTAAATCTTATATTTTGAACTCTTCTACGCGACTTTTTTTGCCCGTTAAAACTAAGTTCTGAGAATCTATCGAACTTTGACATGCTCCTTTTTAGAAAAAAGTTTCTCCATTGCACTAACTAAACACACTGCATAAAATGAACGAGACATTCCCGTTAGTGCAACTAGGGCTAATCGTTATGCACATCACAAACATCACCGATCCGGGCTTACCGCCACGGGTAGACTTCACACATCATGCCTAAATCCATGCTCGCACGTCGGATCACTAATGCATAAAAATATGTCGGGGAAGGACACAATCGACCCGGAGGTTCGCAATGAACCGGGGGAAACACACCGCGTCCAATTGAAGGCGGGTGACCCTCCTATGCAAAGTAAAAGCAGAAAACTACATCGGGGTCGCAATCCCACGCCCTGGCGGAATCCCCGCTCTCCACCCCGTGTGGGAGAGGGATTCTTCATGCAGCTCACACATCAAAATACGTCAGGGTCGTAATCCCACGCCCTGACGGAGTCCCCATCCTCAACCGAAATGGCGCGAGGGGAATCTCATTGCACAAAAATAATTACAAACAAAGACTACTAAGAGGAAGGGATCGTTACCCTTGGTGTGTGTTTTTCTCCGCGATTTGAGCTCCGAATTGACCCTTCAAGCCGTCACGGTAGATTTCAGCTTCCCTCAGTCCCCTGTTCGGCCTCTGCAAGAAAATAAACAAAAAAAATGGCATAAGGCCTAAGGAGTAAAAGAGAAAATTGAAGAGATGAGATTAGGACACGACTGGATTAGGGCACAAGATTCAGGCGTGACAACTGGATGAAGAGGAATGAGGGTGTTTGTGATGAAGGGGCATCAATCAGGTCTTAGAAATCCCTAGAGAGGAGGAAAGGGGGCAACAGTGAGGTGCAGGAGAAGGGTCGTGACAGTCATTGATGTGTGATAGAAGAGGCGCCGCGGCGGTCACCGTAGGGCAGATGCAGTGGAGACTGGCGAACGTGTCGTCTCTCTCGACTCTCGGTCTCTCGCCGCTCTCCAGTGGCCGACGTCACGTGAGGTTTGCCTCACCGCTCTCTAGTCAGTCCAGTGGCTAACTGGAAAAGAGAGAGCATGCAAAACATTGGAAAGTGTTACCGAAGCTGAACAATTAATATTACCCTTACCGACTACTGGCTGGAACGTACCGTCCGCCGTTTGGATGCTATCCGCCGTGGCTAGACGGGTATAGGAGGAGAACTCGCCTGCATTTCCTGTCACATGGCGGGATGTGCCTGAGTCGATGATCCAGTCTGATGCCCTGGAAGGAGCTATAAATGCTAGTGCACGAGATCCATTAGAAGGTGGGTGGGCGTACATAGCGACCTCCGCCCCTCTCCCCCCTCCCCCACTCCTTCTCTGCTCCCCTCGCCTGCCTGCTTCCTCTTGATACCCTTCATCATGCTGAGGAGGATCTGCTCCTCCTCTGTATAGATAACGCCAAGCTCCTCCACACTCTCAGTCATACCCAAATTGGCCCGATAACCTCCTCTACTACCACGGCCACGACTATGGCCACAGCCCCATCCGCCCCCAAATCTCTCTCCTTGGGTGGCTTGGAGCATGCGTGTCTCAGGTGGCCGACCTCACCACAGATGTAGCACTGTCGGGTCTCTTCCCTCTGTCCAGTAATAATAGGAGCCGCAACCGCTAGTGCTGACTTTACAGGCATGGACCCTCCCGTCCCTGTCTGTAGTTTGAGACACGTCTCCTCTTGAATCATAGCAGAGATGACCTTCGTATGGGTAGGAATTGTCGTACCCGATAGGCGTAGAGCTCTCCGCTGATCGAACTTGTCATCTAACCCCTTTAGGAACTTCATCGTCCTTTCTTTCACCATGATTTTGGAAGCCCGACACCATGGATCACTGTAACACATCCCACCAGAGGCGTGATTGTTGTCCACCCATAGACTCAAACTCGGAGGCACACTCCTGCACCATTTTCTCCCCCTGAACAGTGTCATCAATTTCTCCCTTCACCTGGAAGACCCGCAGAGTGTTCCCCACACCATCATATGTGTTCTTCAACTTGTCCCAGGCCTCCATGACTGTCTCGAGGCCATCTACCGTGGCGGCAATCGATGGAACAACCGAGCTCAGGAGCCACATAAACACAGTCATATAGGTTGACTCCCACTCATCTCTAGTCGAGTTCTCTGGTTTTTTCAACGCCCCTGTCAGAAAACCCCCAACTTTCTTTGCTGCCAGGATCTTCTTCACACGACGTTACCAACTCAGGTAGGTCGTCGGTCCATCCAGCTTAAGATCGATCGATGGAAGTTCCAATTTTGCAGGCCGTTGCGATGAACCCAACATCCTCAACAATGTGTCCAACTTGTCCGGGCCCAACTTCTTGAAGACGTCTGCCATCGTCGCCTCCTTCGGCTCCATAGATCAACCTCCAACCGATCACTGCGTCTCGTTCGATATTACGAAATTCATCGGCCTCCCCTGGATCCGATCACCGCATTAGGAGTGACACAAGGAGACATTAGGGCATGAAGGTCGGCGGCCGGAAGCAGTGACAACGGCCTCCGGAGGCTACGAGATCGTTATTCCCGCAGCCCTAGAGGCGGTATTCCGACAGCCATAGACCAACGCGAGTGGGCGGGACGGCCACCGATCGGGAGAAGACAGACGCGAGCGAGACGGCGGGGCCTCCTCCGAGCGGCGCAGGTGACGGCGAGGCCTCCTCCGATCGGCGGTGGGGATGGCGCAGGCGAGGCGAGTAGGAAGCGAGATCGGAATCGGCATCGGAATCGGCGTACACGGCTTCGTTCGGGAGAGAGTTCGGGATGAACAACGGTCGACCCCAACTCTCTGATACCAAGTTGAAATAAAACCTCATATTATTAGGGACACATCTTGGCTATTTATAGGTTACACCTTAACATACATATTACAACAGTTGAGTTATCTACTATTAAAAGGGATAATGTTGACTTGAGTCAACCACCACATACCACACAATTGTCGAGCTGTACATGATTGTTCTCCACCCTCGCCCCCTTCATTGACACTACCTCAGCTCTCCGGGGAAAAGTTTCTTGCAAACAAGGGGAGAATGTATACCAAGCTTTCCTGCTCGACATGTCATGTCTTGCCTTTTTTAGGAATGCTATTTGGACTTAAACTCAGTTTCCTAATTTATGTTAGCTATAAGATGGCTTCATCATGAAAGACAACTTTTTTGAAAGATCCAATAGATTTCGCCTGTTTACCCTATCTCTAATGTTTCTTGATTCTTGCGAGATATATAATTTTGAATTTTCTGGGACAAATTGACCACTGGTTATAATCTTTTGTTCTAGAATTGTAAACGATTTTTCATTTAATTTTTATTATACTATAAAAGCTCATTTTTCGTGATTGGGCATACTCACATATCCTATTAAGCTCTTCATCAATATATTCCATTTGCGGTATTTCTTTACATTGATTGCCAAATTTGATATAGGTTTGGGCGATCTCAGATTCGAAACGGCAAGGATTTCTTGATTTACCAGAATTTATTACTGCAATGCAGGTTATGATTCACTCTTATCTATATTTATGTTTTTATGGATCCATATAGCAGAAAGATTGGTTAGTTATTAACTAGTTCTACATTTCAAAGCTTATTTCTTTGGCCCAAGCTGGTCTAGAGATCAATCAAGACGCCCTCAATCGAACAGGTGAAGAAAAATTTCCAGCTTTTGTTAAAGTAGATTTGAGGCTGCACTCTTTAAGGCTTTGTTTGAGAACCTGTTCAGGCTTAGGTGCGGCAGCTCTCCATTTGTAATCAAAAAATTAGAAGCTTTTTGAGAGTCTGTTCAGGCTTCGGTGTGGCAACGGCCCATTTGCCACCAGAGATCAGAGTCGTTTTGGACCAGCAGTTGACAGTTTCATTTCCCTCCGCTCCCTTCAAAACTGAGCTCCATTCCTGCCACACCAGAGTCTGACCAGCACCACTCTCTCAAACATAGCCTTACCTTCCAATCTTATACTCAGTTCCCACTCCTAAACTAATTTATACTATTGCCAGAATTCTCACTCCTTATCTAATTTATACTATTGGCAGATTTGGGGAAAACACGACTTCCAGAAATGGAAGGTTTGGACAAATTCATAGCTGTAAGTCTACTTTTTTTGAGGTTGTCATATTTAATTCCTTGTAGATTGATTATCCTCTTAAGTTTCTTTTTTTCATCTTTTAGAAAAAGAAAAGCCACCCCAGTCGAAATGATCATAGAGATGGTATGGAGCATCTTCCATTTAAGGTTTTGAAGTTACACATGGTTGATAAAAAATCATCTGTTTGCTGATTTGTGATGATACAGCAGAAGCAAAGCCTCAAGCATCGTCAGCATTTCTTTGGTTTAACAAGAAATCATCAAAAAAGGTTGCATTTTGTTTCTTAAAATTTTAATTTCTTAAATGTATTACAAGTTGAATGTTTTCTTTCGTGTTGTTTTGTTATAATTCAGTCAAGAGTTTGATTTTATTATAACAGATTTTGTTTCTTAAATTAATATTTCGGGCGATTAAATAATTATGAATATGTTTAAATAAAAAAAATGTTTGTTGTAACAACAACCAAATTTTTTTAAAATAAAATTTGGTCTTTTGTTTCTTGCAAATGCGCAGGGTAAGGTTTGCCTACATTTCACTCTTGTGATGGGACCCTTCTCCGGTCCCTTGCTGCACGGGGCTGCCTATTTTGCTTGTTTTGATGATCCACGCTTGACACTTACAAGACTCCGTCACAACGATTTGCATTATAATCTTACTAGTGGGGCATGGTGCCCTGCATAGAAAATATTACTATTTGGAACATTCTTCTCGACGTTGTCCTCCCCAATCACCCTTCACCTATTTCGCCTCCTTCGAGACAAAATTTCTTTCATGTGCGAAACCTCCGGATGTTGTCAGTCTCCTTGATGCGAAAGGAGAGGATCCTTTGTTAATATTTGGAAAATAAAAAATTTGGATGCATTGCATAATGACGAATTCACTTTTATATTAAAGTAGATATGTGTTTAGTTTATCTTATACAGATTATTTTATTCTTAGTAATACCTCGTAATTTTCTCAGGAGTTCGCTTTTATATTAGTATAGATATGTGTTTAATTTTGTCTTATATTGTTACAAATGAACTCGTTGGACGGTGTTGGACAATTCATTACCCCATCATGTGGATGTTGCGCATCACCTTACCTCTCCACTGATCGTGATCACCTACCCCAATTATTGGTCAATCTGCTAGTAGGTTTGGTACCATGCGCTTTCTGAGTGTCACCGTCCACAAAGATTGCTAAGTCACTCACTGAGATGTACTCAAAGACAATAATAATCTCACACTATTTCATTAATCATAAGGGTATTTATATATACATAGCACAACAGGACTTAGAAAGGCTTAAGTACCCTCATAATTACCCTCCTTCTAGTTGGATAATGGATATCAATCATTCCCAACTGGAAAGTAGGATCATGAAAATTTTCTGGTGGTAGCCCCTTTGTTAGAAATTCAACAATCTTTAATTCGGAAGAAACATGAGAAATACACATCGACCCACTGTCCAGTTTCTTCTTGATGAACTGACAATTGATTTCAATGTGTTTTGTTTGATCACGTTGAACTGGATTATATGCAATGCAAATTGTGGATTTATTATCGCAGAATAATTTGATTGGAACTTCATACTTGACTTTTAGATCATCCAATAGAATCTTAATCCATAGTAGTTTGCATATACCGTATGTCATAACCCTGGAATTTGGTTCAGCATTAGTCCCGCCCACCACATTCTGTTTCTTATTCCTCCTGGTGGCGAGGTTGCCGCCCAAGAGGGTGTAATAGCCAGGAGGAGACCTTTTGTCCACCAATGATTGTTCATAATCTATATTTGCATATGCCTCCAGGGATAATCATTCACCTCCTTTAAACAATAATTCTCTGGGTGTTCTTGAGATACGGAATGAAATGATTAGTCCTTGGATCATGGATAAACTGTCTGGCAACATAACTATATATGTTAAGTCAAATCTTGTATGTGCCAAATATATTAGTTTCCCAATCAATCTATGATATTGAACTTTATCAACCTTTGGACTTTCTTCAACATTCTCTTTTTTGTGATTCTGCTCAATGGGAACATTATTAGTCTTGCATCCCAATTTCACTCTCTTTGAGAAGATTTGAACATACTTTCGCCGAGAGACATACTTTAGAGTAGGCAACTTCAATTCCTAGAAAGTACTTTAGTTTTTCTAGGTCTTTTATCTCAATCTCCGCAACTAATTTTTCTTTTAATAATTTGCTCTTATCCATGTCATTCCCTGAGATAATAATATCGACATACCTAAGTAACACATTGAGTTTACCTTCCTGTGAGTGTTTGAAGAACAAGGTGTGATCAGCTTGGCGTTGCTTGTACACTAACGCCCGCATACCTTTGAGAATCTTCCAAACCAGACACGAGAAGATTTTTAAGGCCATTCAAAGCCTTCTTTAGCCAACACTTGATTTCATTGTTGCTAGAGCAAAAACCCGGTGGTCACAATATTCATCTTTGATGCTAGAGCAAAATTTTCCTGATAATCTATACCATATGTGATGCAACACCCAACGTCTCACCAGGCCTGCCACCCAACCCGACGTCACACCGTCTGGGGGCCCAACATGGCGTCGCACCATGTGGGCTTTTTCGGGGCCGCGACCCATGCACCCAAACCCATCTCGGGGTCCCACCACAGGAATACCGCAGGTTTTTGAGGTCGCATCAGTTCGAACCCTCGACCTCCTAGATAAGAAGTCCTCAGGCGGACTTTCATCACCAACTGATCCGCGGATCAGTTGGTGATGAAAGTCCGCCTGAGGACTTCTTATCTAGCAGTTGGTGAGACAGCTCCTGCACTATCTCCGAGTGATGACTTCTCGTGGTCTTTTCTTCTCTAGCAGTAGTTCTTTGCAGCTCTGCGCTTACTCGGATGCTACCTGAGCTAGTGATCCTGTTGATCGTCATTTTATCACTGGTTTCTGTCTGTTATTGGGTTCTTCTCTTATTCCATGGTAGTCCAAGAAACAGACTGGTGTTTCTCGTTACAGCACTGAGGCTGAGCTTCGGGCCATGATTACCACCGTTGAGGATATTATTTGGCTTTATTGGCTTCTTAAGGACTTTGTTGTCTCTTCTCCAGATCCCACCCCACTCTACTGTGATAACACCAGTGCCATTCAGATTACTCTGAACCCGGTGAAGCACTCACTCTCCAAGCATATCGGGGTTGATGCTTTCTTCCTACGTGGGCAATATGGTTGTGGTACTCTTGCTCATTCCTTTGTTCCTTTCAAGCAGTAGATTGCAGATTTGATGATTAAGCCGCAGACGAGGCGTCGAGGACCCATTATGGTCATCTTCTGTCCGAACTCTCAGTGTATGATCCTCCGCGAGTTTGTGGGTGGTGGTGATGATAATGTAGTGTAATTTGTTAGGTTATTTAATTATATGTCCGCACGTGTCGAGGCCGACTCGGAATAGGTTAACGGGTTCGTGTCATACTTGGGTCTTGCTCTACGCTGGAAGTACTATAAATACCCATTCCATACATAGATGAGGTATTGTAGAATACTTTGAGCGGAGTTCCCCTTCACATAATTAATGTGTGGTAGAGTTATCTTATGCTCACCGTGGGTGTTGTGAATACCCTCTCATGTATTTGTATATATATATTACCTTAACTCTTTTGAATAGATATTTGATTGTTTCCCTATCAAATGTAACTAAAGTAAATAACAAAAAGTAAACTGGTGATAGGCTTTAGAGAAGTACCTTTAAAATTGAATCACAGAGCCAAATAGATAAACTTATAATCATCGCTAAAATCTCGCAAAATAAATACTGTATGATAGAATAAAGTCAACTTGATATATATTAATAGCGTGTAAATGTCTGCAAAACCTCTTAATCAAAGAACAAAAGTAAATATTGATTACATAAAATTCTTCCGTAGGTCAACCTAAGTGGCTAAGTGAACATTTTGGCATGAGTTTCCTTAGATGAAAAGCCCATAAAATGGGTTAGTCCACTGATGAGTTAGAATATCCATTCTCCCAAGCGACACTAAAAATGCTTAAGGGGAGATGGTATCCTGCTAATAATCACTCATATTTACGTAGCTGCGATCTTTAAATAATTATGTTACTTTTAACAAAGATCAGTCTATGTTAGGAGGTCCATTATTTTTCTTAGTTTCTGTTAGTTGTTTATTTCGTAAAGATATTTGTCATGATACTTCAAATGCTGCTGGCGAGGTAGTACTTGAAAATTTATAAATTGCATATTCTGAACGTTTCAAGCTTAAATTTTACTTTGAAATTAAGAAAAACTACATATTTTATGCATTTCAAGCTTAAAGTTTTATGTTGACGATAAGAAGATCGATCAAGATCTACATATTTTCTCTAATCATGGATATGCTGATCTTTGTAGATAAAGTAAGCTGTACGCCACTGTGTTCTTAAAGGCATTTTATGGTGGTTTAAATTTTTTTAAAGGACAAATCCTAGAATAGGTTAATTCATCCATTTTTTTATAGTTTCGGGCAAAAGCAATTTACTTATGAATTAAATATTTTATTGTTTACTTTCCATGTAGATGCCTCTGAATTCAGTAACTTCAATAATTGATGGTTTGAAGAAACTGTACATCGAGAAACTGAAACCTTTGGAAGTAATGTACAAGTTCAGTGATTTTGTTTCACCAATGTTGGTAAGTGTTTGAGTGCTTTTACTAATCCCTGATAGTAAATTGTTATGATTTCCATTTGGGCATAACAATTCGATTTTTTTTGCTCGAATCCTAATTATGTCCTTTTATAGAAAATTTTCTGCTGTCCAACTCATAGTTCAAAAGAATCTCTAGGAGACTAGGACACATGCTAAACTAGTCATGCATTGGATTGCCTGGAGTCCTTCAACTCTTTTTTGGGCAGGAAATTTGTTTTTTCTTCATTGTACAGATCGAGTCTTACTCTTAATAATATTTGTTTGAGTTGTTTGTTTATTTGAAATCTTGTAACTCACCGCACATTTAATTGTAGCGCTCTCGCCGTGCATAAATTAATCGCATGCAGGTCATCTCTTAGCTATTAAACAAATTATGATTATATTACAATAGGTTCTTAGTTTCTTTATTACATCCAATCTTGTATTAAAACTTCTCGTTAAATCTGTTGTCCTTAAGTTAGTATCCCACATTGCCTTACCATACTTCACAACTGTGCTTGTTTCTGCAGACAAATAGTGATTTTGACGCAAAACCAATGGTTATGCTTTTGGGTCAATATTCAACTGGAAAGACAACATTCATAAAACATTTGCTTAAGACCAACTACCCGGGTATGACAGCTGTCTTCTTAACGAATGTTTCCATTTTATATGTAATTTTTTTCATGGATTTTAATCCCACGAAATATTTACTTGCCCTGTCCATTACTCTATTCAGGAGCCCATGTTGGACCAGAGCCCACAACTGACAGGTTTGTTGTTGTTATGGTATGTAAACATGCTAATTCTATCATTTAGCTTTTCTCAACCTTCAGGAGATGAAACTTGAACTCTTGGTTTCACGGTATTATAAATTTATAATGTAAATTTCTATAATATATAAGCTGCGTTTTACGAATTCAGACATAAACACCTAATGTGGTACGGTGCAGTTTTACGAATTCAGACATAAACACTTAATGTGGTACGGTGCAGTTTGCTCGGTCTTGAGCAATTCAAAACCGCACCGCACCGCACCAATTTAAGGCTTTTCATACGCATAAAATTGAGCCACACCCGAGCCGGTGCTAAATGTGGCGCGGTTTCACAGTTTGGTGCAGTTTTCGGTTTTTCTGCACACACTTACCAGGAGTACCATGATCTTCACACGTGGGGCTTGTGCTTCCGCTACAAGCATTCGTACTCTTCGACCCATGATTTCCCACTGAAGGACCTCCAGGTCTTCTTTGGTGAGAAGGAGCCCGAGGTTACCCTTGCCGATTTTGAGGCCCTAGAGGTTGATGTTGATGTTGACGATGCTCTGCCCACAACTTTGTAGCGCTTTGACCTTCCCCTCTTTACCGTCTACGGGATTTCTAGCCACAACCGATGAAGCTCCCCGTGATACTTCAAGGGATTCTAATGGTCGTCATGATTGATAATGGGACGAGCCACAACTTCATTTCACTGCACCTGGTAGATCGATTGACATTGTGTTGACCACCATTCCACGCTTTTTTGCCTGTTTGGGGGATGGTCGTCGTCGGGCAACCGGCGGCCTTTGCTCAGGGATGATACACAATAGCCGAATCACGATCAAAGAATTGAAATTACATTGCATTTAACAACAAAAGATACAATCGAGAACAAGTTCTCGCTAAGCATCCAGAGGTTGGGTCCTCCTTGACACTCCACTCTCCAAGAGAGACAGAACCTAAGACTCCAAAGATACTCCTCTAAGCATATTACCACTCCTATATACAGGCGAGTGGGAAAATACGAAGTACAGTATGCCCATGGGGTACATAGACTAATAAAAGTGCGTGACAGATGTGTCGTATTAACACGCCCCGTCCGAAAAACGACCTTGTCCTCAAGGTTGAGGGCCAAAAGGGTCGTCAGATAGCGTCAGCGGATCCAATTTCCTGGAGTCCCGCTAAGTATTTTTTGATCCCAACGACACACATAGATTCCTGAGAGGGAAGACGTGGGTGGGCTAGTAGGGTTGCTTGCTGCAAAAACACTGGCCCTTACGACGGTGCTCGACTTGCTATTGGTAAGACAGATGATGGGGTCGTTAGGGGGACCTGTGGACGTGGAGCTGGAGGCTGCGAAGGCGGAATCGGTAGTTGGGCCCAGGCGGGGGTAGAGGGTTCACGTGCGGAAAAGGTGTCAATAATGCCACAACAATTGGGGATGCCGAGTCGAGGAGGATGGTGGAGCTGGGTAGAGTTCCTCGTCGAGATACCTAGCCTGCTCCATTGCGCGAGAAATAGTGGTCGGGTTGTGGACCAGAAGGCGCGCGCGGAGGTGGGGTGCAGACTCGCCAGGAAATAACCCAAGTAGTGGTCGGGGGCCAGGTTGGGTACATGCGTAGCAACCGCGCTGAATTCGTCGATGTAGGTGGCCACGGAGTCAGACTGACGAATAGAGCTGAGGAGCTCAAAGGCATTATCCGCTTGGCAGTTGTCGTAGTGTCGGAGGAGTTCCTCCTTCAATGTGGGCTAGAGAATGTCAGGGACCTGTTGGTGCATCAAACACACCCAATGGAGCGTCGAGCCCTCCATATAATAGTGGCGAGGGGAACCTTCTGGTCAGCGAGGGTGGATTGCAGGTCGAAGAACTGCTCAGCACGGCGATCCACCCGAGAGGGTCGGTGTCATCGAACACAAGAATCTCAATCTGGCAGAGATGAGTCGGGGCACTGTCCGACATGGGGTGCAAAAACCCCACGTGCCCGGGAACGGTTTGAATTAGCGGCGGCGGAGGAGGGGTCGTAGGGCGATTAATTGCTGCGGTAAGTCCTCTAAGGAGGAGCATGAGATCCGCCAGCTGGGCTTCGATGTGATCCATGCGCCGCGAGTTCGAGATTGCAGTGGTGAAGGTGTTCTCGTCGGCGTGGAGGGCCATTGCCCGAGTTATGGGCATGAAACCGCAGCTAGGTGTAGCAACGAGGAACCCCAAAAGGCTACAATAGTTGTAGGAGGGCTGTCCGACACTACAGAAGGCGGTGAGAAGGTGAAACGACCGTTGGGAGGTTGATGAAGCCGCAGGAGGGCCTCAGGAAGGCGGGGAAAGGCTGGAGGGTTGCTGGAAGCTGATGTAAGGTCCAGTTGGAGGTGCGACAAAGTAGAGAGGGTGCTGGCATAGGTTGATGTTGTTGGAGTTGTTGGAGCAGTCGACGAAATGGTCGATCGAGGGAAACGTTTCTGGAGAAATCGACAAAATCGCTGTTGTAGCAGTCGGCAGAGAAGAGCAGGCGGAAACGCTGCTGGCAGTCGGCGGAATGGCAGGAGTAGGCGCTGCGGGCGATGCGGGAAACAACGAGCCGACATATCGAGCTGGATCGGAGGTGATGCGTGCTCCGCTTACGGAATCAGAAGCGTTGGAGTAGAAGCGCAGAATCGGACGTGCTGAAGTAGAAGTGTGAATCGCCGAAGCGGAAGCGGCTCGCAAAAATGGAAGGAGGGAGGCAGCGGAATTAGGGACCGGTAGAACCTTAATCGAGGGTAGGTCGGAGCAGATGATACACAATAGTTGAATCGAGATCGAAGAATTGAAACTGCATTGTATTAAATAACAAAGGATACAATCGAGAACAAGTTCTCGCCAAGCATCCGAAGGTTAGGTCCACCTTACGCCAAGCATGCGGAGGTTGGGTCCTTCTTGACACTCCACTCTCTAAGAGAGCCAAACCTAAGACTCCAAAGATACTCTCTAAGCATACTACCACTGCTATATATAGGCGAGTGGGAGAATACAAAGTACAATAATGCCCATTGACTACATAGATTAATAACAATGTGTGGCAGCCGCTTCGTATCAATTAGTTCTAACAATGGGCCCATGCCCCCTCCGGGCCGACTTCTACTTTTTTGCATAGGGTGGTGCATATATTATCCAGGGAGTGGCAAGGCTCCGCATCATGGGCGTCATCAGCCTAAATTGGGATCGCATGACGATGCGGTTCATCTAAAAAAGGACACCATTACTTTTGACAGGATACCCTACTCTCTTGCAACAGTCCGTCTCACTCCGGTCTCTTCAGAAAATGGCCAACATCGATTTGGTCGCATATTTGTGGCACGTTGAGTAGGAAACCCCATGATCGCCAACCCCCGGCCCTGCGGGCTATTCTCAACATATTTCTGGGCGTCTTCTCTGACATGGCCTTTATTCGACCGCATCATCCGACGGTTCACCGCATCTCATTATAGTCAGGCATGGCGTCCGTATTTGTTCATCCTTACTGTTAGAGAATATTAGAAAAACATGATGTATTGACCCATTAATAAGACCTGTTTAATCTCACATTGTTTGTATAGCTTAGTTTTCCTCTCTTCTCTCCTATATATTTGTACTAATACTTATATTTTGGTATTCAAGAAGTATATACAAGGTTTTCACCTTTCTCTACATGGTATCAGAGCCATCGATCCGGCCTGTTTTTTCCTCAAACCGCCTGGTCTCCTGTTAACCGGACGGTTTGTTCTCTTGCCTAACCCCGCGGCTTTGCGGTTTCTCCACTTTCTACCCGCCGCCATCTCTTCTCCCGTGGACCCACCTCCTCCTTCTCTTCTACGCCTCTTTATAGCCTTCCCTTTCTCTGGCACGTGGGCCCTCCTCCCCTCCCCGTACGGACTGGTCTTCTAACCATCACAGGTTTCTTTCTATCCGCTGCAACTACTACCCGCTGCGACTTCCCTTGATTCGCCGGGCGGCTTCTCGCGGTTTTTCTTCTATCCGGCTTCCTGCTCAAACCGCTGCGGTCTCCTTGCCGCGCGGTTTACTCCTCGCTGCGGTCTCCTTACCCCTCCTCACTTCGCGACTAGCTCACCTACTCGCGCGGAATACTTTTTCGCTCCGTGCGCGTTGCTTCTAACCGCACGAACTGGTGCCTATCCGCCGCGGCTATGTCTTGGTGCGGTCTGCTCTTAGCCGCTCGAGCTACTTTCTATTCGCTTGCGGTCTGTCCTTAGCCGCCCGGTCTAGTTATTGCGGCTTGCTACTCGCCGCCCGACCACGACCTGCTTGTCGTGTTGTTCGGTATGTTGCAGCGCGTTTTTCCTGCGGTTTGCTATCCGCATGGACTCTCTCTAGCCGCTCAGTTTCCTTCCTCCCGGTCTGATTTCCGACTTCTACTCGCTGCCCGCCCAGCTCTTGCCCTCATCAAATCGTTGTGGTCTCATGGCGTCCGAGAACTCCAACACCTCCTCGGTTCTTCCCGATCGTGTTGCGTCCCCAAGTTCCGAGCATCGCGATGAACTTCGCATTACTACTATCTCTCTTAGTGGGAAGCGCAATTTTGTTGAGTGAGTTCACTCGGTTCGCCGCGTTCTACAGACAAAAGGTCTTCTACATCACCTCACAAGGTTACTCCAACCGCTCCCACTGTTGAGTGACTCAGCGATGATAGTCACATGCAATCTTGGCTACTCAACTCTATGGACACTGAGCCCTATCGGATGACGATGTATCATGACACGATGAAAGCCATGTGGGAGGAACTCCATTCATTCTACTCGGGCCAGAATAGTTTGCAACACCTGTTTGACATTATCTCGGATCTCCAAAATCTAGATCCCGGGGGTCCCGGTGTTATGATCTCCTTTGTGGCTAAAGCCAAGACTCTGGTGGAGGCCTGGATCCAGCACCAGCCTCCCACTACAGATCTTACTACTCAACGAGCTCAGAAAGAGGCTGTCGGCATTGCTATGTTGATGTCTCAGTTCCCCTCTCACCTCCACAGTGTTCGGGCCCAGATTCTCTCCTCTACAAACACACCATCTTTATCTGATGTATGCTCTATGCTCCTGAAGGTCACCCCGCCCCCCGATACTCCTATTACTCTCTCCCCAGCGCTCCTACAACACTCTTCACCAGCTTCGCATGCTCGGGGGTCCTCAGCTCGTGGCAGCCGTACCGCGACTCGAGGACGCGACCGGTCTGACATACCTCTGTTTAAGTGCACCTATTGCGACCGAGATGACCATCTTGAGGCCACGTGCTATCACAAACATGGTCTGCCCCCACATCTTGCCGCTGCTGCTCTGGTTGATCCTCCTGCTCCTCCTGTCGCTCCTGGCCCAGATTCTGCTGCCTCTACTCGGGCAGATATTGACGCTTTACGCACTCAGCTTCAACACCTTCAGGGGGTGATCTCACGCTCGTCTGGCTCTGTCGCCTCTATTTCCAATGAAGGTATTTCTTGTCTATCACAAAGCTCTCATTGGATTGTGAACTCAGGCGCCACACATCAATCACGTCGCAACGCCCTCCGCAATACTCCGGGACTGCTCACCCCAAGTTCATAACAGTGGCAAATGGTGATACCACCCTCGTTTCTGGTGCTGCTGATATACCCCTCACACCCACTTTGTCTATGACCTCTGCTCTTCATGTTCCCGGTTCCCTATTTAATCTACTCTCCGTTAGCCGCCTTACACAAGACCTAAATTGCCGTGTTACTTTCTCACCATCTACCTATGTTGTGCAGGATCGGAACACGCAAAATATCATTGGTAAGGGACGACTGTCAAATGGGCTCTACCTCCTCGATGTCCCTCCTTCCGCCTTATCTACTGTTTCCACTACCGACTGGCATCGTCGTCTCGGGCATGCTCCCCTCCAGACTCTCAAGAAAGCTCTTTCGGATGTCTCTCTACATGAGTTCTCTTGTGAGTCATGTATCTTTGGCAAACAACATCGTGTTTCCTTTTCTCCCCATTGTACTTGGAGTGATACTCCATTTGCATTAGTTCATTCTGATATTTGAGACCCTTATAAAACCCCTACTATGTTTGGTTATCGTTATTTCGTCACATTTATTGATGACTTCTCACGCTTAACTTGGTTGTACTTACTTCGGGATCATACTGAACTTACCTATACATTTCATGCCTTCCTGAATGAAATCCATACACAGTTCGTCTCTCCTCTAAAAGTTATTCATATGGATAACACAAAGGAATACACTAGCCGAACATTTGCGAACTTATGCATGGAGTTCAATATCATACATCAAACCTCTTGTGCGTACACGCCTCAACAAAATAGTGTGGCCGAGCGGAAGAATTGTCATCTTCTTGATGTGGTGCGATTCCTAATGCTCCAAATGCACGTTCCTACTCGTTTTTGGAACTTTGCAGTCTCTACGACATGTCATCTCATCAATCACATGCCTTCTTCTGTGCTCGATCATGCCACTCCATTAAACCTTCTCTTTCCATCCCACTCTCTGTTTGCTCTTACGGCTCGTGTGTTTGGGTGTACCTGCTATGTTCATACTCTCGGTCCAACCACAGATAAGTTCGCTCCCCGAGCCCTCAAGTGTATATTTCTTGGTTACTGTCGGACACAGAAAAGCTATGTGTGTTATTCTCCGCCTAATGACAAATTCATTATCTCTGTTGATGTCACCTTTCGGGAGGCTCAACCATTTTATGACCCATCGTCTGACATTGCTCCTCCTTTCCCCCCACCAGTTCCTTGACCAACTGTTCCCGTCACGTCTTCTTTACTACCACTACTTCCCACTCCTCCGGCACATGTTCCACCTCCACCATCCAAGCCACCCCTTATTCGTGTCTACTCTCGCTGTTCCCCGGACTTTGGAGCTCTACAACAGCCTCCCTGTACCAGTGCTACCCCGCGGACTGACAGTCCAACAACATCCTCTACCGCTCACCCCATGACGAATTATGTCTCTATGCATCGCCTTGCTCCATCTCTACGCAAATTTGCTCTCTCCCTCTCCTCCATTTCTATTCCTAACTTCGTGCAGGAGGTTCTTTTACATCCAGGGTGACGCGCGGCCATGGACGAGAAAATGACTGCTCTTTGGTCCAACCAGACTTGGGATCTGATTCCTCCTCCTCCCGGCCAATCATGTGTCAGTTGCAAGTGAGTGTTTATTATCAAGCATACTCAGGATGGGACAATTGATAGGCTCAAGGCCGACTTGTGTGTGTGGGTTTTGCCCAACATCAGGGGCTTGAGTACGAGGAAACCTTCTCTCCTGTTGCCAAGCTGAACTCTGTTCGTGTTCTGATCTCCTTGGTTGTCCATCGCCACTGGCCTCTCCATCAACTTGATATTAAGAATGCCTTTTTGAATGACGATCTTCAAGAGATAGTCTACATGCATCAATCACCCGGGTTTGAGATCACGGAGGAGTCTCGTGTATGTCTTATTCGGAAATCGATTTATGGTCTCAAACTGTCTCCCCGGGCTTGGTTTGACAAGTTTAATAAGACTGTTTGCGATGTTGGATTCAAGCGGAGCTCGACCGACTTCTCTCTTTTCACTCGACATCAATCAATTGGGACTGTCATTCTCTTGGTATATGTGAATGATATCTTGATCACTAGAGACGACACCACGAGTATACAAAAAATTAAGCAACACTTGAACTCCGTTTTTCATACAAAAGATCTGGGAGGATTGAGGTACTTTTTTGGGCTTGAGGTTGCAAGACGACCCAATGACCTTGTTTTGTCACAACGAAAGTATTGTCTTGATCTCCTCCACGATGCTGGCTATTCGGGGTGTAAACCTGTAGAAACTCTAATGGACGCCAACCACAAGTTATGTGTTCATGGGTCTGACTCCGATTCCCTGCTTACGAACCCCGAGTATTATCGGCGGCTTGTGAGAAAATTGATTTACCTAACTGTCACAAGACCTGATATTTCATTTGTCGTTGGAGTTGTTAGCAGATTTATGCACGTCTCTCGCACTTCTCATCTTCAGGCTGTGGAACGCATCCTCAGATATTTGAAGACAGCTCTTGGACAAGGATTGGTACATAAGTCATCTTCCTCCCTATCTCTTGTTGCATACTCAAATGCAGATTATGCGGGTTCCCTAGATGATCGCCGTTTTACTACAGGCTTCTGTACCTACTTTGGGGGAAATCTTATTACTTGGCATAGCAAAAAACAGTCTGTTGTTGCTAGATCATCCGCTGAAGCTGAGTATCGTGCAATGACGACGGTTGTATCTGAACGCACCTGGCTTGAGGGTCTACTTGGTGATTTGGTGGTCACTTTACCCTCACCTGCAACCTTGTTTGCGATAGCCAGGTTGCAATTCATATCGCAAAGAATCCTGTGTTTCATGAGCAAACCAAACATATCGAGGTTGACTGTCATTTCATTCGTGAAAAGGTCCAATTAAAGAAGTTAGAGCTGGAGCATGTTCCTGCGTCTGAGCAGGTTGCCAACATTCTCACCAAGGCATTACCACGACAAATGTATCATCAGTTCTTATCCAAGCTTGGTGCATACCACTTGTACGCTCCAGCTTGCGAGGGAGTGTTAGAGAATATTAGAAAAACATGATGTATTGGCCCATTAATAAGACCCATATAAGAGTTAGTGTTTAGTCTCACATTGTTTGTATAACTTAGTTTTCCTCTCTTCTCTCCTATATATTTGTACTTATACTTGTATTATGATATTTAAGAAGTATATACAAGGTTTTCACCTTTCTCTACACTTACTATTATGACTACACGCAGAAGGACGAGATTGGGACACTTGTGGGTGACATGCTAGCCGCGGGTATTATCCGTCTCAGCGCCAGTCCTTTTTCGAGTTCGGTTCTCCTAGTCCGCAAGAAAGATAGCAGTTGGCTTTTCTGTGTTGACCGTAGATTACCTGGAGCTTAACTCAACAAGATCACTATCCCAAACATATATCCTTTTTCGGTCATATAAGTGATACTGGATTAGCTATGTGGGGCCTTTTACTTTTCTAAGATGGATATCCGTTCTGGCATCACCAAATTCGGGTTTGGGAGAAGAATATCACAAAGATGGTGTTCCACATGCACGACGGATACTAAGAGTTCATTGTCATGCCTTTTGTCTTGATGAATATACCTGTCATGTTCCAGGCATCCATGAATGATATATTCTGATCAGTCTTGCGTAAGTACATCTTTGTTTTCTTTGATGACATTCTAGGTTTTGGCTCGTTGCAGAATCACCTCCATCATATGCAAACGACACTCGTCACCCTGCAGGAACATGATTTTTTGGTGAATCCCAATAAGGTACTTTAGGCCAGACTGAAATTAGCTATTTGGGGCACATGATTTCCACTTAGGGAGTCGTAATGGACCCGAACAAGGTTTGTGCTGTCCTCCAGCGCCCCACACTCCACTCTCTCCATGACTTTCGAGGCTTTTGGGCCTCAACGGGTATTATCGGCAGTTAATTAGGGATTACGACAAAATTGCTAAATCCCTCTCCAACGTGCTGAAGAAATCAGATACCAGTGCAGTCTAGTGGGCACCATAGGTGGCCACAACCTTCCAGGCCCTCTAGCAAGCCCTCATCACCGCCCTAATCTTGAGTCTTCAAGATTTCTCCCCGTCGTTTATTGCGGAATATGACGCCTCAGGCACAAGCGTTGGCGTGGTGTTGATACAAGTGGAGAAGCTTATTGCCGACTCCAGTCGTATGTTTACGACCATTATCCGCCCACGCTTCGCTTATGGTTCTGAATTTATGGTGTTGGTCCTTATTGTGCAGCACTGACACCCTTATCTTCTTGGCTGACACTTCACGGCCCGGGCGAATCATCATAGCCTATGGCATACCTCCTGAATTCGAAGATTGCCACTCTGGCACAACTGTTCAGGGTTGCAAAACTATTGGGCTATGATTTTTCTATTGAATTTTGTGCCGGCTTCTCTAACCGTGTGACCAAGTCTCTTTCTTAACAACTGTAGATTACTTGTTTAGCAGCTATTTCGAGACCAATATGCGAGAACGCCTCCTTTGTTTAACGCGAGGTTGTTGCCGACCCACTCCTCCGACCTATTGTTGAGGCCTTACGTGCAGATGCTACAATCTGACCGCCATATAGTCTCGCAGAGGATTGCTTCCACCACTGTGTCCGTTTAGTGTTTTCGGCTTTGCCGCAACTCATCCCATGCTTATTTGCAGAGTTTCACTCGACCCCGGAAGGGGGCATGCAAGTGCCTGCCGGACACACCGCTACCTCTCAAAGTCTCTGCATTGGCGGAACACGTTTTAACGGGTCAAAGCATTTGTGGCAGCTTGCTTACCGTGTTAGCGTGCCAAGTACGAGACCACTTTTTCTAGGTGTCTCCTTCAGCCATTCCCTATCTTGGTCCGAATCTAGGAGGATATCACCATGAGTTTTATTTCGAAGCTCCCTCGCTCCTAGAAGTGGGATTGCATACTAGTGGTCGTGGATCGTCTATCCAAATACGCCCACATCCTTTCCGCCAGACACTCATTTACTACACCAGTGGTTGTCCCAACATTCATTGACGGGGTCGTCCGTTTCCATGAGTTTCCTCGCTCCATTGTGAGTGATCGTGACTCTTTATTCTTGAGCTCCTTTGGGCAGTCACTGTTCCAAATGCAGGGAACCCAACTTCATATGAGTAAAAATTACCACTCCCAGACAGACGGGTGGTCCGAGGTAGTGAATCGTTGCTTGGAGACATATCTATGATGTTTTGTGTGTGATCATCTGCGGGCCTGGGCGGATTGACTTTTCTAGGCAGAGTACTTGTTCAACACCTCTTTCCACACTAGCTCTAACACCACTTCGTTCGAGGCAGTATATGATAGACCCCCACCATTCCTCACACGCACTCTTTCTGGCGAATGTGTCATGGTGTCCCTGTCTGATCTGCTCCGTGATCGGGACTCCATTCTTCTTTAGTTGCGCCATCACCTTCAGCGTGCAACAGACCGAATGGTTGTCTTTGTCAACTTACACCGTCGTGATGTCCAATTCACTGAAGGCGATATTGTGTTCGTCAACTTCGGTCGCACCGCAAGATTTCAGTGACCCCGCAGACCCACTCCAAGCTAGCGTCCAAGTTCTACGACTCGTTTGGGATTGTTGCACGGGTTGGCACTCAAGAGTATTGCCTTTTCCTTCCTCCCGACAGTCGCATCCACCCGACATTTCACGTCTCTCAGTTAAAACGGGTTATTGGAGGCCATCCGGTAGAGGCGACTCTGCCCCCGCCAACTCCCGGGCTCACCTCGCCAGACTACCTCACTCGGCTCATAATAGACACACGTACTATCCGTCAAGAGGAGGCCTTGGTCGAGCAAGTCTTGGTGTATTAACATGATTGTTCACCATCAGAGGGCACATGGGCTGACCGGTCTGATTTCCATGCTCAGTTTCTAGACTTTTGCCTTGAGGAAAAGACAAATTTTTCAGATGACGGCATTGTTACAGACACGGAGGAATGAGAGGGATGACCTCCAATGTGACGGGTATACCAGCGCTGCAAAAGGCCCGCTAGTGACACGCCGGAAGAAAGTCATTAACTCCCCCAATTATTTTGGAGAATGGAATGTATCTTTTCTTCTGTATTTGGACTGGGGGTTTTATAAAAACCCACGGAGCTATGATTTTTTTTATCTTGTATTAAGAAACTGGGCAGTCCTAAGGGGCTATTCTCGATCCCTCTTTTCTCTCTTTTCCTCTCTATACTCCACAACAAGTCCTCTCTCCTTGAGCATCTAACACTCTGGTATTGGATTTTTCGGTTTCGGCACCAGGAGACCGAAAGGAGAATTTTCTTCTTCACTCAAACTTTCAATGACCTTCAAATGAACTCTCTATCCCTACTTATAGACTAAGGGGCCATTTATGATTTTCTGATCACTATGACCCTCAAATACAAAATAAAAAAAGGAAAATACAAAAATAATTAAAATTCACAGATCGTTGATTTGCATAAAATTCAAAACAGATGGCTTCGATCGTCGTGTAGGCTTATGAGTGACATAATCCCCATCAACAAGGGGTTTGACTACCAATCTGAATTATCTTATGCGTTAATAGCATGCGTATGGGTAATGTAATTGTATGCATGTCTTGCATCTAAGGGAATATTCACTTGCTTTTACGATTCCTTTGGATAATGTGGTGTTTGTGAACTCCTAGGAAGACTTCAGACTGTCGGCGGGTTTCTCCTTTGCAAATAAAAAATTGCTTCCATCCATACTTCTCCCCATTTTTCCTCTGGTTAGCCCTCATGGCCAACATTTGGTCCTACCTACCGGCGCCCACCTCCCCATGCAACATCATCTGATATGTTCTTATTTTATATTAAAGGTATTTATGTAATTACCCTCAGCTATGACTCTTATAAATAGTGGGGCATAGTTTGGGTCCGGGGGTGTAAAGTGCAGCTTTTGCACTGCAGGTAAAGTGCGGTTATATGATTTGGACACATGGATTAATATAATCCAGTGGTTCTCATTTTTTCTTCTCAAAGCAAAAAGTTTTTGTCCTGTACTTAGTTCCTTTTCATCTTCAATAAAAAAAATGGCGGAAGAGTTCTGGCGTGCACCGTCATTTCATCTTACTTCGCAACTTCATCTTCCTTCTTTAATAAAAAGCTCGAAAAAATTGGCGGAAGAGTTCCCGCCTGCACCTCATTTCATCTTGCTTCGCCATTTCAGTCTTGTTGCTTCACCATTTCAATCTTGCTCGTTTGGTAAAGGGAGGAGGAGACGGGTATAGCAATGAAATAGCGGTGCAGAAGGCCGGGAATTCTTCCGCTAATTTTTTTCTAGTTTTTTATCAAAATAGGTAGATGAAATAGCCAAGCAGAAGTACTGTAATGACGAAGCAGGAATCTGGAGCTATTTTCTCTGCAAGTTATATAAAAAATGGCTGAAATGCTCTCTGATTTGACACAAAATGGCTGAAAAAATTTCAGATCACATGTAATTAAAAAAACAAGAATCTGGAGCATGTTATATAAAAACGGGGCAGAATGCTCTTTGATTTGGCTTGGTACAAAACATGTTATATCAAATATATAAAACCTGGTGAGCAGCACACACAAAATGAAACAAAAAAGCAATTTCACGATTTGGTAGCACACACAAAAATTGTTAGCACATAGAAAACTTGACAGCAAATTACATGACTTCACAGCAACTTTGTTATCCCGATCAACCCTCTGAGAGTTGATACTTGATTTCCTATGTAATAACAAAAGTAAAAATTTTAAAATTGGCAACACATAAAAAATGGAAGAAAAATAACTTGAGTTTACAAGTAGACATACCATACCCAAAACCATCACTGGAATAGCCGGAGCACACCACCATGTCTCCCTTTTGAAGCAGTCTTTTGTTTTTTCTGAGTCAACTTCTCTTGCCATGGTTTCATTCTTTTCGTGCTTCTTACTTTCACTTCTTTTTTCTTGAAACCCTTGGCACAAGTAAAGGTTGATTCAATCTCATCATATCCGTCATTTTTCATGACACCATCTTCATCGAAACCATTTGTTGATACAATTTTTTCAATTTCTTAGCATAGTTGTGGTAAACAATGAGATAAATGCTTAAATGCATTTTCATGCTCGACTGCCATAACCACCATTTTTACTGCTGCATGACACCATGTCCTATATCTAGTTGCCACTAACAATTTTGGATCCTCCTCGTATGTGTTAGTATTAATATAATATGATGAGCATGCTTTCGCATTCTTGCTCCACCTTCCCAAAATATATCTACGAGGTAGATCCGCTATGTCCATTTTATCGAGAACCTTTAGGGCATGCTGACATAAAATTCCGAAACTTTCAAATTTCTTGCAATTGCAGCATACGATTTGAGCTTCTCGATTACCAATAACATGATATATCTTTGTCTTCTCGGCCACGTCAAACCTAACTCCAACATCAATATTCTCGCATTGTTTAACTTTGCAAGTAATTGATGCAAACAATTCTTGTTGAAATATTTCAAAAACTGAATATGTGTAATGTCTCGAAGCCGTCAACAACATGTCACATCCGAGAATCATTAGAGACGGGATTTTATCACTTAAGATAAACAATGATTTCAATTCATTGTACCTTACATTCTCTAAAACGCGATCAAAATGAGTGAAAAACTCTGACAAGTTATGATCCTTATTGAGGTATCGTCGTATCATCGCATTAAAACTTTCACTTAACTGGGTGCTTCGCATTCCTCCCAAGAAATGTCATTTCATATATACATGTGCCCACTTCTCTCGTAAGTTTCATGTTTTTTGCATCCATGTATTAGTTTCCAATTCGTATTGAATGAGTATTTTACACCACGTTTCATCTAGTTCCTCCACTGTCTCATATGAATAAAAGCAAGCACTCAAATCATGGAGGAACGATGATCCCTGCTTGCACAGATATCCTAAATGGTTTAGAGCATTTTGAGAAAGATGCAAAGTGCAAAGACCATGAAATGTGTCTGGCAAGATATTTTTAAGAGCGCTTGACATTGCTTGGTCTTAATCTGTGAAAGTCGTCAAAGGTTTCTTCCCCAACATTGCATGTACAAATATTTGAAATACTCACTCAAATGATGGAATGGTTTCATCGTACATAAGAGCAGCTTCAAAAATAACTGTTTGTCTAAAATGATTGAATCCCACAAAACAAGCAAACGGTCTTGATTCCTTATTTGTTCGAAATGTAGTATCAAAAGACACAACATCACCAAAATATGCATAATCGCTAATTATTCTACCATCGATCCAAAATATATTAGTGATGTACTCGGAACAATCCATTTGGACTGCATAGTAAAAAGTAGGGTCTTCTGCCGTCTTATCCTGCAGATATTTCATCAAACCTCCTAAACCCCCGTACTCCATGTCTCTTTGTCTTCTAGTACGCAAGTACCATTTTAAATCTTCATTTGAGAATCCTAAGTTTTCTTTACCTCCAACTTGAGCGCTCATTAGATCCAAAGACGTCTTCAAAGATAAACCTGAATCTGCTGCAATAGAAACATTGATTTTCTGTACTGGAGTTAATCGTCGTTGTGATAACATCATGTGAGTCACTTCTGGTTTGTGTAATTCGTGATTATGTATTTCAGAGAATGCTGTCACAAATCATTTATTTGTTTCTTGACTCAAGCGAACACCCAAACATGCTCTATATTTAGTTCTTGTCAGCTTTACTCTACTAATCATTGCTTGCCTGTATCTTAATTTTGTCCTTTCTCCCTCTTTTGAACAAACAAATCTCCGGTTGTTCACGATGCCATCTTTTCTGCTTTGAGTTCGGTAATGTTTCCTGATACTAAAACCAGCATGTCTCCCGTACTCATTGTAAAATTGATATGCAAGTTCATCAGAATCAAACTCCATTTCGAGACAAGGAGTAATTTCTTGGTTGACATGTGGAGTATAATTTAACTAATCAGCTACTACGTCCTTGTTGTTGTTGTTTGTGCTTACCATTTCGATTCCACCTAATCAAGTAACAAAGTACAGAGTTTAAAGATATATAAAAATAAAATTGAAGCCTAACAAAACAAACAAATGAGAGTAAAAAATAAACCAAATTGGGCAACTGTTACTTCTTTATTAGAAATCCATAATATATAAGAAAAAGTAGTGAAAAAGAATATTTTTGCTCCTCAATATGTTCACAACTGTAAAATTCAAAAATAACTTTATAGGACAAAACACAAAAATACAAAATAACAGAGTTTAGCAACAAAACAGAGCGAGATTCTTCTCGAAGCATTTACCTTCTTCTAGACGAAGTTGGCCCAAATGGGAGATGGTTTCGGAGACGGCAGTTGATGACGCCACTTCCATCTGATATTCTGGCTGATCGGGAGAACGAGGGAGGAAGGTTTCCGCGGTGGGGGGTGATGAAGCACGTTCGAGATGGTATTCCGGCCACCTTGCCGGCGCCTCCATGGACGATTGCTTCGGAGAACGGAGGAGGAAGAGAAGATCTGCACGAAGTGCGGACGGGCGGGAACCTGCGCGAAGTGCGGACGGGCGGGAAAAGAGAGAACGGGCGGGAATGCACGCTGGAATGACGGAAAAGGAACCAAGTACAGGACAAAAACTTTTTGCTTTGAGAAGAAAAAATGGGGACCACTAGATTATATTAATCCACGTGTCCAAATCATATAACTGCACTTTACCTGCAGTGCAAAAGCTGCACTTTACACCCCCCAGACCCGGCATAGTTTAGAGTTAGTTATGTTGAATGTATTGTGTCTTGTGATGTGTTTTATCGGCTGCACGAGAGAGTCTTCTCTCGCCGGAAGATCGAGATGTTCAGGGTTGGTGCCCTTAAGTGAGATCGGTATCTTGTAATCTCTTTCATCAATATTACGATCCGATTTTTTGTGTTTTCTCCTTGAGATCTGTTTGGATGGTATCAAAGGTATCAGAGGGAGTCCTTCCTCCCGCCTGCAAGGTTTTTTTTCCTCCGCCAACGTCGACCTCGGCTGCCACGTCCGCTCCGCCATCATCGACAACGTCGGTCCCGCAAGCTACAACCATCGTTGACTACACCTCCCCTGTTCTCCGGCCGCACCCTCCCAAACCGCTGCAACCCCTTCAACTATCGCCAAACCCATTTCCAGCCCGCTGCTCTTCTTCCAGATCTTCGGCTCACCCTCTCCTTCCCGATCGGTGAGCAGAACTCCTCTAGTCGCTCGACAATCTGTAGCCGGATATGTAGCAGCAGAGTAATTGTACTGTAGCGCTGTAGCCCTTCCTGTAGCGGGATGATTATTACCCAACGGTCATTAAGGGTAACGGTCATTAGGGGGGGGGGAATATTGTTTATAAATAAGTGAACTCTGTAATTAACCTTTATGCATGATAATAAAGTCTATACTCTTCCTTGTTCTGTCTCTCTCCTCCTAACTTTCTATCTCTCTCCTTTTGGGCTTGCCACCACCGACAGCCTTTCACCCTCGTTCCGTTACATTGGTGCTCTCGTTGAGATACCTCTCCATGGAGAGGTCCACCTCCCCGACCACAACAATGTCCGGCGACTCTACCTTGCCCGTGACCAGGGCCGATCTTGATCGCCAACATGCTGTATATATGGCTCAACAATCCTCCATTTCCGAATCTATCAAGCAAACCCAACAGACGTTCAATCAAGAAATTCAGAATTTACATACATCACTTAATGCCTACGCCCAGCAGCAAACGGGCCTTCAACGTTCGCAAGAACGATTGCAAGAATCTAATTCATTATTCTACACAGAATTCAAAGATTTCCGCAGTGAATTACAGCAGTTTATGCACGCCATGGCGCCTGTGGATCGCAGGGATACATCGACTGTATCGGTGGCTCAGAATACGGATCAACATGATTCCTCATTTTCCTTGCCGACATCCATGGACAGTCACTTCCAGGCGCAGGACTGCCCCGTTTTCCGGGCTCCAATAGTTGCAATCGGTGACTCATCACAGCCACAGCCTTCCTTGTGATCCGTGCCATCCACAAAGCCACAACCGCAGGCGGCAAGCCTCAATAACACTTTATCTTTACAACATATGCCACCATTATCTTTTGATC
>CM077166.1:24111945-24328129 GCA_039583875.1 Platanthera guangdongensis | reverse complement strand
GCAACTGTGTCGACACTCAACAGTTCTCTCAGCTCGATGAACACAAGAACTGAGCTCGACGAACTGCAAAGCTCCGGTCGACGAACGCAAGCAAGATAATCAGCTCGACGAATCTAGCTGAGTTCGACGAATGTCGAACTCAGGTCGACGATTGATGAACTCGACGAAGGTTCAGGTCGACGATTTTTGAGCAATCAGTAACAGTTGGCAGAATTAATTGAGGATTAATTACAGTCAACATTCCTAGTGAAAATAGCCGTTTAAAGAGACAGTTAACAAATGAATTAAGTGAGGATCAATTTCCAAAGCATCTTCTCCTCTCGGGAATGTTTCTTCCGCCATCAAGATTAGGAATTCAAATACAGAATTCAGAATACAGAAATATAGAACAAAAACAGATAGAACAGTGAACAGAATGATAGAAAAGGTTTTCTACAGAGAAGGAAGAACTCTGCATCAATTAGAACAATCATTAGTGTTCTTCATTGGCTCGAGGCTTCAAGAGACAACCATTCAATATCAGTCTAAGAAGCTTGCTGGAGACATCATCACCTAGAAGACCTATCACCCTGAAGTAAAGCTTCCACTCCTGAACCATTCAATATCTCAGGGGGAGCTGTTTGCTAACATCAATATCCACATAGTCTTCTCAGTTGCTATTCAGAAAGAGAAGATTTCCATCACCTCTTTTCCCCTCCTGTATAAAGGGTTGTCATCTCCCTTCAAAAGTGATTTCTGGTTGCAAGTCTCCTTCCAAAAGACTTGAGAGTTGGTTTTTGGGGACCTGATCAAAACTCATTGGTGTCAGGCACCTGATCAAAACGTGAGTGGATTCCTAACAGGGTGGTAGAAGAGTGGACTACCCAGATTTGGGGAACCACTATAAAATCCTTGTGTCTCTTCTGTGTTGCTTGATTTCTTTCTGCATTTCTTATTTTATATTTATGCTGTGATATATATATATATAACTCTAATCAGCTTATTTTTAGATCTATCTTCTTTCAAGTAGCATATAGTCTAGGAAGACTTTTGTGAGAAAAAGAACTCCCAGAATATTTGGTAGTGATTTTGTCATTTACCATGTTGAGACTGATCCAACTACCTATAAAGAAGCGATGAAATTAATGAATTCACTATTCTGAAAAGAAGCAATAGATGGAGAGATGAACTCTCTACTTTAAAATAACAACTGGACGTTAGTTGATAAGCCAAAATGATATAAAACTATAGGGTGTAAGTGAGTTCTGAAAAAGAAATTAAATCTTAATGATAGCGTAGCTAAGTATAAAGTATGATTGACGGCTAAAGGTTTCACACAAGTAAGCATAGTAGATTATTTCGATATATACTCACCAGTGTGTCACCTAGCAACCATTAAGATCTTTTTGTCATTGCATTTATTGAGAACTTTATTGTTCATCAAATGAATATCAAGACTACATTCTTGAACGGGGATCTTACCGAAGAGATCTACATGAGTCAACCTAAAGGCTCATAGTAGAAGGTCATAAAAATAAGGTCTGTAAGTTAATTAAGTCATTATACGGAGTAAAACAAGTAACAAAATTATTGCATGAGAAATTTGACTATAGTGTAAAAGACATGAGATTCACATCGAGTGTCTCTAATAAATGCATTTACGTACGTCATAGATCAAATAAAGTCACTATAATATGTGTGTACGTAGATGATATGCTAATTCTAGGATCTGATCAATCTGAAATGAATGACGTAAAGTTAGATCTAATAAAATAATATAGCATTAAAGACCTGGACATAGTTGAAACTATACTAAACATGCAAGTGTGTTTTGGAAAAAATGACATTTCTCTAAGTCAAAGCCACTATATAAAATTCATGTTGAATACATCATACATGAGGATACAATGAAAATAAAATAGTAGAGACAACATATTACTATAATACCACTTAAAGCCCAAAAAGGAGCTGCGGTGGGACAGTTAGACTATGCTAAATTGATTGGTAGTCTCATGTATTTCATGGTTTACACCAGATCTAACATGGCGTTTACGGTATGCATGTTAAGTAAATTCACTTGTAATTCTAGCCAAGACTATTGGAATTCCCCTGATAGGCCACATAAGGCTGTTACCTGAGAGGAGTCACAAGCCAACAATACAAAATGTGCGCTCGACACTGATGCAATCAAGTGTTTCCCCCCGTCACCAACGCCATCTTTCAAAACAACACATTCTCAGGGGATGGAATGCCTACGTGTCCTTTGCGCTACACAAATCCCCTTGCTAAGTACTAGATAGAGTATAACAACGTGCATGCCCTACTGCAATAGACCTACCTTCGTAATCGTCATCTTAGGGTCTGGTCTGCTCAACAATCCGTCATCGCTCCACTCCCCTTCTAACACAAAGGTTCCATCAGGTTTCCAAGGCGTGACGTTCGTCTTCGCGAGAGCGCTCCCACCAAGGCTCCGATTCAGTAGGAGTGCTACCATCGAGGCTCCATGGACTTAGAGATTTCTCCCCATAGGAACCCTTCCATTGAGTTTTCATTGACTTAGCCAATTTCCCGGCCTGAGCGCTACTATCAAGGCTCCGGGGACTTAAGCTTCTTTTTCATCATTTTCACAATTTGTACTTGTAACGGAGAAGTGGTCTGTCACCCTCTGAGGAATCATCTCAAACACTTGTAATCTCCAAGAAAATAATAGATTACAGATCCAAGCACGCGGTTTTTCAACATTTGCGGGTTTTCCACATCAAAAAAAACAGTGTCATTTGTTATTGTTTTTCTTTAAGTGTTTGTGCGTCCGGTCCAACTCCGAGCTAAGGCAATTCGATTCTCCAGATCAGGGAAAAACTGGACAACCCGTAATAAAAAAAATTTTGAAATTTTTTGAATCATCCAACTTTCACAAAAGTAAAATTATGCTTAATTTTCATGTTTTCAGACGCATTTTTTTGCAACTCTAAGTATTAATTCTCGGCAAAAAGGTTATTTCAATCCCCAAATTATGTATACCGTTTGAAATCAGTCTCTATTCAACTGTTTTTCTACCAATAGTTTTCTCGCTTGGGGGCTACACCTTGCACTGTCGCGATCATATTACTGTCATGGCACTCGTAGTCGTAGACCCTCTATGTAATGATCAACTCACGGTTTTTGATAAGGGGTACTCACATGGCTTCGTTTGGCGGAGTTTTATTTTGACAAAAGAAAAAAACTAGTTTTGAACAGAAAAGTGAATGAAGTTCCATAATAAGTGAACCCGCTCAACAGTTCATAACAACAGCATTCATGAACACCAATTACACCACTCTCTGTGAAGCTGCCCAAGTAAAAGACTAGTCGATGGGGAAGCTGCAGGCATAAGTTCATGTCACGTCAAATTATTCAGAATACATACTATGGAAGATAATAATAGCCGTTAACTAGCTAATTAAGTTACTTCAATTCATGAAGAACCTGATCATTCACTACTACTCTCCCTCTCTCTCTCTCTCGCTCCTTCATTAATACAGCGTATGAAACTCCATATGATAGCCGGCATTAACTATTTCCAGTTCATGAGGACTTCATAACTATAAACGCATTTATGGTTTCGAAAAATTGCAACGCATTAATTGATGGCTTCTGCAAGTAGAGGAAGAGGATTCCATCCATATCTGCTCCGATTTCTTTCTTCTTTCTTTCTTTCTTTCTTTCTTTCTTTCTCCCCTGCAATATCCAAACCCCCCCTTAAAGTCAATCTCTTCTCCCTTCGGATGACGAGAGATCAACGACACTCAGGCGAGGACTCCGTGGTCGATCGCAAGCTGATCATTGCCTGCTTCGCCATTATCTCTGATTTGTTTTACATTGGGTTTTTTGAAAGGAGGCTGCCCGGGGAAAGAAGAGGAAGAAGACGAGAAAGAAGGCATCTTTGCCGACGAATTGGTACTGTTCGAAGAGCTCTCGCAGGTGAAGCAAGTGCCGACAGGACCGTTTGGGCTTCCACAAGAAAAATGGCTGCTAAGGGAACCGCACTGGCTGTAATAAATATGTTTTCTTTTACCGCCGAAGCCATTGCTGGCGACGCTGAGCTCCTGAATGAGACGGCAGGCAGCTTCAACTTTATCCTGTTCAGCACAAGCTTAGAAAGGGGGAGGAAGAGAGAGAAGTCTAAATGGAGGAGAGAGGAGAAGGGTTGACGACGGGACGGACCTTGGAAATGTTGAGAATATCCAAAGTAAGATGCATTTCCGGGGAAGAGCCGGCAATGTCCGCCGGCGGCCGTACAGCATGCAGCGCCGCCACTGCCCAAACCGATGGTGGATACAAAATCCATCTCCAATCTTGACATAAACAAAACAAAACAAAAAAAAACTCTGTTTTTTAGATAGCTGATAAGTAAAACTTTAATTTTTAATGGAAAAAATGTGCTACCCACCAGCTACAACTGCCAGGAAAGAAGCCTCGCACCGGGCAATGAGATCTTGCCAGCTGCCGGTGATCGCCGGAATCTTCCGGAGGAGGCGGCGAGAGAGGGAGAGAGGAGTGACGGGATTCATTCTCCACCGAAGGGTTGACAGCACGAGAAGCTCCATTCTCCGAATAGTCCTGTTCTCGAATACACACCCAATCTCCTTCGCCGGAGGCGGAAGCTGGAGATCAAGAAGCAGGGGAGCTCGAGTCTCTTCAACCTTCGCCGCAAGAGAAAGGCACGCCACCGCCGCTAGCCTCCCCATCCACGGTTTGTCTTCCTGCAGACTTAAACCGCAGCCGCCGCCGGCGAGAAAGCAGCGGTCAAGGTAGTTGACTGCGAGGAGCACGGTCTGAACCGAAAAGCCATGTTGGCCGCTGGTCTTCACCACCCATTCCACGGCAGAGTTCCTCGACGCGCGGAGGTAAATGTCTCCGGCGGCTGCCGAGAGCTCAAAATATGTCTCCGCCTCGTTGGCCAGGAGAGAGGAGACTGCTTCCGCCCATTCCTCATCTCCCTCTTCCCATTGCTGATCCTCTGCTTCAGTCGATGGGAGCTGCTCAGTAATCTCCTCTACCTCAAACTCATCTTCTTCGCAGAACAGGGGATCGTAAAGAGAGGAGAAATCCATCATCATTTCCTCTCCTTTTCGTCCTCCTCTCCTCCTCCTCCTCCTTATACTACTGGCTTCCTCATGGTTCAAGATGGAGGATCTCTGTTTTGGGTTCCTCAACAACTACAGTTGTGGCAGTGGTTTTAGCTCGCAGCTGCTTTGGATGTCTTTTCAACATCGGCCGGAGGACAGGGAGAGGGAGGAGGCCTCAGTGGCTCTACGCAGAGGGCGCTGTGGGGGGTGGTTTTAATTGGCCGCTACCGGTCTTTATTGTCCTTTAGCTTTCCCATTTTCTGTTTTTATTTATGTGGGAAAAAGTGTTCTGCGCTACATTATTTTATTTGTTTTTTTATTTTGAAAACTATTTATTGATTGTGTTAGTAAGCGGTGTTTAATTCTTTCATCAAACTGCTGATTAGTTGTAGCTCGGTGATATTTATTCTATCATCATATCATATTATCATTAATCCAAAATTACTTTTTGATGGGTCATGCCTAAAGATTTTTGAGTCAAACTAGAAAGAACTTCCACCAAACACTCAAGCAATATAATCAGGGCAAGTCGCGCCGCTTAAAGGTTTCAAAGACCCCCAAAAAAGGGAACAAAACCAAGCACCCAAGGGCACCGCGCACGGCCCGCGCACACCACAACCAGTGCAAGTGCGCTCGCGTGGCCAACACGTGCGTGCCCTCGGCCAGCATGTGTGTGCCCCCGGCCAGCATGTGCGCCCCCCCAGCCTGCCCCTCCCCCCCCCCCCCCCCCCACGCACATGCATGCCCCATGCAGGAGTCCGCGCGTCCCTCGTGCGCGGGGGGCACGTGCACCGGCGGTCGGGCGCCCACCACCTCTGTCCGCCTCTGCCGCTGTCGCCGGGCAACCTAGAAGTTGATTCGTGAGTTCAACGATGTAGATTGTTTGCGAAAATATACGGTTTTATTTGTGTAATACGATTGTATTTAAAAGTGGTCGTATTTTAGATAAAGTGTACGAAAGTTCGTGCCAGCAAAATTATACAGCGGTGTTGCGGTCTAACTCAGCACTTCTAAACCAGTCTGAATGTGATCGTCTTAGACCGGGAGCGGTCGAACGCACAATCAGTCACAGAGTAACAGAACAAATGCACACGATGATTTTTACGTGGAAAAACTCATCAACCGTAACCACTAATATTATTATATTAAGCATAGTTTCAGCCTTTCAGGTATACATAAACCATACAATATTTACTAAACGCAAACCGCCATCATAAACATGACCCCCCCCCCCCCCCCCCCCCCCACCCCCCCCCCCCCCACTAATGGTAGAAGTTATGTGGACGGTTAACCTCGCAACGGATGGTTGCGATCGTGGCGGGCCCGATCAGATGCCAGTGGAAGGGTACAATGTTGGGAAGATTGCTTTCAATCTTCCAAGATTTGAATAAACATCACCATCAATGCTAAGAACATAGTGTATTGATACATATCCACTTTATGAGTATGCAGAGCTCTTGGAAAAAATGATTAAAGTAAAGTTGAGCTATACAACTGAGACAACTTATAGAACTCAGCTACATTTTGAGATAATGGTTCATATCGCTGAGAGCCACTGATCTCAGCGTCAAAGATAATGTTGTTGAGAATGAAGGTTCGTCTCAACGGTACGGTTGAGAAGATTCAATTGCAGTCGCTGAAAGCCACAGATCTCAGCACTAAGTCTAATTCCACTGAGAATGGAATAAATACTCGGCGGTATAGCTGACATGATTCAAATGTTACCGTTGAAGTCCAGATTGCTTGGCGGAAGTCAACTTTGGCGCTAGCTCCGAAAGACGGGATAAGATATTCTATTCTTACCCATGTTTTGACAAGATGTTTTCTCAAGACCGTTGCAGTGTGTCAAAGGATATATAGATGCAGTTCCAGGTCAATGGAACAGGGTCGTTGCTAGAATTCGTAAAATCAGATACGACGCACTGCTTCCTGCAATTTACAAGATAGTTCTTCCTGGAGGCTTTCTGAAGAACAAGTTGAGTCAATCAAGACACATTGTCAGGTCTTCTTCCTAAAGAAGAAGATCAAGAAGAAGAATCCTTGATCTGCACTTCTTGAAGAGATCTTTGAATCAAGGGCTACTTTAAGTGAAAGCTTATTGAAGCAGTGACAATTGAAGGCCTTGCTTTTAAGGTCAATCTTTTGACTCCTTCAGTTGTGGTTTATACAAACATTTAATTATGTAGGATCTTGTATAAGATCTGAGTTGTAAAGTTGTTGCCTGATCTGTAGGGGTGTTGATCCTGATGTAGGACTGTCCTCTTAGTCTGAGTTGTAGGGTTGTGCTCCCAGGATGAGCTGTAGGACTTATTGTTTAGTCGAGGTAGGATTTTTTGAAGATCTGAGGTAGGAAACTAGTTGAGTCTCTGAGCTGTACGAGGTGGAGCACTCTGAGGTAGGGTAGTTTGCCTGAGGTATGGTCAGGGAGGAGGCCTGAAAGATCATGATGGGTTTGTGCTGTAAGTTCTTGGAGCTGAGTTTCTTGGAGGAAGTTGCCTTATCTAGTATACTTCTAGAAAGCTGGTGAGGGAAAATGGATATACCCAGACCTTGAGCAACCACTATAAATGTTGTGTGTGTTTTTGTGTGTGCTTGATTTTTTCTTAATTTATTATAATTGTTGTAATTAGAAAAAAAACCATTTAAGTGCAAAGGCCACCTATTCATCCTCCTCTAGGTGAGTTAGTCTATCCATATAACAATCCATCACACGACCTTGCGGCCAACGATAGAGCCGCCCCTTACGGGCGAGCTAGGTGGTCGGCTCCCGCGCTGGCCACAGGCTGCTGGCACAGCGCTGGCCGACCGCCAACCACCGGCGTGGCGCCAGTTGGTTGCGGGAAGCGGCTGGTCGGAGCTAGTAGGACACGTGCGTAGTCGATCAGGACGCACTCGATCGGTGTGCAGGGTGCAGCCCCGGCTTTAACCGTCGACCGTATGGTCGGCGCTTGTCGAGAAGCCGATACCGGTCGGCAGCAAGGTGCGGCCTGCTGGAACCGGGGCATTCGGGGCGCGACAGGCCAAGCGCGCCCGGACGGAGGACCGGGCGCAGCCAGCTGCCACCAACCACCCGTGGCCTCCCACGGTCGTTACGATGACCGTGGGAGGGGTGCACCCCTACAGGTCGGGGAGATCGGCGGGGTGGTCGCGCCATGCGGCCGCAAAAGTGGGGCTGTAAGGCGCGACTTCCTCACCGCACAAAAACCGGGCCGGCTTGAGCTGGCCGACCAAAGGAGAGGGAGAGGGAGGGGGAGGGGCCGGCCGTCTAGCCGGCCCTGATTGGACGACGAGAGTGTTAGAAACTGGTACGGGAGAAGAGCGAAGATTTCTTCCTTTCCGCAAGTGGGTTTTTCGGAGGTGGAAATGGAGATGGTGAATAGAAAAGTGTCTGAGAAGATAGATGGCAGCGCTCTACAAGCCCAAGTATGATACTAGGTAGGACAGAAAGGTAGAACAAATGCGGAAGGGGGAACTCCCTGCATGTCCCACGCATCGCGTCAGCGAGCCTAAATGGCCTAGCCGACCGAGCTACTCACCTTGGGGTGCGTGTGGCCAGGTGCGCGCGATCGCGCATGCATCTGATGGTGTGCTCGGTTGCGCGCGCACCCGTAGCTGCGGGCAGCTACACGTGATCGCGCGCACGCACCTGCGAGTACGCACGACCGATTGCGGGAGCACATTGGAAGGTGCGTGAGGTCCCGCGCGCGCCCACATGTAGGTGCATGTCGCCATGCGCGAATGCGCACCCGCAGGCGGGCGCCCACCCGTAGGTGCATGCGGCCAAGTGAGCGCGCGTACCCGTAGGTGCGCGCGGTCGCGTGCTCCCCCATAGGTGCGCGCGGACGCGAGCTCGCACACCCGTATGTACACGCGATCGTGCGCACACCTAAAGGTGTGCCCGATCACGCGCGCACACACCTGAAGGTGTGCACGATCACGCCTGCGCCCCCCTATAGGTGCACGTTACCAAACGCGTGGGCACACCTGTAGGTGCGCAGTTGCACGTGAGTGCGCACCCGAAGGTGCACGCGGTCTTCACGTGCGTACATTTTTGAAGGTGTGCGGGATCTTTGTACATGGGCACACATTCAACAGTGTGTGCGGCTTAACCTTGTGGAGATGGGGTGACCTTTCAATTGAACGCCCTTGTTTTGATTGTTGAATTTTAACCTTTGTTTTTCTTCCATTTCAGGCTTCAAAGCGTCCCACGAGACCTATGCGTCTGCGCTCGTCACTTTCCGAATGATCAAATTGTGATTTGGAGGTAAAGATGCGGGTTACCCGCCGATCTTGAGGTAAGGATACCGCGTGTTGAGGAAATGGTTCAAAATCCACCGAGAGGCTGGTTGACAGTTTGCGAGACCACTCTAAGATCGGGCTTCTGTTTTCCCCCATGCGAGAAGGTGATTGATATCCTGAAGTTCTGCGGTGTTTTGATGTCCCAGTTCACACCACTTGGGATGGTGAGCCTTATGGGATTGGTCGTATTCTACAGAGAGCATGATTCAAAATTCTCCTTGAATTGGTTCAGAGATTGGTGCGATGTTCGCGTTGATGGTGGCAGTCGTGCCGAAATCTTTAGCACTAAAGTTGTCTTGACTTTAAGTCCCGAACGGATCGTCGTCACGGGAACACCTTGTTTTGTTATGTCAGAAATTCTTGGAGCTTGTCGAAACTGTGGAATGCGCTGCCTGACCGTTGTCATCACCGGAAGGGGAAAAGGCGAGAGTTCTTCATGATGCTTGGATTTACTGAGCCTCGAAAGTTGGACAATCGTTTATTTAGCTTCTCCTTATTCGTGTAGGACAAATGTCTGTTGCAGTGCGGGGTATCTACGATCCTGAGCGGGAAGCCAAGGTGCCTTCAGTTCGTGACTGGAAAAGGATCGAAGGTTACTATGGCTAGTTGTAGTGACGAGGGTATGGAGCAATCCATCTTCTTCGAAGCAAAAAGATACTCAGGTCAAGTTAGTCCCTTCTGGTGGCCAAGATGAGGTCGTTCCTGCTGATCTTGATGGGGAGGTGCGGGGGTCTTTTTCACCCTGAGCCCCTTATTTAGAGGCTTCGACCCCCAAGTGTTTTCTTCTTTGAAGGCGAATGAGTGATCTGGTAATTAAGTGTACTTGCTTATTTTGGGATTTTAACTTTATTTCTTTATACTGACTTCTTTCTTTTTGTGTGTAGATTGAAGCTCAGACTCATATTTCTTTCATGTAAAACGACCATTATGTGAGCTTGAAGGATGAATACTTGGCCCTTCAGGAGAAGCTCCAGGCGGTGGAGGGCTCACTTGCTACTTTGAGAGAGGATCATGATCGAGATGTCTTCTGATTTCGGCGAATCGGGTCGGAGTAGAATACAGAGTAGAGGAGACTCGAGCGACGTTGGAGGTGGACAAGTCACTTGCGGAGAAGATCACATAGTTCCTGAAGAACCGCCCAAGAGGAGACTACTCGTTTGGAGACAGAGCTTGGGGATTCGAAGGCTCAAGTGGAGCTACTTTCCTCTGATGACCGGGTGTCAGAGCTGAAGGCCGCTGGGCTTGCCGAGTATATGGACTCTTTGGACTACATGCGCGATCGTTGCATGATTAGCAAGGAGATTCATGAGGCAATCTGGACTAGAGAGGTGAAGCCTCAGATGGAAGATGCTCACGAGCATGCTCTCAGACGTGGAGTGTTGAAGGACTTTTCGCCTTGTCGCCAGGAGCTTGAAGTGTGATGTGTCCGGCCTTAGCTTCGAAGATATCTTAGATGATGAGAACTCGAGACATGATTTTGATACAGATGCAGCCGATGTGTAGTAGCTTAAGTCTTTTACTCTTGTATGTTTGTACTTTCTTTAGCTGAGTATATTATATGATGATATGTGTTTGCTTTTGTCTTTCAGACCCGTGGGCGTTCTTTATTGACCTTTTGAGGTCGTAGGCTTTGTCTTATGTATGACATTATCATTTCCTGGCTTTTCTCTTACTGGTATGAATGCTAGTAGTTGGAGAAATTTAGACCCGCAGTGACGACAAAGAGCTTATTTGCTTCAATCAGGTTGCATGCTCATCTTAATTAAATTTTGTTTGGTGTCGATCGTGAGGGGGCAGGCCCAGACGATGACGAGGCATAAAAAAGCAGGTTCGGTGAAGAGCTGTCTCATTCAAACCACATGCGCAGTCTTACCAAGTGGTTGGTGTCGATCGCATGGGAGGCAGACCCAGGCGAAGACGTGGCGTAGAAAGGTAGGTTCAGTGAAGAGCTGTCTCATTCAAACCGCATGTGCAGTCTTACCAAGTGGTTGGTGTCGATCGCAAGGAGGCAGGCCCAGACGACGACGAGGCGTAGAAAGACAGGTTCGGTGAAGAGTTGTCTCATTTAAACCGCATGCGCAGTCTTACAATGTTTCGTTGAAACAATACTGAAATGAAACATAATGTAGCATTCATTACCAAAACATAGGGTATTGTTATTTATACCCCATAAATGGATATTTGTAACCCATGTATATTTGTACCCAAAGCTGATATGTGTACCCATATATGATAATTGTACCCAACATCAAGGAGAATATTTTTTTGCATATATAACAGTGACAAAACAGTAAATTAATAAGACATCATTCAACATAACAGTGACAAAACAGTGACCGGATCTTCAGCAGAAGGAAAACACGACACTTACCTAGAAAGTTACTGGGAAGAGGAGTTGGCGGCGAGGGAACAACTATGAAGTGGAAGGAAGGCTGGCGATCAAACGTAGTTGCAGGAGGTGCGATCGAAAGACGACAAGCGAGCGGAGAAGGGGCCGGAAAGCGAGTGGATGGTTGCGGGAGGTGCGATCGGATGCCGACAAGCGAGCGGAGAAGGGGCCGAAAAGCGGATGGTTGCGGGAGGTGTGATCGGATGCCACAAGCGAGCGGAGAAGGGGTCCGGAAAGCGGATGGTTGTGGGAGGTGCGATCGGATGCCGACAAACGAGCGGAGAAGGGGCCGGAAAGCGAGCGGATGGTTGCGGGAGGTTGCCGGCAAGCGAGCGGATGCGGTGAGGCAAGCCAGGACAGATCGTCAAGGAAGATAACTGAGATTAGGGTTCGGCAGGATGCCGACGAAGCGAGCGGATGCGGATGCGATGCGGTGAAGCGAGGGCTATGCGGAAAACTGAGATTAGGGTTCGACGGAAAGATTTTGGGTATAAATATCAGTTTTTGTTTTAAAAAACAAGCTTAAATTTGACATATTTTAGTTATGACTCACGACTTCTTACAATATTGAAATGTGAAAATAAGAAAACAGAAAAACATGAAATGAAGTAAAAACTAGGAATGAAAAATAATAATTCAAGGATAAAAGTGGCATGAGCGAGCTTGATGAACGTTCAGGAGTGACTGCTGAATTATTGAGGTGTAGTCAAAATCTGCTTGAATAACGACGTATTGCACATCGTAGGTTGCTTGCACGGGTTCTTCTCCTAAAGTGACTGGAAGATTAATGGTGCAAATTATCGGAACTGGAGCGCTCCCGGGGATGTGTGCGACAGCTGCACTTAGCTTGAGTTCTCTATTTGTTAGCTTAAGTTGAAGTAGTGTTGACAGAAATAACACATTGGTTGTGACCCGCTTGTCTACCAAGACTTGATTCATTCTGGTTGATGGTTCACCAATGCTTATGGTAATACTTTGTAGATTCTATGTAGGATCTTGCTCTTCCTTTTTCAATAAAAAATGATCAACTGCCCCAAGGCAGGCGAGTTGCTGAATTTCTTCCCTTAGGAGATTGCATTCATGGGCGGACCCACCTTAATACACGGTCGGGCACGTGCCCGACCATGTTTTTCGCGAAATCACGCGAGGTTAGCGATTTCACTCTGATTTCTGGCGAAATCCAAGCGACACGTGGATGACTGTCGAGTGGCGAGTGGCGAGTGGCGGCCGGCGAGCGGACCTCCTGGAAGACGTCAGTGACTTGACATGACCGCATGATTCCTCTACGTCTCCATCTCCGTCTCCGCGATATCCGACGCCTGGGCCGGCTTGGCGGCGTTGATACCCAACTCTGCCCTAGCAGTGATATTTCCTGCAGAAGGTATTGAATGAATTGGCTTGGAACAACCGAACAGGGGAGAAGTTGGTGCTTGGAGTGATATTTCTAATTTATGTATCTTCTTGCAGTGATATTTTTGTATGTTCTTACAGTGATATTTTTGTATCTTATTGCAGTAGTGGAACAGGGGAGATCCGAGATTGGGAGAAGCTGGTGCTTGGAACAACCAAAGTACCGAACAACGGAGAACATGTTGCTTCCTAGCAGGTTTAATTTATTTTTCTTCCTTCCCTTTCAATTTCTTCAATCCTGATTTTGCCCGGAGTAAAAACAATCAAATTTCTGATTCCAATTAGCACAGCCATCGCCATTTTCTGATTGAGATTTTTGATTTGATTCTTCTTAATTTAGGGCTCAGATTTGTAAATGTATGAATTTAGATTTATGTTTTTTCTAGAAAAAATGATGAATACCACAAGAAATTGTGATCTTCATTACGATGTTTGCCCTTGAAGGTTTTCAAATTTTATCTGAAGGTTGCCAAATTGTACCTCCATTTTGTCTTATTTTCTTTCCAACATTAATTAATAAGTTATCTGGTTATGTTCTCATTTTTGCTCTCATTTTTGGCCTAAGTTCTAATTTCCAAAATTTTGCCCCCATTTTTGATCTAGTTTTTGTTTCCCAAATTTTGCCCCTTTTGTGATATAAATTTATATGGTTTTACATTTTTAAGGGCGATAGAAATTAGACATTGCCTCTAATTCACCCAATTTTACCCGTATTTTTGACCTAGATTTTGTTTCACATCTTTTTTTGGATAGAAATTTTGATATAAGCTATTGACAGTTTTTTCTTTATTTCTCTATTATTTACATTCCCTGCATTCATAAATTTTGGAATTTTCATTAAGTTCTATTATTAATGGCTTTTACAGTGTTGAGGCTGTTTTTTAAATTGCCTACAGTCATACTACTACTCGAATCTAAAACTGGCCTCATTTGCTTTGTGATAATAGTATTTGGGGAAGACAATATGCTTCTCAACATATAGGATAATTTGAACTATTATAAATAGTCATTAAATAATTAATAAAAATGTCTCATCATATAACATGATTGGAGATCAAATGGGTGTAGAGCTAAGGAACTTCTAATCCCAATCGGTTAACTACGTTACATATCATTAATCCACCAGACATCTTCTAATCCCAATAGGCTAAGTATGCTACATACCATTAATCGATTAGACATCTTTTGAACAATGATTTGCATGTTGAAATTTATTATACCCGGGCAGAAACAAAATCCTAGTTCCGCCCCTGATTGCATTCCTCTGTTTTCGGGCCCTCGGTGATATTCAGATTGCCTTGATAAATCTCCTCGATTTTGGGCAAGCGCCCTGGGCTTTCACAGGACAAGGTGATTACAAATAACTTGGAAGATCTCAACCTGAGGGGCGCTGAGTCGCGTGAAATGTCGGCAGGTCTCTTTTGTTTGGTTGCACTTGTGCGTTGTCTACAGTTTTTCATGAGCTCAGAGCACGAATTGCTTCCTCGTTTTTGCTTCTGAGTTTTAGGTAGGCTTGGATTTCCAAGCGCGGGCGTCTGGTTTGCAATGAATTTTTTGACAAATAGGTAGCCAATTTGGCATAGCTATTTATCCTCTCTTTTCATAGAGAATGAAACCAAGTTTGGGCTCGTCCTTTTCACATAGTCGGAAATGTTTAGCGCATAAGCTGATCTGAGGCGTTGCGAGCATGCATGGTAGCCGCGTTACACTCAATATGTGCAAGAGGATGGCTTGTTCTACTGAACCTTTCAACTTGTAAGAAGCCTTTCAGGAGCGGGTTCTGCGAAAGAAGCCGGCGAGTTGTAGTAGAGTAGGTCATAATCTATTGGGGTAGGGTGCTTGCTCGGCCCTTGTTCCTTGATAGGCGTGCTATAATTCATCTTGCTTCTGAGATCTCTGTTGTACAGAGGATAATCCTGGTGGCGATCTTCCGTCTCTCGGACTAATGTTGCAGGAGTTGTTGAGCCGTGTTTGAGCCCGAAAACTATTTTTCTATATCGTATGCCATGCAGGGGGAATGCTTGGTCAAAGAAGAGAGTGCCATTAATTGTGGCAAATCAACTGGCTTGAGTGACGCAGCAGAAGGCTGCTTTACTTCTTGGCTAACGGCCAGTATTTGAGCTTGGAGTTCGTTTGTCTGCATAACGTGCTTTGTAAATGTTGTACTAGTCTTGTATCTTGCCATCTCAGTTAGCTGCGAGTATTGTTGGGTACTGGATATTGTCTTCCGAGTATGCTGGGAACTCGTTTCCCACAGACGACGCCAAATTGTTGCGGTCTAACTCGACACTTCTAAACCAGTCTAAATGTGATCGTCTTAGCCCAAGAGCAGTCGAGCGCATAGTCAGTTACAGAGTAACAAAACCAATGCACAAGGCGATTTTTACATGAAAAACCCCTCAACCGGGTAAAAACCTCGTGACCGGATCTGTGCTGGTCAAACTCCACCATCAGCTTCAGATTACAACTTGTTTATAGAATCGAGGGCAACTTGTCGTTCCTCATTACACTTTGAAGATGAGAGAGAATTTTTGACACTCGGCGGGCAACAAGCTGTTCCACGCTAGGTTTAGCTTTCAGATCTTAGTACGAGGATGGGGGGAATGTTTAGCTTGTTGTGTGAAGGTTTAGCTTCCTGGAGGCTGAGCACGAGCGAGGCTTTCTTCCCGCAACGAGCAGAACATCTTCTTCGTGGTGATGCTGCAGACTTAACCGAGTTTCTGCTGGAGCGGCGGTGACACGCAGGAGAATTCTGGTAGGAGGAACGACGACTCGATAGAGAATCATGGTGGAGGAACAGTGGCTCGTTGGAGAATTTTGGTGGAGAAATAGTGGCTCGTTGGAGAATTCTGGTGGAGGAACGGTGGCTCGTTAGAGAATGCCGGCAGACTCTATGTAACGACCCTAGCCGATCCAACGTGACAATGTCACGGCTCCGCTCTAGGCGACACTATCGGGCTGCAGCCCAAAAGTCTGGTGATGAGAAGTGAAGGAACTCCATAGTTAAGCGTGCTTGGACGAGAGTAGTACTGGGATGGGTGACCTCCTGGGAAGTCCCCGTACGGCCCAGCTTGACTGTCGAATTCGCTCATCAAAGGGAGGTTGTGGACCACCAACAACTCGTCTGTGGATGGAGAGGGGTTGGGGTGCTTGGGCTGCAGCCCGGTAGCGTCGCCTAGAGCGGAGCCATGACGTTGTCACGTTGGATCGGCTAAGGTCATTACAATAAAAAGTGCACTTTTTATTATAACGTCCCCGCGCCCCAGCGTGTACTCTAATTTCCACCTGGTCCGGTTCTAGTTACTGGGCTGCAGCCCAACCCCTCTCCAGCCCACAGGCGGGTTGTTGGTGGCCACAGCCTCCCTTTGATGAGGTAAACTCGATAGTCAAGTCTGCACTACGGGGACTTCCCAGGAGGTCACCCATCTCAGTACTACTCTAGCCCGAGCACGCTTAACTATGTAGTTCTTTCAAATCTCATCACCAGATCAATTGTTGATGAGAGTTGAAAGAACTTCATAGTTAAGCGTGCTCGGCCTGCAGATCAATTGATGATGAGAGTTGAAAGAACTCCATAATTAAGCGTGCTCGGGCTAGAGTAGTACTGGGATGGGTGACCTTCTGGGAAGTCCCCGTAGTGTGAGTTTGACTATCGAGTTTACCTCATCAAAGGGAGGTTGTTGCCACCAACAACCCGCCCGTGGGCTGGAGAGGGGTTGTGGTGCTTGGGCTGCAGCCCGGTAACAAGAACCAGACCAGGTGGAAATTAAAGTACACGCTGGGGCGCGAGGACGTTACACTCTGGCCCGATGAAGAAGAAAGTGCATAGGAGAATTTTGAGAAATGTCAAGTCCGGGACGTTTTTATAGCCTTCATGAGGTGGTTACGGTGGTTATGCGACTATCCACACACCATAACCAAAAATATTATTATATTAAGCATAATTCTGGGCATACATAAACCATACAATATTTACTAAACACAAACCACCATCATGACCACGAGCCCCCCTCCCCAACTAATTGTAGAAGTTACGCGGGTGGCTATCCTCACAATAGATGGTTGCGATCGCGGCGGGGCCGACCGGATGACGAAGGAAGGGCACGACCTTGCGGCCAACGAGCGGGGGAGGCGGCCGGCTCACATGCCGGCCACAGGCTGCCGGCGCGACACTGGTCGGCCGCCAACCACCGACATGGCACCGGCCGATTGCGGGAAGCGGCCGGTCGAAGCCAACCGCTAACAAAGCGAACTCGCTCAATCCGTGGGAGAGAATAATTTGGACGGCAATTCGTTAACAAAGCAGGCACACAAGGTTCATCGAAAACATTCGTCGTCGGATGACGACCAAACCACCTGCCACCACCGAAGAAACACAGTCGGGGCTAACTGCACCCAGAACACGCCTTCGACACAAAGCCTCATCATCGAAGAGAAACACTGTCAAGATCGCGGCACTCCTGCATGCCTTAACCTCAAGACTCAAATGATTCCCCCCTCCCACGGATTGAGCGAGTTCGCTTTGTTAGCGGTTGGCTTCAAAATAGTTTTCGGGCTCAAACAGCTCAACAACTCCTGCAACATTAGTCCGAGAGACGGAAGATCGCCACCAGGGTTATCCTCTGTACAGCAGAGATCTCAGAAGCAAATCAACTGGCTTGAGTGACGCAGCAGAAGGCTGCTTTACTTCTTGGCTAACGGCCAATATTTGAGCTTGGAGTTCGTTTGTCTGCATAACGTGCTTTGTAAATGTTGTACTAGTCTTGTATCTTGCCATCTCAGTTAGCTGCGAGTATTGCTGGGTACTGGATATTGTCTTCCGAGTATGCTGGGAACTCGTTTCCCACAGACGACGCCAAATTGTTGCGGTCTAACTCGACACTTCTAAACCAGTCTAAATGTGATCGTCTTAGCCCAAGAGCAGTCGAGCGCACAGTCAGTTATAGAGTAACAAAACCAATGCACAAGGCGATTTTTACATGAAAAACCCCTCAACCGGGTAAAAACCTCGTGACCGGATCTGTGCTGGTCAAACTCCACCATCAGCTTCAGATTACAACTTGTTTATAGAATCGAGGGCAACTTGTCGTTCCTCATTACACTTTGAAGATGAGAGAGAATTTTTGACACTCGGCGGGCAACAAGCTGTTCCACGCTAGGTTTAGCTTTCAGATCTTAGTACGAGGATGGGGGGAATGTTTAGCTTGTTGTGTGAAGGTTTAGCTTCCTGGAGGCTGAGCACGAGCGAGGCTTTCTTCCCGCAACGAGCAGAACATCTTCTTCGTGGTGATGCTGCAGACTTAACCGAGTTTCTGCTGGAGCGACGGTGACACGCAGGAGAATTCTGGTAGAGGAACGACGACTCGATAGAGAATCATGGTGGAGGAACAGTGGCTCGTTGGAGAATTTTGGTGGAGAAATAGTGGCTCGTTGGAGAATTCTGGTGGAGGAACGGTGGCTCGTTAGAGAATGCCGGCAGACTCTATGTAACGACCCTAGCCGATCCAACGTGACAATGTCACGGCTCCGCTCTAGGCGACACTATCGGGCTGCAGCCCAAAAGCCTGGTGATGAGAAGTGAAGGAACTCCATAGTTAAGCGTGCTTGGACGAGAGTAGTACTGGGATGGGTGACCTCCTGGGAAGTCCCCGTACGGCCCAGCTTGACTGTCGAATTCGCTCATCAAAGGGAGGTTGTGGACACCAACAACTCGTCTGTGGATGGAGAGGGGTTGGGGTGCTTGGGCTGCAGCCCCGTGTAGCGTCGCCTAGAGCGGAGCCATGACGTTGTCACGTTGGATCGGCTAAGGTCATTACAATAAAAAGTGCACTTTTTATTATAACGTCCCCGCGCCCCAGCGTGTACTCTAATTTCCACCTGGTCCGGTTCTAGTTACTGGGCTGCAGCCCAACCCCTCTCCAGCCCACAGGCGGGTTGTTGGTGGCCACAGCCTCCCTTTGATGAGGTAAACTCGATAGTCAAGTCTGCACTACGGGGACTTCCCAGGAGGTCACCCATCTCAGTACTACTCTAGCCCGAGCACGCTTAACAATGTAGTTCTTTCAAATCTCATCACCAGATCAATTGGTGATGAGAGTTGAAAGAACTTCATAGTTAAGCGTGCTCGGCCTGCAGATCAATTGATGATGAGAGTTGAAAGAACTCCATAATTAAGCGTGCTCGGGCTAGAGTAGTACTGGGATGGGTGACCTTCTGGGAAGTCCCCGTAGTGTGAGTTTGACTATCGAGTTTACCTCATCAAAGGGAGGTTGTTGCCACCAACAACCCGCCCGTGGGCTGGAGAGGGGTTGTGGTGCTTGGGCTGCAGCCCGGTAACAAGAATCAGACCAGGTGGAAATTAAAGTACACGCTGGGGCGCGAGGATGTTACACTCTGGCCCGATGAAGAAGAAAGTGCATAGGAGAATTTTGAGAAATGTCAAGTCCGGGACGTTTTTATAGCCTTCATGAGGTGGTTACGGTGGTTATGCGACTATCCACACACCATAACCAAAAATATTATTATATTAAGCATAATTCTGGGCATACATAAACCATACAATATTTACTAAACACAAACCGCCATCATGACCACGAGCCCCCCTCCCCAACTAATTGTAGAAGTTACGCGGGTGGCTATCCTCACAATAGATGGTTGCGATCGCGGCGGGGCCGACCGGATGACGAAGGAAGGGCACGACCTTGCGGCCAACGAGCGGGGGAGGCGGCCGGCTCACATGCCGGCCACAGGCTGCCGGCGCGACACTGGTCGGCCGCCAACCACCGGCATGGCACCGGCCGATTGCGGGAAGCGGCCGGTCGAAGCCAACCGCTAACAAAGCGAACTCGCTCAATCCGTGGAGAGAATAATTTGGACTGCAATTCGTTAACAAAGCAGGCACACAAGGTTCATCGAAAACATTCGTCGTCGGATGACGACCAAACCACCTGCCACCACCGAAGAAACACAGTCGGGGCTAACTGCACCCAGAACACGCCTTCGACACAAAGCCTCATCATCGAAGAGAAACACTGTCAAGATCGCGGCACTCCTGCATGCCTTAACCTCAAGGACTCAAATGATTCCCCCCTCCCCCCCCCCCCCCCCCCCCCCCCCCCCCCTCCTAAATCGATATTACTATCAATATATAATATATATATAAGCGAAAAATATCACCTCACAAAACATCTAACTTCTCAATTTTATCAATCTTTGTTGTAAATTTTTCAATTTTTTTATAAATGAGTTTAATCTGTATATATATTTTAGCTCATTTTAAAAAATATGTAATCATCCGCTTAATTACTATTGAGTTATATTCAGCATAATAATTTCAATTGTTGAAGTCAAATATGACCTCAACTGAAGTTCGAAGAAAATGGGTGCAGTCAAAACCTACTCCTCTCAAGTCTCAACCCTTAACTGGATTCAAAGGACCTAAGACTGACCCAATAGCCTCAGCAGGAGGTCCCACCTCACACCCGAAAGATCTCTGAGAGCTTCCCCTCCAAAGCCAAAGCTGGGCTAGGAGCTCCTCAGAAAGCACTGAAATTTGAGAGACAATGATAGCTTGCCTTCTGAGGAGCCCTTATGGGTCTATTTATAGCATTTTGCTGTCCTGAATTTACTGAAAAGTCCCTAGTTGGTCTGCCAATAGCCAAAACCCGTTGTTTTTCTGAGGGTACTGGAGTAATTTCTCCTGAGGGCAATTTTGTCATTCCACCCAGGCCCCTGGTCCCCACTCGGCAAGAGCCCCGAGCCGAGAACCTTCTGTCATAGTCTGGCGGAAGCGGTCTCGCCTACCTATAGGCGAGAGTTTTCTTTAAGACGAGCTGGGGCTGGCGCAAGCGCTTGCGCGTTGATCTTCGTTCGATGATTTGGCCGCGCTCGCCCATCTGGGCTCGACGAACACGGGGCGCCTTGCGGCGAGAGCTCATATGTGGCGGGAGCTTATCGCTTAGCGCAAGCGCTCCCGCCTACCTGGGCGAGAACCTTTCCGGCTAGCCTGTCTGACCGTTTGTGCCTCCGGGTCTAGCTCAGCGAATATGGGGTTGTACATCAATGTCAATAAAATGATGATGAACAAAATATGTATTCACCAGCAGAGCCCTGGAAAAACTCAGTACAGGAATGCTTGTTATATTATATTGATATAATAAAGGTAATTATAACAATTTTATAATCTGTTGAATTATAGCAGCAGCCAATGCAATTGCCGTAAATAACTGCACTCACAATCAATGATCTAATGATGTTGATTCAATCTTCAAACTAAAACAGCCCAACAATCAACTCCACTTGTTCATCATATTCAAGTTCATGAATCAAAACACCAGATACAGCATAATTCTCTACAAAATATGGACGACATTCAAAGCTTCCCCCTTCACACAACGTTGAAACGATAATCACAAATCCACTTCAAAATAAAATGAAATTAAACCCGAATAAATTGATTAAAAAATGTTCGGATTCGTAAATCAATGCTCAAACAAATCTCAAAATCCACAGGAACAGATAATCATTACTCACAGAAATTCGCGGCGGTGTAATCCAGTAAAATCTGAGCGAAATGCGAAAGAATAGATCGATAAGTTAATGTCCGAGCATCTGAATGCAGCAGTTCTAATGAAATTAGGAGCTACTGCCAGAATCTCAGCACGTTTCCTTCTCGGCAACGTACAGCGCTGACGACGCTACAGATTATAAGCGAGCCAGAGACTCTAATTTATTGCCTTCGCATTACTGATATCTTCCTATAAGCTAAACAAATTAAGAAGGGGGGAAAGATCAAATTAATTAATTAATTAAGAAAATTATCGGGAAAAATAAACTCGTCGCAAAGATCTTCCGAAATTTTATGATCTTCGTCAGAAGAACTCGAAAGTTTTTCAACCAAAAGATAATACCAGATCAAGAGATGCGATTGAGAGAAGGAGAGAGGGGAGAGAAATGCCTCAGAAATTGTGTTTGTTAGGGTTTACATCAGAAATTGGTCTTCGTTCAATGATTTAGATCATGCGCCCAGAAATCCGATCGACGGGAGAAAAAACAATGCACCGCCGCGGCGATAAAAGAAAACCCTGAAAACTAGGGTTTAGACATCATATCGGAGAAGAAAGACGCTCGCTCCTCCTGAACCGACACATACTTGTAGAGGGGAGAAGAGAAGCAAGAAGCGCAAGTAGATCGCGGGATGAGGAACAGCATTGATGATACATATATAGTGCAAAAATATGAGGAAGATTACGCCCTAACCGAGAGAATGACAACAATGCCCTCATGGTACCTCAACATTTACCACCACTCTCAGCATTTCTTTTCCATTCAGGAATTTCCATGGGGCCTTCACCTGTTTTTGTTATTATCAAATTTTAAGAATCTTCATAGCCAACATGTCTTTAATATTTGACTCTTTAAATTTGATGAATTATTGATCTAAGTGCTATCTTCTTTTCTTATTTCTCTCTTTAACTTTTAGTCTCTTTAATTTTATTTTACAATTATAAAATCACAATTCATATATAAAATAATAATAAATTTATGAGCATGAGTGATCAATAAATTCCGTAAATACGTCATTTAATATTAAAACTGATATGTTTTATGCTAGGGACGCTCATCATATGTCTCTAATACAAGATAATATTATTGAAAAATTGTACAACACTCATGGGTAAAATTTTCGGACTTCTTTTATACAAAATATAAAAGTCATAGTAAAATTTTATCGAACAGGTGAACAAAATGAATGGAGAAGATGATGCGCTGCAACTATTAATTTTTATTTATTTATTTCATGAGCTATGTTAAAATATTTCTGTTTTATTATATGTTTAATTATTATCTATGAATAATATACATTTAAATGTTTTTTTGTTTAAAAAATAGTTTGCAAAAAACTAATTTTTCAAACAACTTCAATTGAAAAAATCTTTATTCAATCAACATTTATGCACAAATCATCCAAATAGTTGTAACTTTTTCAATGCTGCTTCTCAAAGAACTCTATTTAAACAGTGCTATTCGATCAACAACTTTTCCATCTGTCAAAGCTGTCTGTCCCAAACAAAGCCTTAAAATAAGGATTAGTGGCTCTTGAATGGGTATATCTGGTGATAATTTTGACATGACTAGGGTGCTAATCTCCATGTTATCAAAATTTGAATTCATCTCGTCAATGCATTGAATTTCGACTACTTGTACGCCAAAAATAGTGTTTGAATGAGAGAGAAAGGTCCAGAAAGGTGGAGACGTTACATTTTTTTGACAAAGGAGAAGATGACGGGACAATTAACTAGTTTAATTAATTTTTAAGGATGTGGTATGTATCAACTTTATTGAGATACTGCAACCAATTTTGACCTCTCTGTTGAAGCCAGAAAAATTCCCGACCTCAGAAATATGATCACGGCAGCGTAAGGTTACTGATTCTACGATCCGACGTCACATTTCAAATGGCTAGCGAGAAAGGAAACTATCTACAAGCACACCCCAAGTGCTCCAGCAGGGAGGTCCCACCACGTACCCGGAAGCTTAGAAGAAGCTTCCCCTCCGCAACCAAAAGGCTGGGCGAGGTACTAGGCAGGCATGGACTGGGTGAGTATCCAATTGGGGGAACCTCGGCCGCTTCCAAAAGTCCCATTTTTCTAGTACCCTGGGGGGCTATTTATAGAGAAATCCTGGGGGGGGTATAGGCGAGTATCCAGCTTCTGCCAGCGAGTTCCAAGAGATACTCGCCCATACTCGCGAGTTGCTCGCCTCTGCTCGCACAAGCTCGCCACAGCTTGTCTCTGCTCGCCAAGCTCGCCACAGCTGGCTCTGCTCGCCTCTGCTCGCTCAAGCTCGCCAAATGGTCTGCGGAGTAACTCTCCTTGGGGTCGCTGTGGAGAGCAGAGGCCAGCTGTGGCGAGCTTGGGCCAGCAAAGGCAAGTTGTGGCGACCCCAAGAAGAGAACTCGGCGACCCCAAGAAGAGTTCTCACCTTGAGGTCGCCCGAGTTCTCACCTTGAGGTCGCCGAGTACTCTCCTTAAGCCTGATGCGTACTCTCCTTGTTCTTGTCGAGTACTCTCCGTGTGTCTGTCGAGTACTCTCCTTGTGTCTGTCGAGTATTCTCCTTGAGGTCAGCAAGTACTCTCCTTGACATCGCCGACACTCTCCTTGAAGTCGTCGAGTACTCTTTTGAGGTCGATGAGTACTTTCATTGAGGTCGTTGAGTGCTCTCATTGAGGTCACGAGTACTCTCATTGAGGTCGCCAAGTACTCTCCTTAGGCCTGCCAAGTTGAATGCTTGAGGCCGTCAAGCTGGTCTCCTAAGGTGTCTTCCTTAGGCATTTCCGATCTGAATAAATTACGGGTTATACAGGAGGTGTGACGTCAAGTGAGCGAATATTGTGGAGGCCTGATTTTTGCGGGAATGAGATTTAAGAATTGGGAGATGACTTCTAATTAGTGCACTTTTATATAATCCTCTAATTAATCTTTATACTATAAGCAAAGAGCAAAAGAGCATGGTGTAACATTTGGATGCCCAAAATACCCTCCATAATGGGTGTAACATTTATTCCTAAATACCCCTCATATAATCAACTCTCCTTTTCATTTATTTGAGTCTTTTTGTATGTGAAAACATATGTTTTTTTTACAAAGTAAAAAATATAAACGTGATTTAGATTTTTTACGGTCATTTTGAGTACTCATATGTTATATTGCGGGCGTAGCCCGCAGCGACACATATAGCACGAGCGAAGCCCGTGCGGAGGCGGGCGAAGCCCGCCAGATGAGTCCGAAGACCACCCAAGAGCTCTCCCCTCCTTTTTATTTATTTGGGCCGGATCTTGAGTGGTCTTTTTAGTCATTTCTTCTTATACTTTGAGAACTCTTCTTAATAGATGCGGTCGAAGATCACCCAACTTGCAGACGACAAAAGGATTCAGTCTGATTTAGTCATCATGTTCGATATATGGTGATTTTGGAACGAATGTCGCTCCACGACAAATGTCGCCCCCAAGATAATGTCGCTCCCACGACAATATGTCGCCCCCTTCGACAAATGTCGCACCCACGACCAATGTTGCCGCCTCAGCCAAATGTCATCCCCTCGACAAATGGTGCACTCTTGACAAATGTCCACCCACGACGAATGTTGCCGCGCACGGGTACCCCGTGCACGACTGCTTGTACTATATAAATATATGAGCACTAAATATATAAATATTTTTTTGTTAGATTTTTTAAATTAGTGCCTCATGCACACAAAATAAGATGCTATGTGATTTTGTTTATTTTTTAAAATCAAACTCCAACATTGTATTCGTCCACTACGACTTCTTGAAAGATCTGGCCCCTTTGTTGAAATTCCTAGATCCGCACTACTTTAAAATATGATTGTTATTCCTTAAAACATAAGAATTTGATAGGAATTCGATTTGTGATCTCGTGCGCGGCCGTTATCGTAGAAGTTCCGGAGGAGATTGGAGTTCCCCTTCTTGAAGCCGTGGGGAACGTATCTCGGTGATGAAAGGCGGACAGTAGAGAGGTAGGAGCCATTGTTGAGAAGGTGCGGTGGTGGGGGTAGCTCGTGGCGTGTGGTAGGATTTAGGGTATCAAGTCCAACTAGAGGGGGGAGAGAGAGAAGAGAGAGAGAGAAAAAAAAATTAGAATAACCTCTCATAATAATCAAAACATCCAACATCCTGCATCATATATCCTGTGGATGCCAAAATAAAACCCCTCTTGTCCAAAGCGCCCGTTACTAGGCTTAACATAAGATTAAGGTCCAAAATAAACTCGCTCCGCAATTACATACGCAACAAGAAAAGATATGTAATCCGCAGGATTCATTCCTTACGGGTTTGTGCGCGACGTTGGTATGTGACACCCAACGTGGATCCGCAACATAATCCTTGCCTCACAAGATGTTTTCATGATATTGGCATCTCAGGGAAAAGATTGTGGGTGTTAACAGTTTGTCTAGATTACTCATTCTTAAGGTTTGCACTCTCCATGGCTACTACCATAGAGAAATGAGATAAGTTTCTCCCCAAAAGAAGATAAATATGTTTAACAAATGCAGTACATAAAAAGAGTTTAACTTACAAGAGGACGACGTAGCATGCTGAATGTTTAGGCGTAAAGAGCATTTCACACGGAATAAGCCCGGGAGTGTTCGACCACTACAATGTTTTTGCGTGTTTGGGGACTTGGCTCGTAGGCTGCTTGAAGATGACCCGAGGGAAGAGTTCGGCAGAGCTCTGGCCTGAGGAATAAGAAATCTCCGGAGCAAAAAGTGAGAAATGAGAAGGCTTGAGACTCCTTTTATAGCCCCCATGAGGTGGTTATGGCGGCCCCCCACACTAACTCGGTGGTTTATGGGTGGTTACTTGCAGGTCGGCCACCGTCCGATCGTTACTGAGCATCCGTCGCCGTCCGATCTACAAGTAACCACCCATTAAACCACCAAGTTAGTGGGGGGGGGGGGGGGGGGGGGGATAACCACCTCCTGAAGGCTATAAAAGGAGCTTCATGCCTCCTCATTTCTCACATTTTTGTGGGAGTGCGCGCACGCGGCGTGCCCAGGCGGGCGCGTGGGGACGCTCAGGCGGGTGCGGGTGCTGCGCAGCGCGGGCCACGCGCACGCGGACCGGGCACGCGTGCAGCACGACCAGGCAGACGCACACGTCCATCGCTCTCCAGCGGCCGTCCCCGCTGCTTTCGGCCACCGTCGTTGTCGGGCACCTTTCCCAAGCTGCCCGGACCGTCCGAGGCACTTTCGTCATTTTGCTAAAATCAGTGATTCAGGTGACCGAAATGGAGCAACGTCATTCGTTAGCACAAATTTCACCTTAACACAATCACCGTCAAGTCCCTCTAGAAAACTATAAAAGGGCCCCCCAAACTCTCATTTGAAGGCAAACAACTTCATAGGTTAGAGAGAATCTGAGGTTTTCCGGCGAAAACGTGAGACTTAGATCATTTCTCTGCTCAAAATTCGCTTCGCTCCCCCTCTAGTGGAAAGATGTCTCAAGGTTTCCAAGACACGACATTCTTATTCGCGCGAGCGCTCTCATCAAGACTCCGACTCAGAAAGAGCGCTTACATCGAGCCTACATAACAATTTTCCCAACTAGAGCTCTCACATCCAGGCTCCATGGACATAGTTTCTTTTTCATTGTTTTCATAATTTGTACTTGTAACAGAGAGGTTGTCTGTCACCCTCCGAACAATTATCTTAACTCTTGTAAGCTCCAGCAAAATAGCAGATTTTGGCGCTGCAAAGATCTGACCACGTGGTTTTTCACTCTTTTCGGTTTTTCACAAAATAAAACTTTTGTCATTTGTTGTTATTTTTCTTTGACGGTTTGCGCGTCCGGTCCAATTCCGAGCTAAGGCGGTTTGATTCTCCGAACCGGGGAAAAATTGGGTGAGCCGTAACAGCTTGGCGTCCTCTGTGGGAAAGTGTTCCCAAACTCTACAACTTCCAGGAAGTAGCGCTTTCCTCGCAACATACCCCAACTAGCAGTAGTGACAAGGAGTGTGCACACTCTTAACGACACGCCCCAAAAGAGCGCGTTGGATTGGCCCCCATCAACTTACATGCAAGCAACGCTCCGTCGCAGGATGGAGCTACTGTCGTCGTGCTTGTAGACTCAATGGAGCAATGTGTCCGACTAATGGAGGAGCGCCAGATAGAAATACTCACCCTCCTACCGGATCTGGGAGTGTCCAATCCTCTTAACCTAGCAAACGTGCAGGGGACGCGACCAACCGCCGTGCAGGAGCACATCCTGCCTCAAGACACGGCTCTCCCTGACGAGCCCCCCCCCACCACACACACACACACACTCCCCGCCCGTCGACGAACTTTCCACGAAGCAATCTCAATGCACGCCGCCCGAAGGCCAGGGCCACATACTGGCACACAACCCGGCCCTCGCCCAATGGACGTGGATGCCCGACAAGATGACCGTAGGCTCACTCGCCAGAGATAAGGGATATGATCAAAAAGGAGTACGCTCATGAACGCCGCCGCCCCGTGAACGCAAGACACCAATTCCACCATGCGTCCCCGCTCACCTCTCAAGTCCTGGCACATCCAGTTCCACACGAGTTCAAGCGGCCACACATTATGGCTTTCGATGGGATAAAGGATCACTTGTAACATGTAAACCACTTCGAGACTATCATGTCGCTCTTCAACGTGTCTGATCAATTATTGTACCAAGTGTTCCCCACGACTCTAAAGAGGCAAGGGTTGGAGCCTGTGTTTCGCACTCCTTGGTTTGAGAATAACAAATTCTAAATGCATTTGATCATAGTTTGTTTATGGTGTGCAAATATAGCAAGTTAAATACTCATATGGATGTGATCTGAAGTTTATAAGACGAGATCTGAAAAAGCGATATCGCGGGCAATACCTTGCTATTGCCAGTGATAGCCTCGTTAACGTCAACCACATCTCGCAAGGTTAAGCCACGACGCACATTTTTTGAGATGTTGCCAGGCGATAGTGGACTATCCCTCACGATAGCCCCATGACCCAACCACGTTCGCTTTTCAACCGGCACGAACACCTCGACGTGGGACACGTTGCAGCATATGGAGCTAACGCCATCGATAAGTACCTATCGTCAGCGATAGCGGCAAAATCTATAAAAGGCTAAATTCATGCTTTCAAAGTGACACACCTCCTGGAGTTAGAATTCTTGCGCACTTTCAACATCGCATCTCCATTTCCAGAAAACTCTCAACCATATTCAAAATTCAAGAGCGAAGAGTAGGCCGTTCGTGTACTTCAATTCTGACATTCTTCATGACGCTTCATCATCTTTTACAAAGCTCTACATTTGAGAGAGTTTTAGATACATATTTCATTTTCTGGTATTGTTTCTTTTTTATTAAAACGATAGAGAATTCAGTCTTGTGTGCGACGAATAGGCCCTTGTGAGGTTTAGGGGAATTCACCGTATTGTGTGCAGCGACTAGGTCGATGTTAGATCTAAGGGTGACTAGATGTTGTAGTTAGGAAACGATAAGTTATAGTCGGCCGGTTCTTAGGAGAAGGATCGGTGAATTCATAAAAATAGATTTTTCTCATATAATCATGATTTCAATGATATACTTTTCTTTGAGAAATAAAGTTTTCAATTTCGTATCTATTTTTGTAAGTGTTAATTTTTATTATTATTAATCAAGAGAAATTGTCTTTGTAAAAAATTTCTTAAGTTCTTTAAAATTTAAAAAAGCTCTTATTCACCCCACACCCTTCTATGGGCGTCATAAGATCTAACAACAAGCACGCATGTGGTTTCACTCCCTACAGGAGAGGGAGATCAGGGACTTTGGGGGATCACCCGCTTCTTCATCGACCAATTCATGGCCAATCGACGGATCATCAAAGACGTTTCTCATTTCTCTGGCATCCGTCAAAGCGAGGGAGAATCACTTAAGGAGTTCTTCTGCCGTTTCACCTCCGAGGCGCGACAAAGTCCGCTTTTATTTCATTCCGCCAAGTTTGGTTTTGATTTTAGTTGGAACCGATTGGAACCGGACAAACCACATAGAACCGAACCAAACCGAACCATTAATGTCTGGTTTGGTCTGGTTCGGTCCGATTTTGGTGCTTGTTGAAGCGTAACCTGAACCGTTAACACGGCGATTCCAAAAACTATGCTGGAGCAGGAACCGTTACGTTAACGGTTCGGTTCACGATTTTAATAGAACCGGAAACAAACCGGAACTGAACCAGAATCATGACAGCTCTAATCTTCTTTACAGAAGTTACTTTTTTACAATCTACAGTCTTCTCTCATCTCCGTCATCATTCCTCTCATATAGCTCGAAAAGATTTTATGTTGATGAGTTTTTTTAGGACCACCAAAAGCTCACAAAATTATGATCATTTTTTCTTTCTTTTTGAAGCACTTAAATGACTGTCGAATGGTCCGAGACATCTCCTAATTATTGTTCGATCAGATCGCTTTAGGTTGTTCTTTGCAACCCCATCACCACATTGTTTGTAGGGTAGGAATGTCCTTGGTCCTAGGCAGTGGCGGATCCAGGAATTTAGAAAAGGGGGTGCACAAAAAAAATTTAATAGCATAATATAGAAAATAAAAATTTCTGATATTATAAAGTCATACACCATTACATATAAATGTCTTAATTGAAATTACCAAATACCAGAAGAAATTACAGTTGTCCACGACGAGTCTTCACTTTTTGAAAACGATCAATAACATCATCATCTGAAACTTTCAAAATGCGTCTCTTTCAATGAATGTAACCAAACAGTTATTCAATGTCTGATCGCCCAAACTATTGCGTAATCTGTTCTTGACATAATTCATGCCTGAAAAGACTCTTTCAACACTTGCAGTGGCCACAGGAAGAATTAGTACGAACTTCAATAGCTTGTATAATTGTTGATAAGCAATATGTTTCTCGGTTTCAACAAGTTTCATAGAGAGATGACCAAGGTCGTTCAAGTCAAAAAACCTCTCGTCGTTTTTCATATCCACAATGAAATTGTCTAGCTGAAATTCAAGATTAAACAACTCCAAACTTGAAAAATCACTAGAATAAAACTCTGCAAGTCTGAGTATTTTTGCTTGTCAAAACAGCCAAAGGAGTTAATGGGATTCAAACAAGCCATACAATGGAGCAACTCCATACTCACCTCATCAAACCTGTTATTAAGCTCATGCAATTGTAAATCAACCACCTTTAAGAAAATTGACACCCGATAATGATGCAAATATGTGTAGTATTCAACAAATCGTCTTGATGTTCCGCGCGGAACATACAGATCATTCATTTTAGGAATATGAATACTAAATTTATCACAAAAAAGTAAGACCTTGTTGAACAGAGTGTCCCAACCATCATCACGCAAATTTTAATTGTCTTTTCGTCAAACTTACAAAAGACATAGCATTAATAATATCCTGATCTTTTCTTTGCAAAGCAAGATTTAATTCATGTGTATAACCAAATATAGTTGTCATCACATGAATCATCAAAACAAAGTCAAACGATTCTAATGCAAAAGTACACCATGTGCCTTCACCCGGGCATTTGCCTTACTCTTACCAATCTTCAAAAGTGTAGCAACCATATCAGGATATAAAGAAATAATATGAATTAATGTCTTGTGATGTGAGCCCCAACGAGTATCACCCGGCCGACCCAAAGAAAGTGTCTGATTTAAACCCGACCCCGTTTGTAGTTCACCATCTTCTAGTGCCTGAGCAACCTTTTGCACTTGACTTTCTCTAAGCATCTCATTTCGCTTGCAAGAAACTCCAACCACATTTAATAGCGTCAAATTGTTTCAAAAAACCATTGACAATCATCATTTATTTTAGCAACTGCAACTACGGTTAACTGAAGCTGATGAGCAAAACAGCGAATGTAATAAGCTGATGGATTTTCTTTCAAAATTAGACTCTTGAGTCCATTTATTTCACCACTCATATTACTTGCACCATCATATCCTTGACCACGGAATTTTAGACAAATTCAAGGAATGGTCAATTAACAATGATTCAATTGCAGTTTTAAGAGACATGACAGTAGTATCGTGAACATGCACAATGCCGAGAAACGCTCTATTAATCTTCCGTTCCCATCAACATAACGCAAACAAAGGGCCAATTGTTCTCTGTGTGACACGTCACTAGATTCATCAACTAAAATTGAGAAGTAGTCATCTCCAAGCTCTTGCATTATAATTTTTGTAGTTTCTTTGGCACAAGCATTAATGATATCTTTCTGAATTGAAGGCGCAGTCAGTTGATTGTTTCCCGTGGCATTTTTCAGCACATACTTACCAACTTCTTCATCTATATCGGCAAGCCACTGCAAAAGCTCGAGAAAATTTCCCCTATTAAGTGAATGGTGACTCTCATCATGCCCACATAGGGATAATCCCTGTCGCAAGAGAAATCTCAAGCATTTCAAAGAAGCTTGTAATCGTGATTTATTTTCAAACTTTGTTTATCTGATTGTTTATTAAGAGAAACAATGATAGACTTTTGGGGGTTTTTTAACCTTCAAATTTCTAGAGTGCTAAATGATGAGAACTATTAATCTTGCCAACATGTTTTGTAAATCCGTCAGGTTTATTCCATGACCTATATCCTCCTCCACTGACAAAAGCATCTCCCCTAGCAGCAGTACTTGCGGTTTCATTCTTGAATAAGTAACAAACTAAACAAAACGCATCGTCCTTTTCAACACTATATTCTAGCCACTCAAACATATCATACCATGTGACTACAAACCTACGTTCTTGGTCACCTATCTTTCTTTGAGGAAATGGATGTAATTTGGTTGGCATGGACTTTTAGTATATAAGCCTTTCTCACTGCATCTTGCTCATTTAAAGGATAGGCTGATATATTTTTTCTCATTCCCGGATCCTGTGGAAGCATCTCCATCATATAAAGCGCCCATTACAACGTCTTGAGCATCAGGAGATGGCAAATGCGACGCATTCTCGATAGCTTCAGAAGCACTCAGGGATAACTCTTCATTTTGACTTGGAGGTTTAGATCTTGAAGTCTCTTGAGATTTTAATTTCTTTTGAAACATAGATGATATGAGACTGGACTTCTTTTTTTGACTCTCCATATCACAATATTGTTCAATTCTATTTCTATGCAAAAAACACAAATATTAACAAAAAACCATATTAATTAAATGCAAAGTATTTAAATATCTATCTACTCCGCTTGACCCTCTACCGGCCAATACTACGAAGTATCCCTAGGGATAACATTCAACACAGAGACTATGTGTTTTGCTTAATCACTACCTGACTAATACCTCAAACACCCCTAAAAATAAAAATACATGAAAATAAAATGTGATAGGGTATATGGAAGCAAAACCTTGGCCACAATCTGTAGCCAGAGAAGAACGTATTTCTCCTTCTTTTGTTATCACTTATCACGTGACTCGCGTACTCGGTACTAGTCCTCACGAATGTTGGCCACAATCTGTAACAGTATATGAAGAAGCACTTCAATGAAAATAATGTCATACATAATTTCATAACTCATAGTAACATAACAAGAGAGGGATACCAACAACAGGTATGAAAATGCAGGCAATAAGTAGAGAATCAATCAGTTTATACAACAAAATAACTGGTAAGAAACATGTCACTCCAAGTCTCCAAGCAATCCGACTGCAGAAAATACGCACAAGCTAGGGATACCAACAACAGGGCTCCTGGGAATGTTAGAGATCACATTGATTTCTTCAGCGAGGAGGGTAAAGGAGATGGACTAGCTAATCTTAACAGCAACGCCAAGCAATCCAAACGAAATTTACAATCCAAAAAAGTTTTGGAGAAAAACACAGAAAGAAAACCAGTACTGTTGTCGTTGTGTTGACGATGTCTCTCAGTGTAGCAAGTGCAGAGATCGAGATTGGAGGAGGAGGAGGAGGTGATGCAGAGAGAGCGGAGCGCGAGAGCTATCCGCGAGTTGCAGCTCCAAAAGGAGATGAGGCGCGGGATGTTTTATTTTAGGGCTGGAATCATGGAATAGACTGCGGTTTATATATTAACCGCAGTGTATTCTGCGTTGTTCATGGAATAGACTGCAGTTAATATATTAACCGCAGTCTATTCCATGAATAGACTGCGGTTTATATATTAACCGCAGTCTATTCTGCGTTGTTCATGGAATAGACTGCGGTTAATATAAAACCGCAGTCTATTCCATGAATAGACTGCGGTTAATTTATAAACCGCAGTCTATTCCATGAATAGACTGCGGTTTATATATTAACCGCAGTCTATTCCATGAATAGACTGCGGTTTATATATTAACCGCAGTCTATTCATGGAATAGACTGCGGTTTTTTATATAACCGCAGTCTATTCTGCTGCGTTGTTCATGAATAGACTGCGGTTAATATATAAACCGCAGTCTATTCCCATTTTTTTTATAAAAAAAAGGGTGCCAGTGTCCCTTTGGCCCCCCTTTAAATCTGCCCCTGGTCCTAGGGACCTAGGGCGAACTGTCTGTACTAGGTGACATCATAATGATTGTAGATTAGTATAGTTTTCCTTAAAAGCCATGGAGGCTCAAAGTAGAGTTACAACTTACAATAGTTTTCCCAAAAAGTTTTGACTGCTTGTTTTTTTTTCCCTCTAGTTTCACTATGGTGACAAATGACGCGCAGCCTCGCTTGGGATCATGCTTCCTAAGTGTCGGCCACTCGCGAGGTCATGTTTTTATATTGTTGAGATGGCTATCACAATAATACAAGTGCATCTCTATGCACAATATGCCTTATGATTGGAGTGTGCCCCTTCCTAGAAATTGTCGGATTCGACTGAACTGCTGTAATTATCTGATCACGACGATGAGACGTGCGTGATTAGCTACTCACTCAACAATAATCAATTAGTATGTCAACATAGGGTGTGTGACAAATGATTGAATTACATAAATGCATTTTAGCACTTGATGAGTGCATACTTCAATGCTTACTACTTGTCTAATGACATCATGGAAATTACTTTGTATTTCTCTGATGAAACTAGTTGTACATATGTAGTTGTGTAATGTTATGACTTTGACAAGTCTTTCATAATGAAATTAATATAACCTAATGAATGTTTGATGGGTTTTCATAAGATGATAGCAACACAGTTAGAAAATGATAATGTAAAGGCTCATATAGTTGTCTATTATAGACCTTCTTCCTCTTCATGTAATAGTCTCACATCTTGAAATTGAGATTCTTCTCTCTCTCTCTTCTCTCCTATATATATATATATATATATATATATATATATATATATATATATATATGTATTCATACTTGAAGTTGTACATTGAAGAAGTATATACAAGGTTTCAAATTTTCTCCACAAACACAATAATAAGATGACTCGGATGAGTCTTCACAAATTTTTTAATTAGTATATTTGTGCAATTTATTTCACGAGTGCGAGCTGCAAGGGTTGCGCCCAGCGCACTGCAATGATTGGACCGTGCGGGTTAGACCGCGTGGGTTAGACCGCGCATAGGTCACGCCCCGCGAGTTGTGCGCGGATTGCGCCCTGCGCGCTGCTCGCACAGGTTGCTTTGACATGTCATGCTTGTGCGCGGCTTGCCTCCTTGTTCGCGGTGTGTGGGTTGCAGCTCCCGAGGTGTCCTGTTGTCCCGACTTTAACTTATTTTAATATGATTTTCCAGGCTCCGAAGCGTGTTGTTCATGGTAGGCCGATGCGTATGCGCTCTACTCTTATTGTAGAGCGGATTGCTTCTTGGAGGGAGCGCTATAACATTCCCTCCAGTCTTGAAATCAAGATTCCTCAGGGAGACTAGCAGGTGTAGAGTCCCCCCGATGAGCTGTATGACTTTATGCGGATCGTCTCTTAAGGCCGGTATTTGGTTTTCACGGTGCGAAGAAGTCACATAGATCTTGAAACATTACGGGATTCTGGCATCGCAGTTTACCCCCTTAGCGATGACACACATTATGGGCATGATTCTCTTCTTCCGCGAACATGGTTCGCCGTTCTCGTTGGAGCTTTTCAAGGAATGGTGTGATGTTCGCGCTGACGGCGGTGGCCGTATCGAGGTTCATAGTAACAAGACTTTGTTGGTGTTTAAGAGTCAGACGAACAGGCGCCACGGGAACCGTGTATGGGTACATCCAAAATCTCTAGGAGAGGCGCGAGCTTTGGAGCTCCCTTCCAGACATGCCGCCAAATGAAGGGCCGCGAGTGTGATTTTACACCGATGCTCGGTTTCGGGGCTCCTAACGAACTAGCAGACCATCTGTTTAGTATTTTCTTCGTTCGTGGAAGAAAAACGCTTGTTGTTGTCTGAGTTTTCTGCTGATGCGGAGCATTCTGTTGCTGCTCAGTTGGGTCGTGATCAGAAGTGAAGGTTGACATTTGAGAGCAATGAAGATTCATCCACAACACAACGCCCTGTTGACCTGCTAATGGTGCATACGAGAGCGGCCCCTAGCAATTCCCGAGTAGCTGGAACTCTACTTGTTGAGGATCATAGTGTTGAGGTTCTGGGCTCTTCTACCTCCCAGACCCCGGTCGAGGGGGTCCCTGCTTCGACCCAAGCAAAAGGGATGCGTGTCTCTTCATCCTTAGCAGCGGTGAATAACGCGTTGAGGTCATCGTTTTGCTTTGGTTTATGCTTGTTGCTCCTAACTCACTGCGTTTTGCTTTCTCTTGCAAATTGGTGTGCAAGCTCGGGTTGCTCTTACTTAGAACGATTGTTACATTGGTTTGAAGGTCGCATATCTCTCCCTTCAGAAGAAGCTTAGAAGTGCAGAGAACTCCCTTTTCAATTTGAGGGGAAGGCGCGAACGTGACCTATCTCGCTTTCGGTAAGTTGAGTCGGACTTGAAGACTGAGACGATGCAGCTTCAAGAGGAGCTTCAGACCAAGAAGCTTTTAGCAGAGAGTGCACTGGGGGATATTGCCCGCTTATAGTCCGAGGTGGGACACCTTTCTTCAGAGGAGCGACTCTCTGAGTTGAAGGCGGCAGATGTGACGAAGTACAAGAACTTGATCGCCTTTAAACAAGACTGTTGTTTATTGTTTGAGGAGATTCTTGAGGAACTCTAGACGAGAGAGGTGGAGCCCGATCATTGCGATATCTGTGGGGTGCTCTCCGTCGCGGAATGGCGAAGACCCTTCAGATGATATCTCACAAGCGTGAGTGTGACCTATCTATTCTTGGATTTGATTACTTTTCAGAGGACAAGTGCGTCGAGTTTGCTAAGGTGTAGACTCTATCTTTATTGTATTTTGCTTTGGTTGTACTTGAATTATGCTTGAGGTATATTTGTGATTGGACTTTGTGCCCTTACTTTGTTGTAGCATCTTTGTGCTCTCTGCCTTTGTTTTGATGGATTGCATTGTTGTTGTTTGTTATGTTGGCTCTACTATTTTGCGCGAGTAATTTGGTGTCAATCCTTTGATGTTAACTACTGAAGGGCAAGACCCAGATGGTTTCATGACCTACTACCGGGGTGAAGGGCGAACGCTTCTAACCGGATAGTTCCCGAAGAGGCGGTGAAGAGCGAATCTTCAAACCTGTGGCGAGTGAGGGGTCAGACCCTGACAACACCACGACTTACTGTGGAGAGAAGGGCAGATCTTTGATCATCGACAGTGGGAGGATGCTGGGACGTGGTCCTGATGGGACGGTGATGAGCGGATCTTCGAACCGGTGGCGATAAAGGGGGCAGGCCCTAGAATCGTCGCGACCTACTGTAGTGAGAAGGGCAGACCTTCGATCGTCGGCAGTGGGAAGCCGCTAGGACGTGGTATCGAGGAGGCTGTGAAGAGCGGATCTTCGAACTGATGTCGAGCGAGGGGGGAAGTCCCTAACAACGCAGCGACCTACTATGGAGAGAAAGGCAGACCTTTGATAGTTGTCATTTGGAGGCTGCTGGTACGTGGTCCCGAGGAGGCGGTGAAGAGCGAATCTTTGAACCAGTGGCGAGCGAGGGGGGCAGGTCCTAGCAACGCGACAACCTACTGCGGAAAGAAGGGCAGACCTTCAATCGTCGGTAGTAGGAGGTCGCTGGGATGTGGTCCTGATGAGGCGGTGAAGAGCGGATCTTTGAATCAGTAGCGTGCGAGGGGGCGGGCCCTGACAACGTCATGACCTACTATGGAGAGAAGGGAAGACCTTCGATCGTCGGTAGTGGGAGGCCGCTATGACATGGTCCCAAGGAGGCAGTTAAAAGCGGATCTTCGAACCGGTGATGAGCGAGGGGGGAAAGGCCCGGGCAACGCTGCGACCTATTGCAAAGAGAAGGGCAGGCCTTCAATCGTCGACAGTGGGAGGCCCCTGGGACCTTGTCCCGAGGAGGCGGTGGAGAGCGGATTTTCGAACCGGTGGCGAGCGAGGGGGGGGGGGGCAGGCCCTAACAACGCCGCAACCTACTACGGAGAGAAGAGTAGACCTTCGATTGTTGGTAGTGGGAGGCCGCTGGGACATCGTCCCGAGGAGATGGTGAAGGGCAAGCCCGAGAGTTCATTTTGACCCACTGCATGGGAGAGGAACAAGCCTCTAATCCGCGATAGTGGGAGACTCGTGGGGGATCGTCCTTGTTGTTACGTCGAGGGTTAGACCCTGGATGTGTCCCTATAAGAGCAATGTTGAGAGCAATCATAACACTTAATAATTATAGAAAATAAAAGTTGTTTGAGTACGAGAACTGGCTCGTGACTTTATATAGTTAGTTGTTGTTTGCTTAAAAAAATATGGTGGCGCTATTGATAAAAGCGCCGCAGATTTTGAGCGTTCCATGCGCACACCAGGTTCTTCCCCACTGCGGTCCGAAGTCTGTATACCCCGGGATTGACAACTGTTGTAACAACGAACGGTACTTCCTATATTGGAGACAACATTTCTCTTTGCGACCCCTTGCCTGCTGCCTCGACGCTTCGCAGTAACAGATCACTGATGTTGATTGGTCTTGGCTTTACTCTCTGATCATAGTAGCGGGTTACCTGCCTTTGGTACGTCGCGACGCGTTCTGCCGCTGCATCTCTCACTTCTGTGACGAGGTCGAGGTTCTCCCGGAGCTGTTCATCATTATCTTCTTGGTTGAAATTTAGTTTGCGAGGACTAGAGACCCCGATATCAATCGGGATAACGAACTCCGACACATAACATAGGTTGAACAGTGTTTTGCCGGTCGGAGTTCTTTTTGTGGTGCGGTATGCCCATAAACACACTTGGGAGTTTGTCCACCCACTGCCCCTGCTTCATGGAGGCTCATCTTCAACCCTTGAGGATGGTTCGATTGATTACTTCAATCTTCCCGTTTGCCTTGGGGTGTGCTATGGAGGTATGACGAAGATCGATTTTCAAGTACTCGCGCATCTTTACAAATGACTTCCCTGTGAACTGTTTCCATTGTCGGCTACGATAATGGCTAGTATCCTAAAGTGCTAGACCATGCTCTTCTAGACGAATTTCTTTGTGTTTTCCTCGGTTATTTTAGCGAGCGGCTCCGCCTCCACCCACTTGGTGAAGTAGTCAATGACCATGATGACGTACTTCCTTTGCCCATTTGCCACAAGGAGTGGTCCCATGATATCAATCCCCCACTAGGCGAATGGCCAGGGGCGCTGGATTACTGTGAGGGCAACTGGCGGTGGATGCGGGGTGTTAGCATGATGCTGGCAGCCGGTGCACTTCCAAATTAATGCTTCACCATCCCTCTTTACCGTGGGCCAAAAGAACCCTTGCCAGAGTATCTTTCGTGCCAAGGCTTTTCATCTGAGGTGCACTCCGCAGACTCCCCCGTGCACCTCCCTTAAGGCATATTCCGCCTCCGACTCAGGGAAGCATTTCAAGTAGGGTCCTGATAATGCTCGCTTGTACAGTTCTCTGTTGATCATGGTGAATGTTGATGCACGTATTTGAAGTCGTTGTGCCTCCACAGGGTCTTCCGGGAGCCGCCCTTTCTCGAAATATGCCTGCATGGGGTCCATCCATGACGACCCTTCACAGCTGATTGACGTTATCTCCCATGGCCCCTTGATTCTTGTGAACAAGAAGTCCTCGATCCTTCACCTCCAATATTGGAAGCCTGTTGGCGAAGTAGCAAACTTTGAAAGCGCGTCGACCCCGACGTTCTGCTCTTGGGGTATGTGGTGGATTTGATGGGAAGGGATCTTTTGCAGGAGGTTCTTGACGAGCATGAGGTATAGGGCCAACTGATCATTCCTTGCTTCGAAGTCCCCTTCCATTTGGGATGCCACCAGTTGTGAGTTAGTAAAGATCGTCAAGTCCCTGACCCAACAATCAATGGCGAGCCGGAGTCCAGCGATTAGCACCTCATACTCTGCAACATTGTTGGTGGTCGGGAACTTCAGCCGGAGACCATACTCCAACGTGATTTCTTCTAGACTTATCAAAAGGACATCGACGTCGGCCCCTGTATGCGTCTGGAAATTAGGTCGGAGCTTCCTTGCTGAGAAGGCAAGGGCCAGAGCCATTTTATTTACCACCGGGTATCTGGTTTCGACGTCGGTGAGGACCTTGCTCAGGTAATAGACTGGGCGCTACACTCCACCTTCATCCTTCACAAGGACCGAACCCAGAACAGCGGCCACAACTACCAGGTACAAAAATAAGTCCTTGCCGGGCACCGGCTTTGACAGGAGCGGGCTGGACGCCAAATATTGCTTAAGGTGTTCGAATACGGCCTGACATTCATCCATCCACTGGAACCCGACGTTGAGCGCCCCTCAAAGGATCTTGAAGAAGGGCAAGAAGTTGTCCCCTGCTCGGGTCAGGAAGCAGGAGAGCGTTGTAATCCTGCCATTGAGTCATTGGACCTCCTTGATTGAGCGTGGGGATGCCATATTCTCTAATGCTCTGATCTTCTCGAGATTTACCTCTATCCCATGATGGGTTACTATGAATCCCAAGAACTTTCCCGTCGTGAAACAAAATTCACAATTGCTAGGGTTGAGTTGCATTTTGTATCATCGCAGCACCTGGAAGCATTGCTCCAAATATTCCAAATGAATGCGGCGGTGGACGCTCTTGACCAGCATGCGTTCACATAAACCTCTATTGTTCTCCAATGATATCTTTGAATGCCTTGTTCATCAACCGTTGATATGTTGTGCCTGCATTATTGAGAACGAATGACATTACCCGGTAGCAGTAGATGCCCTTATCAGTATGGAAGGCCGTGTGATCCTCATCCCCGGGATTCACACGTATTTGGTTATTCCCAGAATACACATCCATGAAGCTCAAGAGCTCATGTCTGGCAGTCGTATCTACGAGTTGGTCAATCATGGGAAGTGGGAAGTTGTCCTTCAGACATGCCTGATTCAAGTCACTATAATTCACGCACATCCTCCACTTCTCGGAGGGCTTCTTTACCATGACCATGTTGCCAGCCAGGTGGGATACCTGGCTTCCCAGATGAACTTTGCTTCTAAGAGTTTTGTTACCTCCTCCTCGATCGCCTGCAACCGTTCCAGAGTGAAATTTTCTTCTTCTAAACAACTGCCCGGTGTGAGGGGTTGATATTCAAAGAATGAAGGATCACTTCTGAATCTACTCCCGACATATCTTTTGGGCTCCAAGAGAAGATATCCATGCTTCTTGGGAGCTTTTCCCTTCCACGAGCTTTCTCTTATCCTTCCTCATCAACTGCCCTCTTTGTTTTGCATTGTCTATCGCTTCAACCTTCAAAGCAGCCTCAACCACACTGATATAACTCGTCGCGCCATAAGCACTTGCGAACTGCTGAACATCGCTCTGGAGTCCGCCAATAAATTTCTTCACTCGGTCAGCTTCCGTAGTCACCAAGCCCGGAGCGAACCGACTTAGCTTGCTAAACTCAATTTCATACTCACTAACTGTGAGTTTCCTCTGCTTCAGGTACAATAAGTCATTCATCAGGCGGTCTCTTTCAACTGACGGCAGAAATTTACGTCGTAGCATTTCTTTGAAGACTTCCCAGGAACATCCCGCCACTAAGCTTTTCTTTTCTCGCAACCACCAACTTTTTGCCAGTCCTTTTAGTTGGTATGCGGCAAGCATCACCTTCTGGTCCTCGGTAACGCCAGAATAGACAAACATCTCTTCCAACGTGATCACCCAATCATCCAAGATCACAAAGTCCGCTTTTCCATCATAGGTAGGTAGTCCAAGTCGCTGAAACTGCGAGATAAAAGTCATAGCAGGAGGAACCACAACTGGGGGTATCAACGCCACGGAAGGAGTAGAAACAGCGGGGCCTCGTCAGGCTCTTGCACTCTTGGTGCCAGCCTAGACATCACTGATGACATAGCTTGGAGCTGGGACTGCACATCCTGCACTTGCCTAGTCAAGGCATCATTACTTTGTCGTAGACTATCTATCAGGGCATTATTCTGCGCGCCCGAACACTCGCCCTCAGATTGGGGAGTCTGCCTTGTCACTGGACGCTTCGACATCCGATAACCATTTCACTCGAAATCAAACTCAAACCCAACAATCAACACATAACGACGTTGTACATACAAGATATATATAAATATGAACATCAACTGCTAACTTGCTCTGGAGTTTAAGAATGATATTATGCCTAGCCTAAGATGACTTACCGTCATCCCACTAACTTGTGCCGAAACGATGAATGCATGAATTTATTTGACCCAAAACCATGAGTGTACATGTGTCATCATGTAAATCTTTAGCTTGGCACGTGATGCTCATGCAATGTTATGTTATGCGTGTTGTGCTATGCATTCTAGAAAAGGCCTTAATGCATGTCATGAGCGGTCGTACGCATCACAATGCTATGCATCCCATACTACATAGCATTGCATGCAATGAATAAACGAAAACGTGCTAGTCGCATTCATGTGGTGAGGTTATGCATCTCATACTACATAACCCGCACATGTTGCCCCTATGGTGGATCCATATACAACACATATTATGCATCCATACTACATAATATACCCCGTATACTTCTGTTCATGCCATGAGTGTAGTGTTCGTGCTTCGGCCAAGACGTACTGATGACACCTCGGTGTGTGTATAATATGATGATGATTAATAATGTTTACTAAAGGAAAGTTTGCCCGACCAATTGTCAAGCAAACCTCCCTATGATACCAACTGTAACAACCCTCATTTCCTCAACGAGCACATCGTATCAGAGCAAGAGGAAAAACGGGTTATGATGTCACGTCGTGTAGGGGATAACTGCACACGCTCAGGCAAACCTTTACACTTACTAGACTAGATTAAAATAATCAGTTATATGCAAGAAAACCGTTGAGGTTGATGGCCGTATCCCTCGGCCTAGTAGAGCAAAATGAGGTTGTACGCGGCGGAAAATAATTTACGTTCGTTGTGAGTTTTCCTATATGCATTCTATATTTATTATACCATAGGAAATCGTCTGTTTTTACGTGGTTTGGAAATACGTCTTAGTTTACCAAAACATGTATGCATGACATATAATAGTAGGTTTGTTTTAACTTTAAAATATCTAATGCAACCTATCATAAATCCTTCCAAAGAGCAAGTAGACGTCACCTCATCCAAATGATTCATATTAGCAGTCTAGCATTCATATGTAGCAAGTAAAGAAAGCCACCAATGGGCGCCAACAAGCTGACACGAACCCATTGGGGCGTATGTATGTCTGTACAATAAAGTAAAGAACTACCTCGGTAAACAAGCTTGGCTAGCTCCAAGTAAACTCCACCAACAAAACCTAGCCGCTCAACCGCCTACAACCTGCACCTGAGGTATTCAAGAAAGAACACCTCAGCAATCATCAAAGCCACAATATAGAGCATTAAGTTCATAAAATATGACGAAGGGGCTTACCGACCCCGTAGCAAGTGAAAAGAACAGGGTAGAAAACAAGTGTCAAACACTGCCAACCTAAAGTGTAAAACGTACCAAGTACGTGAAAGTTTCATCAAGTCCTGCTTAACCCGCAGGAGAAAAAGGCAACACATATATACTCATTCCATCATCTTGATAACAAGAAACAACTATACGAGTGAAACATAAGCAGCAGTTAAGTTCGATTCCGCAAGGGTCTTTTGGTGGTGGCCCTAAAGTGGAACGCACCAATAAAAGCCAGCCCAAATCGGGGCCAAAACGGTGCTCTACACCACAAAACAAAACCGGTGGCCACCAAGGCTGAAACCACACCACCCCTTACCAATCCTTACACAAACGCTCCTGCCATGGTTCACAATTCGCCTCGCAAAACTCACCATAATCCAAGCTAAACCTGTTTCATTGCATCGTCCTCACTCATGACTACAAATTGTCCAAGTTATGTCAAACTTGATAGAATTTGGGTCTCTACTTCACCATAAGCGAACCACACAAGTAACAACGCCGGTTAAACACAATAAGCTCGCGAATCATATGAACAAAAAGGTAACTAATAGAGAAATACAAGGTAAAACATGACAAATTGAGATGAACAATAGGTAAGCATATAGACTGGGAAATTCTTGAAAGACAAGATGATTTATGCTTGTGAATCCTAAACAAAAGTAAGAGTAACAAGGGTAACCTATTTAGACAAACGTGAGGTGCAAAACAAGAAGAACAAGCTATTAAAATTGAAAGGGGAAATCTAGCTAAACTTGCACAATCAAAGAACAAGAAAACAAGATTGGCAAGGGTGAAGAACACCGCTTGCCTGAACCGAGATGCCACCGCAACGACTGCTCCTCTTTCTCCTTCCCTTGCCTTAGCTTTTCTCCCTTGATTTCTCTTTGAGAATGAAGAAGAAGGTGAAGAAAGGGATAAGTGAGGAGGAAGAATCTCTTTTTCGGTCTAATATCTTCCAGAACAGAGCTAGACCATTTGATCCAGAATCAAAGAAATGAACGACACAAAAAACTGGAAAAATTGATTTTCGGCCCTGACACGCCCTGTGACACGCCCGTGTCACAGGTCGTGTCACTTAAGCGGTGGGCAACCGCCTCACCTCCAAACAGTACACGGCCTGGGACACGCCCGTGTCACAGGCCGTGTCACTGAACACGCCTATCTACACGGCCGTGTCACACGACCGTGACATAGCCCACAGCACCCGCCAAACAACCCGAGAAGGACACGGCCTGGGGACACGCCCGTGTCCCAAGCCGTGTCACCCCTACTCGACACTCGTCGAGCGAATTTCGTCGAGCGAAGTTCGTCGACCGCGGGACACGCCCTGTGACACGCCCGTGTCACAGGCCGTGTACCCCTTCTCTCGACACTCGACACTCGTCGAGTGAATTTCGTCGAACAAAGTTCGTCGAGAGCGGGACACGCCCTGTGACACGCCCGTGTCACAGGCCGTGTACCCCTTCTCTCGACACTCGACACTCGTCGAGTGAACTTTGTCACCGAAATTCGTCGAACACCCGGGACACGCCCTGTGATACGCCCGTGTCACAGGCCGTGTACCCCGACACGCCCTGGGACACGGCCGTGTCCCAGGCCGTGTCACCCAAATGCGCTCCAGGTCCCCCTGCTACAAGAAACTGCAGCCATAATTTTGGCACCTGAGGGGGTAAAAAAACCAGCAAACACGTTTTTATCTACTAACTCCAAAATGTCATACAAAATGTCATACAATCAACCCGTTTTGAGCAACATGTCTCAGGCTCGAGAAAGTGCATGCATTCCATAAGAGGCCTCACCGAGTCCCCAAAAATAGGCTCCGGCTTGCTGGGGAACCGTGCAACTAGGCTACCAAAACAGCCACTCGAAAGCCCGCGTGAAAACCATGCTCAAACAACGGTCAGAGCCAACACAACGCCTATCAAACGTATGCACTCATTCAACGAAAAAAATCCGGGGCGTTACAGGAAGGGCGCATAATCCACCCTCTCCTCTAGAGTTAGCAAGGACTCGACCTGCACTGTCTGGGACGGTTCATGCTGAGAGAGGGCTATCTCCATCAACCCTTCTACCAGGGCCCTGCGCTGAGTGAGAGCTTTATCATGGAGGTCAAAGTTGTTTATGTTGAGGGCAACTGATTACGAAGGTTGCTCGGATTCTGCACAGCATGCCCGAGTCGCCGCCTGATCCCTACGAGCGACTCCGATCTTGCCCTGAGCGGGAAAGTTTATGGTGAGATGGGGGATTGACGGGACAGCCCCGAAGATCGCTTGAAATGGCCTCCCTAATATCCCATTGAACAAAGAGTTGGCGTCCACAATTGTAAACTTGATGTGACGGGCCTCTTGCATGGGCGGCTCCACTAGTGTGACATGGAGTATGATTGTTCCCAGGACTGGTATTGGACGGTTGTAGCCACCGTGGACTGGGCCTGGTGTAGGGCTCAAGTACTCTTTTGTGAGCCCGATCTTTTGAAGAGTGGGGAGGAACAAGATATCCATAAAACTACCACAGTCCACCAGGATCCTCTTAACTCGGAAGCACGAGTCTCTGATCTTGGTGTTGTTCACTAAGGAGTCTTGGTGTGATATCTGGTGCCCTTCAAGGTCTTCTTCACCAAATGTAATGGTCGGACCCTTGCTTCTGGTGTCTTGGAATGTTTGGGAAACTTGGTTCCCACAAACGACGACAATCTGTTGGGGTATCGCACGACGCTTTTGGTAGAATGGGCCTACTCAACTGTTTTAGCCCGTGAGCGGCCGAGCGTGCCAACAATCAAAGATTAACTCGATGCTGGGACGAAGACTTGATGACGTGGAAAACCCACAATCGGGGTGAAAAACCACGCGGTTGGTACGGTGCCGACCTAATTTCCACTATATGAGTATTTTTACAGACCTTTTGGGAGGAAAGTGAGGGCGACAGGCCGCGCCTCGTTGCAGTTTGTGAGAGGGGTGGAGAATGAACGACAGATGCTACTGGCCATCATGTTGCTTTGGCGGTCTTCTGATGCTTGTTCACCAAAGATGCGAGCGCTTCCTTCCTTCAGAGTTGTCTTGACATGATGATGGGGGCGGCTTCTTATGTCTCCTTCTTGACCTGCATTCTCACGAGCCTCGTCTTGACTTTGATGCCTTCGCCTTGCTTTGTGGTGGCGGTCTTGAACGTAGATCCTACAGATAAAAAGGGTGAGAGATAGGGGAATGAAGCAGAGTGAACCGGAAAAAAAGACCCTTTTGAAATAGAACTGGACCTATTTATAGATTTTAACAAGAGCGGTCTGATAATTCTGCCCAATAACTACCGGACTGGCCAATAGGATCGCTCGAAAATGATCACGTGGATCGGCACTTTTGGGAAATGACAACCTTGCCCCCAAGTCGAGGGAAGGCCCGCCCACGAAGATTGGCGGCCCGACGATGCTAACATGGGGGGCCGGCCGCCGGCCCTCCACGCGGGGGCACGAGGATGCCCGAGGATGGGCGGCCTTGGCCGGCCTTCGTGGAGGCCAGCCTTGCCGTGACCGCCCATCTCCGACCGGTTAGAGGGGACGGCCATCCCGGGGCCGGCAAACTCTCATGACTTTAGTGAGGGGAGATGGCGATTCGGCTATGTGCAATCCGATTTTTCTATAAATTGGGACTAATCTCATCAACTTAAAAAGAAAAGGTGCATTATACTTTATAATATTAGTAAATAAAAGAGAACTATTTTTTTTTTCAAAAATCACCATCCTTGCCTCCTCGGCCAAGGGCCAGCTCAAGAAAATATTATTTCATGTTGCATTCCTTGCTGGAGAAATTTTGGCTTTTAGTTATTAAATGGTCTGCCTTCAACTAAAACTTAAATTAAGGTCATCGGTGCTGAAACAAAAATATTACCTCCCAAACATAAAACTGAAAACAAAAAGTTAAAAACATTTATTTCACATGAGGATGGAGGGAAAATACATAACTCCTAGGCTTTAGAACTAGTCATTTCGTTTTTTAGTTACATTTCAGATTTCAATGAATAGAATTGAAAAAACAAACACACAACCGATGGGGAGGAATTAAAATGTGTCTATGCATCCATACTACTCGAGAAAAGTTCGAAAATAAGTGATGCATGGAGAAAATAGTGAAAAATGAAACATATCTTGTGAAGAATAAACGAGATTCAAAAGTTTAATAACATAAAACCCAAACTAACACCATCACGTTAGGACTTACTAGATGAGTTTAGCTTCAAAGATTTACCTGCAAATTCTGAATTGAAACGGCCTAAAAGTTTATATAAATCGTCAAGATATGATAAGAAAAAATACTTGCAGAATTATCTTATTCAACCTTCTCATGTAAATTTTTCACGAACTGATTTTGGACAAACATCACGTTGTTTTAATAAAGATTGGTTTAATGAGTATAAAGATTTGTTGAAATATAACATAAATAAAGATATTACATATTGTCTTTGTTGTTGCATCTTTCTACAAAGAAGTTGTAATCATACCTTTATAAGTTGTGGATTTAGATACTGGAGAGATAGGGTTGACGATACTTAGAAAATATATTGAAAGTCAAAATAATATATGCAATAACTATAAGAAGATGTGCGTAACTTTGATGAATCGAGATTCAAGAGTAAGGTATTCAAGTTGCATTCTGGAGACAAGAAGAAACAAGATCACTTTCAATTGATGCTTTTAAAAATATTGGCGGAGTTGAAAAAATAATCATCATTTTCAATTGGTCATTGAATTTTGTTTAAATTGACATGTTTTTTTACCTGTTGCAGTTGCCACTATTGAAAAAATGTTCTCTGCAATGAAAATTATAAAGAATCATTTACAAAATAGAATGAAAGATGAATAGATAAATGACTGCATGATAGTATATACTGATAAAGATATTGTCAGCAGTATTGTGTATTAATACAATCACTATATAATATCAAAATATGTGTCCACAAAGAGTGATTCTTTGAATGGTATGTAAGATGTTTTTTTGTTAATAAAATTTTATTCATATCCACACTAGTACAATTTTATATTAACAATCGTGTTTCTTTATTTTCTTAAATTATGTCTAGGGCTGGACTGAGGAAAATTCATACTTCCGCCCTACCAATTAGCGTCCGGAACCAATGAGATTGCGCTACACAGTGCAGTGCAGCGGGCCCGCGTGCACTGTGGATTGAAGTGCAACTGGTTCGGCTAGGCAGAGCATGTTAATTAGTCTAGGGCCTCTATTTGCCTCCAAATTGAAGCATAACAGTTGTTTCTATTTACAATCCGATTATTATGTTGGAATGCTGCGATCAATGCACAGCTCATTGTTTTCTTTTCGTACAGCTGTGTATTCACTCTCTTCCACAGCTTGTTATTAGAGATATATATTATTTTGTACAGCTAGCATTTTTTTAACTTTATCATATCAATTTGTACCTGAGAATGAGTTCTATTACTTGTATTTAAAATCATATTGCTTCATTTAAAAAATAGTATTTACCAAACAATTTATAACCTATTGAAATTATGCACATTAATTTACATTTTCCATATTATTTTAATAGCGCATTTCAGCGAAAATACATGTTTAAGTACTTTTAAATTTCATTTGATTGATTACTTAATATTTCTAGTTAGGGCTTTGAAATACATGTTTAAGGAAGCATGGTTATGTGTACATAAATCAAAATGAATATTTGGGTCTGCTCGCTCTGATGTCTTTGACTTTGATTTGAGAGCATGATTCCGCAGCAAATGTGACGGTATAGAGGGCCAGTATTTCAGTGGTATCTGTGAGCAGCCACTTTGTGCATTTATTGTCAAATGTTAGGTCTTTCTCTTCTGAGAGAAGCCACATTGTGCATAGTGTCAAAAGTTAGGTCTGTTTTCAATCTTCCCCCACCCTTACCCCCAATGATTGAAGACTATATGAGTTCTGTTATATGTTGTTTGTTGTCTGTCAGGGCTTTGAAATACAACTTTTTTTACGTGTTTGGATAAGTAACCAACTGAAAATGAAATAAATAGAGCTCTAATGTAACACATTGCACCTCGAGTCTTGCATTTAAGTAACTAATTCGTTTGGTTGTGTACAGTTACATAATTAATGAGGTAATGTTAAAGTTAAAATATGGGTGGTGATATCCACACTGTATTTTTGTATATTCGCACTCAAAAATTATATTTTGTAGGGTTTTTCTAATTCTTATTCACAAGCCAGCCCCCACCTCCTATTCACACTTTTAGAAAACCCTATCCTGCGTCGTCATCGCGCCTCTCTTCCTCGCCATCAGCAATTTCTCCTTCATCCCTCCTTTGTTTTCACCGGCGACTTCTCCTCCATCCTTTTTGTCGACGACTTGTCGTCCTCCAGTCGGTCGATCGTGATTTCACCTCCTCTAGGCAGTCGGTGGAGAAGCATTTCTCATGTGATACTCCTTTCTTGCCTCCATGGGTTTTTCAACGATTTCTGCCTCCGTCGGCTGTGAACCGCCTTCCACGGCCAGCTAACACTCACCGCGACCCTCCCATACACTTTTGCTTCTTCTGTGGCAATAAGCATGAATCAACCCCTCTGAGAGATCAACCTGCCCTGCCAGCTAGTGGGAGCCTGGTCAGCGGAATCATCTCAGGGTAAGGTCTACTCACCCCTCCGAGAGATCAACCTGCCCTGCCAGCTAATGAGAGTCTGATCAGCAAAATCATCTCGGGGTAAGGTCTACTCACCCCTCCGAGAGATCAACCAGCCCTGCCAGCTAGTGAGAGCCTGGTCAGCAGAATCATCTCGGGGTAAGGTCTACTTACTCCCTTTGAGAGATCAACCTGCTCTGCTAGCTAGTGGGAGCTTGGTCAGCGGAATCATCTCGGGGTAAGGTCTACTCACCCATCCAAGAGATCAACCTGCCCTGCCAGCTAGTGGGAGCTTGGTCAGCGGAATCATCTCGGGGTAAGGTCTACTCACCCCCTCCGAGAGATCAACATGCTCTGACAGCTAGTGGGAGCCTGGTCAGCGGAATCATCTCGGGGTAAGGTCTACTCACCCCCTCCGAGAGATCAACCTACCATGCCAGCTAGTGGGAGCCTGGTAAGCGGAATCATCTTGGGGTAAGGCCTACTCACCCCTCTGAGAGATCTACCAGCCCTGCTAGCTAGTGGGAGCCTGGTCAGCAGAATCATCTCGGGATAAGGTCTACTCACCCCTCCGAGAGATCAACCTGCCCTGTCAGCTAGTGGGAGCCTGGTCAGCGGAATCATCTCGGGATAAGGCCTACCACCCCTCCGAGAGATCAACCTGCCCTGCCAGCTAGTGGGAGCCTGGTCAGCGGAATCATCTCTGGGTAATGCCTACTCACCCCCTCCATGAGATCAACTTGCCCTGCCAGCTAGTGGGAGCCTGGTCAGCGGAATCATCTCGGGGTAAGGTCTACTCACCCCTCAGTGAGATCAACATGTCCTGTCAGCTAGTAGGAGCCTAGTCAGTTGAATCATCTCGGGGTAAGGTCTACTCACCCCTCTGAGAGATCAACCCGTCCTACCAGCTAGTGGGACCCTTGTCAGCAGAATCATCTCGGGGTAAGCTCTACTCACCCCTCCGAGAAATCAACCTGCCCTGCCAGCTAGTGAGAGTCTGGTCAGCGAAATCATCTCGGGGTAAGGTCTACTCACCCCCTCCGAGAGACCAACTTGCCCTGCCAGCTAGTGGGAGCCTGGTCAGCAGAATCATCTCGGGGTAAGACCTACTCACCCCTCCGAGAGATCAACCTGCCCTGCCAGCTAGTGGGAGCCTGGTCAGCAAAATCATCTCGGGGTAAGGTCTACTCACCCCCTCCGAGAGATCAACCTGCCCTGCCAGCTAGTGGGAGTATGGTCAGCGAAATCATCTCGGGGTAAGGTCTACTCACCCCTCCGAGAAATCAGCCTGCCCTGCCAGCTAGTGGGAGCCTGGTCAGCAGAATCATCTCGGGATAAGGTCTACTCACCCCCTCCGATATATCAACCTGCCCTTCCAGCTAGTGGGAGCCTGGTTAGCGGAATCATCTCGGGGTAAGGTCAACTCACCCGTCCAAGAGATCAACCTGTCCTGCCAGCTAGTGAGAGTCTGGTCAGCGGAATCATCTCGGGGCTTTTTATGGATCACAAATGTTTTCCGGCAGTCCCTCTCATCAATCATAGTTGATACAATGCAAGCAAAGTTCGTTACAAGAGATGATCCACTTCTTCCCTACCTCGCTCTTCCCTCGTACATCATCGGATCCCTCCCAGGGTACCCACATCAACCCTGTCCTCACATCTCTCCCCTGCCGCCTCGGGTTGGACTTCTTCAATCCGCACCGGATGTTGCAATTATTGAGGTTGTGGTGTCGGAGCTCTTATCCTTCTCAACTCCAGAAATTCAGGGCAAGTAGTTGTTGCATGGCCCTCCTCCTAGTGGAACTCACAGTAGGGTAACTCTACTCCGACTCTTCTTTTTCCCGCACAGTTCCTCCTCTCCCTTCGACCAATCACCATCGCTTGCTGCGGTGGGGGTAGGAGCTGCCTAGGGGCTTGCCTTTAGAAGTTGAAGCTCCCTTGGCCTCCATGAAAATCCCCCCACCATGGATGAGACCTCTTCCTGGACCCTGAATGGGTCCTCCCTATTATATCCAACCTGGATCCTGACCTTCTTGAGGTCCCTGAAGCCCCTGAGCTTTCTACTCCTCTCTCCTTCTCCCCTCCTGATGCCTCGAGCCACCCTGCTCCTTCGACGCTGCCTTTGTTAACCTTACCAACTTCTTGACAAATGCCGGGTTGGCCGCCTCAGTTATTATCTCCTCTGCCGCCCTTTTCATCAGCTCTTCGAAGGATAAGGGGGTCTTTCTGGTCAGACTCATCTTGAAGAACTCCTCATGCAACCCCACTGTAAATACCATCTGGAGGGCATACCCTGACATTTCCTGGATGTCCAGAATCTCTTCTTAGAACCTGTCCACATATTGGGCCAACGAATCCTCCGCCCTCTGTCTTATCAGTAAGATGGACTCAGTACTCTTCTTTCTCTTCTTAGAGGTAGAGAAGCGAAGCTGGAAGCTTCGGCTCAAGTCTTCGAACCCGTAGATAGATCTCGTTGGGAGTTGATGGAACCAGTCCCTAGCTTTGTCTTTCAAGGTAATCGCAGAGAGGCGACACTTGAACGCATCTATCATCGGCCTGATAGAGACCGTATCCTCGAACCACTATAGGTGCTAGAGAGGGTTATCTTTCCCAGTATAGTAAGTCATGTCAGGCTCCCTAAACCCCTTGGGAACTGAGGCTGAGGCAATCAGCTCGCTGAAAGGTGATCCATTGCTTGACGGTCTCGCGTGCTCTACTTGCGTGACCTGCTCGCCTAGGAGGCTGGCACTCGCCGGGCTGGAGAACAACTCCCGGCCGGTGAGGTATCGCTCGACCCCATCTCCCATCCTCTCCTTCCCTGGCCTTCTTCCTGGTATGCTTCCCTCCACCCCCCCGGGGGGCATCTCGCCTAGACCACTAGGAGTCGACTCGTCTAAAGGGGGGGAGCTAGCTCCTGGGGGGTTGGAGTGAAGCTGCCACCCCGAAGAGCAAAACTTCGCAACATATCCATGATGCCTTGGATGGACGTCATGAACTCTTCCCTCCTTACATAGGGTGTTGGGTTGGGGGTCTCGCGGGAGTCATCACTACCTCCCTAATCTCCAGCCATGACACTCTCCTGGGATCTTCTGTGCTGGTCACTTTCCACGCTCACCGCACCAAGATGTTGAAATCGAGAAATCGGTCTCTATAGAGTTCGGGGTCCCTAAAAAGGGGTGACCTCACACTTACTACACTCAGGCAAATATCACAGACCAAAGGCTCAGGAAACTAGGAACAGACCCTTAGCTCTAGCGTAGATGTCTCACCTCACACCCAGAAGACCTTGGTGATCTCCCCCTCCCTAGCCAATGCTGAGCTAGGTGCCTTGGAGGATGAAGAAAGAGGATGAAGAAGTCTTTCTCTCTCTAAGGCACCGCTAAGGGTCTATTTATAGTTATCCCAAACCTAGGGACCAAAAGGTTAGAAATAACCCTAAGGCAAATAGGTCCTGGGCTAATAGAAAAAATCCATACCTGGGGGGAAAGAGGTAATTCCACCCCTAGGGGCACAACGGTAAAAACACGACCAAAAGAGGTCAGGGGGTAAAATGAGGCTAAACCATGCCCCTCACCTTCCCCGAACACCTGAGGCGAGTGGGGGTTAAACCACTCCACTCCTCCTCCATCTTGGGGCCGAGCGAGCGGGCTAATCTCATAGAACTGGGGGCAGGAGGCGAGACCCCGGCCTCCGACCGGTCTCGCCCTGCCAGGCCGCGGGCGAGACCCCGACCTCCGACCGGTCTCGCCCCGCCAGGCTGCGGAGCTGGGGCGAGACCCCGGCCTCCGGCCGGTCTCGCCCCACCTGGTTACGGAGCAGGGGCGAGACCCCGGCCTCCGGCCAGTCTCGTCCCGCCAGGCCGTGGAGTAGGGACGAGACCCCGGCCTCCAGCGGGTCTCGCCACGCACAGGGTTAGGGTGCCGGGGGCGGGACCCCAGCCTCCGGCTGATCCCACTACTCCCACCCCACACCTAATAAGCTAGGGCGGGTGTCGACCAACTCGCTGCACCCGCCCTGCAGAAGGGGATAGGGGGGAGGCGGATTTCTCCTCCCCCTACTAGTATATCCTGCAGATCCACCCAAAATTGGCCTCCAGGAGTGCAAAACTCCCAAAAAGCTTAAGAACATGCACCAAGTCTCACTCCTCTTTTGGGGCCCCTTTTCGCGAATACGGGGTTGTACCAGTCGCATTTTGAACTTTTGAAGTGCCACAAAGGTCTCCACCAGATCCTTAGTGTATTTTGTGATGCTCCCACTTCTGACAAGGAGATCGTCCACGTATACTTCCAAGTTTCACCACTTTTGCTCTTTGAATACTTGATTCATCGTTCTCTAGTATGTCGCACCTGCGTTCTTTAACCCGAAGGGAATCATCTTGTAGATGAAGCAATCATAGCTGGTGATGAAGGAAATGTCACGACAATCATAGGGATGCATCCGGATCTGGTGATATCCAGAAAAATCATCAAAAAAACTCATCACAAAAAAACAGACAGTTAAATCAACCAGCGCGCCTATTTGGTACATGGGGTAGCAATTCTTCGGGCAAGCTTTACTTAATACCGAAAAGTTGATACATAATCGTCATCCCCCTCTGGCTTTCTTCACCATTGCAACATTAGAGGCCCAGCCTCGATACTGGATCTCCAAAACAAAACCTGCATCCAGTAGTTTACCGACTTCCTCCCTGATTGGATCAGCCAAAACAGCTGTGTTTTTTCTTTGCTTCTGTCTGATGGGTGCGACCTTGGGGTCCAAATTGAGGCGATGACAAACAACCTCCACGTCGATCCCCGACATATCTGCAGCGCTCTAGGAGAAGATGTCAACATTTTCTTGTAGACATGCTGTTATCTCCACCTTCCCTTCCAGCATCAGGGATCATCCTATCTTTAACATCCTGAGCTCTCCATCCTTAGAGATCACCTCCACTTCTTCCAGCTCCTTTGCGACTCTAAGCTAATCCTCTCCTTCCAAGATCTTCTCCAACCTCTCTGCGTCCTCCATCTAGCTGATGGTACTAACGACACTAAGGTAGAACTCCCTTGCAATTTTGAGATCTACTTGGATCCTTACTTGGACATCGCCCTAAGAGTACTTCGGACACTGATGGTAGGAAGATGAGATGACTTTAAGTAGTTGATGAGCGGCCTCTCAAAGATTGTGTTGTAGAAACTTGGCTCGCCTATGATAACAAACCTGCACCTGATCGAGGTGCCGCCAAGTGTCACAAGAAGATCTGCTCCTCCCTCTACCTTCTTCTCTCAGGTGAAGCCAAAGAGGTGTCCGTCAACAGTTAGGACCCTGGACGCCTCCACCTGTAATCCGACGAATGTCCTTTTGAAGATAACATTTACCGATCTCCCATTGTCTGCCAGAATCCGGTCGATGGTGAAGTCCTCGATGACGACTTGGATGACGAGGGCATCATGAAATGGATTCTCATTTCCCAACATGTCTTACCCGAAAAAGGTGATCTCCAACATCGGTAGAGCTTGAGAGGTCAAAGAGATGCTCTTGTGATAGATTTGATGGAGACTTCCCTTTCGGGAAGCTCCTAGCCCGACTCCTCCATGGATCAGCCCTACTTGTCTGCTTGCTCCTTGGACCACCTCCCCGTGACCGCCTTGATCCACTCGATCCTCATTCCTCTTCCCTGCAGCTTGGAATGCTGCTAGTCCTGTGGGGGCCTCTTGCCTCTACCTCTCCCTCTCCATCGCTCCTGCTTCCACCCATCTCCTTATTTCCCAAAAATCTGAGTAAGCCAAGGTTTCGTGCCCCACCATTTGATACAACTCGTAGTAAAGGGGAATCTCCTCCGCCTGATGATTTGCGGGTTGGTTCCTCCTGCGACACCTATTCTCTTGCCGGGCAATAACCATTGCTTCCTCCTGGGCTCTTCCTTACCTTCTCTCCTACTGGTTGTCATTCCTTCTCTCTTGATTTAGATACTGGGGTCTCCCTACTGGCCTCCATTGGTGCCGGTTCATGGGATATTGGAACCTCTGTGCATCTTCCCTACTCTCTAGAGCTATTAAGGACCTCTTCTCTTCCTGTCTATGAGGCCTTTCCTGCCTCCTAGGCTCTTCAACCATCCTGGGGTCTTCCCTCCTCCTCGGATCTTCTCTCCTCTCTTACTGCCTCCCTTGGACCACCCTGACTCTCACTTCGGAAGTTCCTCCTCTCTCCTTAGGTCACCCTGTCTAGCTTGTACAGAAAATCTGCATTCGTCTCCTCCTCCAGCACACACTTATTGGCCCTCTCGATCAAGTCCTCATAGGATACTGGGGGCTTCGAGCCAATCTCCATGCTGAAGAGACCTTACATCAGGCCAAACATCAGGTCCAACTGCAAGGTAAAACCACCTTTCAATGCCAAGCACATCCTCTTAGAATCAATCGATGTAGCTGCCAAGCCTCTCCTGCTTCCCTTGCTTGATGAGGAAGAAAGCAGTTGCCTCCTTTCTCTTCTTCGACATTGTGAGCCTCACCATCAGACCTCGACACAGGTCCTCGAAGCAGTAGATGAAGCTTTTGGGCAACCGGTGAAAACAATCTCTGGCATTTCCCTCAAAGGTGATGGAAAATAACCTACATTTGAACGTGTTTGTCATGTTGCTGATGGACACCACATCCTCGAACTACTAAAGATGCCTGACCGAGACATCTCATCCAGAATAATAGCTCAAAATTGACTCTCTAAAGCCTTCAGGAACTGAGGATGCCAACAATTATCACAGAAAGGGCTCCTCCCACCCCGACGATGATAGATCTCGTAATGGTGAGTACTCCTCCATGCTCGCCATATTGCTGAGCATCCTGGAATCTCACCGGGTTCTCTATATCTTGAAAACTGATGTCCTGATAACTCGCTAGGCAGAACTGTGACTGCACTAGTCACTCCGGCTCTTCTGCGACATGCTCCTTCCCATATCACCGGGGGGGGGGGGGGCTATTCCTCTACAGAGTGACGCGACGAGGTGAGGTCATCGTGACTTCCGCGCTAGTAAGGAACCCATCTAGGATGGTCTCCTCTATCCTCTGCACGAATTTCTCAAAAACCACCACGGTCACATAGCCGCCTCCTACTGCTTTATTGCCAACTATCTCTCTATTCTCGCCTGTTTCTGTCATCTCACCTACTCGCGAAAATTTCTTCCTCGGCTACGATCCACGCTCACCACACCAAAGTGTTGAAGTCGGGAAAATCGCTACTTCAAAATTCAGATCAATGCAGCCTAAGGTTACTGGTCCAGCGGTCGGGCTCGACGGCTTAACAAACTCGGACACATAAATAACAAGACAACTTAAAGGGCCACAGGTGCTACGACAGGGAGGTCCCACCACATACCCGAATGCTTAGAAGAAGCTTCCCCCTCCACAACCAAAGAAAACCGAGCGAGATACAAAGTGGACACCAGCTGACGACTATCTCTAGATGGAGACGAAGGGGATGGTCACTATCACACGACTTATGTCCTTCCTAGCAGGATTCAAGAGCCCAGCAAAAAGTCCAAAAAAGGAGATCATCAAGATCCTTTGCGAGATTCCAAAGTCCACATCCATGTACCACTGAGGTGTTATTTATAGGAAAACCAAGGTGTGTGTGTGTGGGGGGGGGGGGGGGGTGGTGTCTTATATAGCCCAACCCCCGCCGACGACTGGGCGACTTCCAGGGGAGCTCGCCCACTTGGTTGAGTAGTGACCTAGTCGCCTACCCAACGAGTAAGCGTGGACAGATCACCATACTTGCCCGGACCTTCAATTGCATTGAGTGCTGATTTTGATCTCTGCCTTGTCCCATTGATTTTGACTCCTTGCTGATCTGTCTCTGAGTGAGTCCACCCTCGACGAATATGGGTTGTACATCTATCACACCCTAATTTCGCCACAACTTAAAGTTAATCAGTGCCGTTATTCTTTCCATCCGTGGAGGATCCAAGAAATATAAAAACTCCCACTTCTCGATTAGGCGGAATTTGCCTACATGACAACCTTTTGTAAGAACAATTGGCGGTGCACCTTTCCTACAAAAATCGGTATCACCACATAATGAGCTTCTTAGAATTTGTCCACAAGATGGCATAGTTGCGACAAGGTTTTCTAGGTGCTTATTGTTAGTGTATATTTGGACAATTAATGGGTTCGGAGGCATAACGGGTCGTGTCGGATACACGGATATCCAATACCCGTAGAAACTCCTTGAGTTTGCCTATTTATACCCACATATGAGCAACAAGTAGGTGATTCCACTTTGATCACCATCCGGATGCTTCGAGCGACATATCAATCTCGAAGCAAACACCCATGTCGCTCACGTTATTCTCTCCCGTAACCGCTCGAATCGTGACTACAAAAATCTTCCCAAAAACTGCCGAGATTCTCCAGTTCAACACCGGTGGATTGATTTTTTGGTTGGTGATCGGGAAGAGGAAGTGGGATCCAGATCGGGAATAGGTTTTCTCGTTCCCGTCGCTTCAATCAGAAGGGGGTTTTTGTTCGCCGCTATGAAAGATCGAGAGAACCGCCGCATGTTTTCCGCCGTTTCTGCGGTTTCCTGTAGTCGACAGTGATCGAAAAAGGAAAGCCGCAGGCGATTGCATCAGGAAGAAAGGAGGAAAACGCTGGCTGCAAAGTTCGATCCCGTCGCTCTGCTTCCTGTAAAAGACAGATGGACCGCCGTTTTCTTTTACTGAAGTCGCCGCCTGCAGTTTTTTTTGAGTCCCTCCAGAATACGAAGGAAGCCACCTCCTCTTTCACCTTCATCATTTTGTCGGTGACGTTCAGATTTGGAGAAGGAAAGGACTGTGCGGCCCTCGATCTCTTTTGTCGGCCACATTATGATTACTCATCCAGATCTTGAGGGCATTTCCTCCTGACAGCTCTTCTGATTTGGAATCGATCCTCATCTGCATAGATTTGATCTGGATAAAGAATTTCTTTTTGTTTTGTCTGCCGCCTTCTGGATCGGGACAAGGAGGTCGACCACCGGATCTAGCCTGTCAAGTTCTAGTGAAGTGATCCTTAGTCTGTCAAGTTCAGATCTACCACCAGTTGTCTCTCTCCAGATAGATTGTGGAAGTGACCTAAAATGATGAAAGGCAATAACACATATAATATGTATTGTTGTTTTAAAATTAATTTCTACTCAAGATGACTTAAATCAATTTGAAGTTAAGGAGTTGAGTTAGAATGGGTAGATAGATGCCGAGTTGTCTCTGCTAACTTACTACGTGCTCATACGTACAAAGGATATATCAAATATGCATTGATCATTATTAGCATTATGGATTGTGGAAAAAATGTAGGCGTTTTCACCCATTTAAGATCACTGTGAGAGCGCACATCAAATCATTGATTCCTGAAAAAACAACATGATGGATCAAAATATTGACAATATTGACAGTATTTTTAGAATAATGCAGTGTTTCGTGAAAATAACTCAGTCATATACGACCGTATTTAATCTCTCACCTAAAAATAGGTGGGAGAAACACGTAAAAGAGGTGGGAGAAACACACATAAAATTTTTTTTGGATTGTGCGTGTTTTTTTAGTTGAGCATAGACAAAGACATGCAGTTCTCATCACATGATGGCGGTCGTGAACGAGGTGGTTATGAAATGTCGCTCGGGAACGCCCGACATCACCTAAGGAACTTTATCCACATTTATGTTCAAAACTAATTTTTTTCTTTCTTGGTGCCGGTGATGCTAAACATACATTTTATGACGATAACGTTTTTGTCCAAACTCGCCGGAGAAAAAACGTCGAACCAAACAAATCCTGACTATCTCTCCGTCCTCAACACATTTAAGCGGACCAAATTAGGCCAAATCGCTCAACATTGAATAAGTTTTGGATCCGAGTCTCGGATGCTGTCCGGACCAATGTAATGCAAGAGATGAGTGGTGCCTACTATGCACAAGTTTAGTATGCACCGCTAACCCAACTAAACCACACTCATCCCTTGCATTTCATTGGTCCCGGTCGCCAGCTGGCATCCAGGACACGTGGATGATTTTTTTGTGGAACGGTGGGGGCCATCTTCCACAATCCCTTCCCTCGTGCGTGGTTTCCGGCAAGATTCACAGTAAACGCAAACATATTGTTTTCATGCTAAATTTAGTGGTCAAGTTCAAGTAAACTTGCCTAAAGTCCACGTCAGCCCCTCTCTCTTTCTCTGTGGATATTTTCCGTGATGCCAACCAATCAGAGAAGATAAATTAATAAAAAGCTTCAAAAACCATAAATAAACGAAAGCAGGCACCGTTAAAATCCGGCCGACAACACGTCACGACCGTTTGATCACCATCTCCCAGATGAATGATCCCTTGCCTTCCAACGGCTCGATTTGAGCAGAAAATTGTCTTCTTCGTGGGCCATATAGCGTTTCCGTCCCTTGTGGCGGCCCCAATTCAATTGGGCTGGGTGAGTCTACACCGTGTCAAACCAGCCCGCCGTTATCTCCCGACGAACGGCCTCCCTTTCTCATGTTGACGAGCTCCTTTTCTCCATCGTCGTCAGCGGTCCGTTAAAATGCACGGTGTGGATCCAATGGTCTCGGAAAATATGAGACGAAGAAAGCGTTAAAAACTTAAAATAGATAATATATTAAAGAATGTAAATATGAACTATGAAGTGAATTTAATTCCCATCTGAAGTCCGTTCATAACCATCTCATCAGCTTCATCCGCAGTGAAAGCAGGTTCGCTTTCCGGCGTGCATTTCTGGCCGCCGAAATCGATGGGAAGAATCTTCGCCGCGGCGGTTGACGGAGAGAAGTAACAAGATCGCATTTCTACGCTCGCACATGGGCCAGTCAGCTTCCACTCCTTCGCGGCTGCCGTCGGCCGTCTCTCGTCGCTCTCGGAGCTGCGCTTCGTTCGTGATGAATTCAGAAGAGTCCGATTCCGACTTGAATGTTTCCACTGCCCCCGGAAAGGCGGCGTGGGATCATACCGAAGGCATCCCCGACGAGGTTCTCGCCCTAATATTCCAGGGTCTAGGGTCCAGCGACCGGAAGCGTTGCTCCCTCGTTTGTTGGCGATGGCTTGCAGTCGACGGTCAGAATCGCCATCGCATCTCCATCGACGCCCGCGCTGCTCTCCTTGACGCCGTTCCGTCCCTCTTTACGCGTTTCGATGCCATATCGAAGCTGGCTCTTAAGTGCGATCGTCGCGCAGAAAGCATCGGCGATGACGCCCTCGCCCTCATCTCAGAGCGTTGCCCTAATCTCACGCGATTGAAACTACGCGCTTGCCGCGAGCTTACCGAGGTTGGGATGGCCGCATTAGCGAAACACTGTCCTAATCTCCGTAAGCTATCATGCGGATCGTGTACTTTTGGAGTTCGTGGTATCGAGGCCGTTCTTCGCGGATGCCCTCTCCTCGAAGAGCTCTCCATCAAGCGTCTCCGTGGGCTAAACGAAGCAGCCGGCCATGGTGACAACATCCTTGTCCCTTCCTCCTCGCTCCGGTCAATTTGCCTCAAGGAGCTCTACAACGGCCAGTGCTTCATCCCAGTCATTGCCAGCTCCCCAAACCTCCGGACGCTCAAGCTATTCCGGTGCGCCGGCGAGTGGGATTGTCTTCTTGAAGAGGTTTCAGAGAAGGTTCCCGACCTTGTCGAAGTTCACCTGGAGAAGCTACAGGTCAGCGATCGTGGTCTCTTTTCCCTGTCCTCCTGCACCGAACTGGAGGTGCTTCATCTTGTCAAGACGCCCGAGTGCTCTGATGCAGGATTAATTGCTGTTGCTGAGAGGTGCCGGCTATTGAGAAAGATACATATTGATGGTTGGAAGACAAATCGGATTGGAGACGAGGGCCTTATGGCTGTTGCCAAAAAATGCCCTAATTTGCAGGAACTGGTTCTAATTGGGGTTAATCCCACTTCTCTGAGCCTTGGACTAATAGGAAACAATTGTAAAAAATTAGAAAGATTGGCTCTCTGTGGCAGTGAAACTTTTGGGGACAAGGAAATCTCTTGCATTGCAGCCAAGTGCATGGCTTTGAAAAAACTCTGCATTAAGGGCTGCCCAGTTTCTGACCAGGGCATGGAATCCCTAGCTGATGGCTGCCCTAATCTGGTGAAGGTGAAAGTCAAGAAATGCCGGGCTGTTACTCCGCATGTAGCTGATTGGTTGAGGGCGACTAGGGTTTCACTGGCAGTGAATTTGGACAATATCAATCAGATTGAGTTGCAGGAGGCAAGTGTGAGCGAGAGTGGCATGATGGATAATGGTATAGAGGAACTTCCAGTAATGGCCGATCCTTTCTCCACAGCGGATGATGTTCCATCAAGCAGCAGAGGTAGGGCGGCAGGCCACTGGAAAAAATTAAGGTTTATTGCTGGAAGGAATTTCCTTGCATCTACTTTTAAGAGACTGTCTCATGGGAGCAACAATTCCCATCAATTATGAGAGGAAGGATGAAGACTTTCTTTCCTTCATTCATCTGACATTTAAGTATTGTATCTTTGTGCTAAAACTTGTCAAGCTTAAGTTTGTGTTTGGTTTCATTGTCCTTTTTAGCTGTTTATTTTGTTTTTCGAGTTTAGGTTTTCGTTATTTTCTTAATTGGCAACAACAGTAACATAATTTTTTTTACACTTATAAACAATATTTGCAAACTCACTTGAACTTTCTGCAGATATGAAATTGAAGCAAACTTCTGCACTGCCCGTTTTGGTCGAGCAATTGTGTAATTGCATGAGAAGAGAGAGGGCCCTAAGTGCTGCATCTCATACCTAGATCTCTTTTGCAGTGTAATTTTTTTTATGTTTGGAGAATATGTATGTAGTTTCAAGAATCTTTTGCTGTAAGCATAAATGATTCATTGTAATAATGATATCACCTATTCTATTGCTCTTGCAACATATATGATGATTGTTGAAACCAGAAACCTGGTCTCTCGTGGAGTTCGTCCCTCGGGGAAGGGGTGACCTCACACCTACTACACTCGAGAGAACGTCACGGACCAAAGGATCAAGAAACTAGGAACAGACCCTCGGCTCTAGCGCGGAGGTCCCACCTCACACCCGGAAGGCTACCTGAGCTCTTCCCCTCCCTAGCCAATGCTCGAGCTAGGATGCCTTGGAGAGCTCTCTCAACTCTACCAAGAAGAAGCTAGGGGAGGAGAAAACTAAGAAAGCAGATCCCTCTCCAAGGCACCCAAGGGGGTCTATTTATAGTTTTTTCCAAGTCCTGGGGGTAAAAATGACCAAAATACCCCTACGCCCAAAAAGCCTTGGGCCAATAGGAAACGCCCACGCCGGGGGGCAGAGCGGTAAAACGCCTCCAAGGGCACAGCGGTAAAAGCACGCCGCCAACACCCCGCCCCCAAACACCCGAGACAGCCCCAGGCCGCCGGTAAGGCCGCGAGCAGGCCGCCCGGGCGAGCGCCAGGCCGCGAGCAGGCCGCTCGGGCGAGACAGGCTGCTGGCCGTCTCGCCCGCGAGCAGACCGCTCGGGCGAGCGCCAGGCCGAGGCCGCCTCGCCGCGAGCAGGCCGCTCGGGCGAGCGCCAGGCCGCGGCCGCCTCGCCGCGAGCAGGCCGCTCGGGCGAGCGCCAGGCCGCGGCCGCCTCGCCGCGAGCAGGCCGCTCGGGCGAGCGCCAGGCCGCGGCCGCCTCGCCGCGAGCAGGCCGCTCGGGCGAGCGCCAGGCCGGCCGCCTCGCCGCGAGCAGGCCGCTCGGGCGAGCGCCAGGCCGCGGCCGCCTCGCCGCGAGCAGGCCGCTCGGGCGAGCGCCAGCCGCCGCGGCCGCCTCGCCGCGAGCAGGCCGCTCGGGCGAGCGCCAGGCCGCGGGCCGCCTCGCCGCGAGCAGGCCGCTCGGGCGAGCGCCAGGCTGCGGCCGCCTCGCCTGCCCCTACCACAGACTCAACCGGCCGGGGCGGGTGCTAGCCAGCTTGCCGCACCCGCCCTCCCAACAGAGGGGCCATTGGGGGAAGCCAATTCTTCCTCCCCCTAATAGTATGTTCCGAGCCAGAGCCAAAATTGGCCACCGAGAGTTCAAAATCTCCAAAAAGCTTAAAAACGGGTTTGACTTATTTCGGGTCCGCTCTTCGCGAATACGGGGTTGTACACAATCCCCGCTCTTTTCGAGGTTGGCACAAGCTCGGAAAGAAACATCCAACCCAACGTATTCGCGGAGTGTAACTTCCCCTCGGGGTCAACCTGCCATGCCAGCTATGGGAGCCCGGGTGGCGAGACCTCCTCTGGGTGAAAACACTTAGCCTCCCCGAGGGGTCAACCTGTCAAGCCAGCTAATGAGAGTCTGGGTGACGAGACGACCTCGGGGTGCAAACACTTACTCTCCACGAGAGGTACCACCGACCCTGCCAGCTAGTGGGAGCCTGACAGCGGGACCATCTCTGAGCAAAGGGACTTACTCTCCACGAGAGGTACCACCGACCCTGCCAGCCAGTGGGAGCCTGGCGGCGGAATCGTCATCGGAGCAAAGGACTTGGGCTACCACGAGAGATCAACCTACCCAGCCAGCTAGTGGGAGCCTGGCGGCGGAATCATCATCGGAGCTAAGGACTTGGGCTACCACGAGAGATCAACCTACCCAGCCAGCTAGTGGGAGCCTGGCGGCGGAATCGTCATCGGAGCTGAGGACTTGGGCTACCACGAGAGATCAACCTACCCAGCCAGCTAGTGGGAGCCTGGCGGCGGAATCGTCATCGGAGCAAAGGACTTGGGCTACCACGAGAGATCAACCTACCCAGCCAGCTAGTGGGAGCCTGGCGGCGGAATCGTCATCGGAGCAAAGGACTTGGGCTACCACGAGAGATCAACCTACCCAGCCAGCTAGTGGGAGCCTGGCGGCGGAATCATCATCGGAGCTAAGGACTTGGGCTACCACGAGAGATCAACCTACCCAGCCAGCTAGTGGGAGCCTGGCGGCGGAATCGTCATCGGAGCTGAGGACTTGGGCTACCACGAGAGATCGACCTACCCAGCCAGCTAGTGGGAGCCTGGCGGCGGAATCGTCTTCGGAGCAAAGGATTTGGGCTACCACGAGAGATCAACCTACCCAGCCAGCTAGTGGGAGCCTGGCGGCGGAATCGTCATCGGAGCTGAGGGACTTAAGCTACACAATCAAACCATACCAAATCCTACATCCTCAAACGGGGAAAATAGATGGGTTACATGGTCTCTCGTGGAGTTCGTCCCTCGGGGAAGGGGTGACCTCACACCTACTACACTCGAGAGAACGTCACGGACCAAAGGATCAAGAAACTAGGAACAGACCCTCGGCTCTAGCGCGGAGGTCCCACCTCACACCCGGAAGGCTACCTGAGCTCTTCCCCTCCCTAGCCAATGCTCGAGCTAGGATGCCTTGGAGAGCTCTCTCAACTCTACCAAGAAGAAGCTAGGGGAGGAGAAAACTAAGAAAGCAGATCCCTCTCCAAGGCACCCAAGGGGGTCTATTTATAGTTTTTTCCAAGTCCTGGGGGTAAAAATGACCAAAATACCCCTACGCCCAAAAAGCCTTGGGCCAATAGGAAACGCCCACGCCGGGGGGCAGAGCGGTAAAACGCCTCCAAGGGCACAGCGGTAAAAGCACGCCGCCAACACCCCGCCCCCAAACACCCGAGACGGCCCCAGGCCGCCGGTCAGGCCGCGAGCAGGCCGCCGGGCGAGCGCCAGGCCGCGAGCAGGCCGCTCGGGCGAGACAGGCTGCTGGCCGTCTCGCCCGCGAGCAGACCGCTCGGGCGAGCGCCAGGCCGAGGCCGCCTCGCCGCGAGCAGGCCGCTCGGGCGAGCGCCAGGCCGCGGCCGCCTCGCCGCGAGCAGGCCGCTCGGGCGAGCGCCAGGCCGCGGCCGCCTCGCCGCGAGCAGGCCGCTCGGGCGAGCGCCAGGCCGCGGCCGCCTCGCCGCGAGCAGGCCGCTCGGGCGAGCGCCAGGCCGCGGCCGCCTCGCCGCGAGCAGGCGCTCGGGCGAGCGCCAGGCCGCGGCCGCCTCGCCGCGAGCAGGCCGCTCGGGCGAGCGCCAGGCCGCGGCCGCCTCGCCTGCCCCTACCACAGACTCAACCGGCCGGGGCGGGTGCTAGCCAGCTTGCCGCACCCGCCCTCCCAACAGAGGGGCCATTGGGGGAAGCCAATTCTTCCTCCCCCTAATAGTATGTTCCGAGCCAGAGCCAAAATTGGCCACCGAGAGTTCAAAATCTCCAAAAAGCTTAAAAACGGGTTTGACTTATTTCGGGTCCGCTCTTCGCGAATACGGGGTTGTACACAATCCCCGCTCTTTTCGAGGTTGGCACAAGCTCGGAAAGAAACATCCAACCCAACGTATTCGCGGAGTGTAACTTCCCCTCGGGGTCAACCTGCCATGCCAGCTATGGGAGCCCGGGTGGCGAGACCTCCTCTGGGTGAAAACACTTAGCCTCCCCGAGGGGTCAACCTGTCAAGCCAGCTAATGGGAGTCTGGGTGACGAGACGACCTCGGGGTGCAAACACTTACTCTCCACGAGAGGTACCACCGACCCTGCCAGCTAGTGGGAGCCTGACAGCGGGACCATCTCTGAGCAAAGGGACTTACTCTCCACGAGAGGTACCACCGACCCTGCCAGCCAGTGGGAGCCTGGCGGCGGAATCGTCATCGGAGCAAAGGACTTGGGCTACCACGAGAGATCAACCTACCCAGCCAGCTAGTGGGAGCCTGGCGGCGGAATCATCATCGGAGCTAAGGACTTGGGCTACCACGAGAGATCAACCTACCCAGCCAGCTAGTGGGAGCCTGGCGGCGGAATCGTCATCGGAGCTGAGGACTTGGGCTACCACGAGAGATCAACCTACCCAGCCAGCTAGTGGGAGCCTGGCGGCGGAATCGTCATCGGAGCAAAGGACTTGGGCTACCACGAGAGATCAACCTACCCAGCCAGCTAGTGGGAGCCTGGCGGCGGAATCGTCATCGGAGCAAAGGACTTGGGCTACCACGAGAGATCAACCTACCCAGCCAGCTAGTGGGAGCCTGGCGGCGGAATCATCATCGGAGCTAAGGACTTGGGCTACCACGAGAGATCAACCTACCCAGCCAGCTAGTGGGAGCCTGGCGGCGGAATCGTCATCGGAGCTGAGGACTTGGGCTACCACGAGAGATCGACCTACCCAGCCAGCTAGTGGGAGCCTGGCGGCGGAATCGTCATCGGAGCAAAGGACTTGGGCTACCACGAGAGATCAACCTACCCAGCCAGCTAGTGGGAGCCTGGCGGCGGAATCGTCATCGGAGCTGAGGGACTTAAGCTACACAATCAAACCATACCAAATCCTACATCCTCAAACGGGAAAATAGATGGGTTACATGATCCCCCCGACTCAGCTGGTCGGGGCTGGACTCAATACAACATAAGAAGAATACAGGACTCTACCGGGACGAGGCTTCTTCAGGGGGTCTGGGCCCGGTGGTCGCCATCCGCTTCCTGCTCGCCGGACACTTCCATCCTGCTCAAGCTCTCCATGATCTTCTCCATCTCCTCTGCCTTGGCCATCCAAGAGATGGTGTTGACGGCCGTGACGTAGCACTGCCTTGCCATCCTTGAGTCTCCCTTGACTCTGACCTGGATCCCCCCTGAGCTGAACTTGAGGCATTGGTGGAATGAAGACGGCACGCAACGGAAGGCGCTGATGAGGGGTCTTCCGAAGATGGCGCTGTAGCTACTTGGAGCGTCAACAATGACGAACCGGCAGTTCCTCGAGACTCCTCCCAATTTTACTTGGAGCCCCACTCCACCCTCGACCTCCTTTCTCTCCCCTGAGAATCCGAACAGGGGTCCATCCGAGGCCAACACCCTCCTTGGCTCTACTTTCATCTCATCAAACGCCTTCTTGAAAATGACGTTGACGGAGCTTCCGTTGTCAACCAAGATCCGGGAGACGGTGTAGCCTTCGATGGCCGTCTGGATGACCAGCGCATCGCAGAACGGATCCTCATGATCTGGCAGGTCCTTCACCGAGAAGGTGATCTTCTCCTCTGGGGGCGGGGTCTGGGAGGTTGAGGCGACGCTTCTCCGGTACATGACATGGAGGCTAGCCTTCCGAGTGGCCTCAACCCCACTCCACCGTGGATCACTCCTATGCTACCTCGGGTTCCCACGTCGACCCGGTCCTCGCATATATCATCACCCCCTTCTCCGGGTAGAACCTCTTCTACTCGTACCGGCGGCTGTGGCTGGGCAGGGCCTCTCGCCCCCCTCACTTCCAAGAATTCGGGGCAGGTAGCCGTGGCGTGCCCCTCCACCTGGTGGAAGTCGCAGTACGGTAGCGCTCCTCCCCTCTTTCGGCGGGCTGGACGCTCCCTCCTGTTACCTCTTCCCCCTCCTATCGCCAATGCTTGTTGTGGAGGGGGTAAGAGTTGCCTTGGGGCTTGCCTCTGGAAGTTGTACCTCCCTTGGCCCCCATGGTAGTTCCCCCCTCCTTGGATGAGAGCTCTTCCTGGACCTTGGGCAGGTCCTCCCTGCTGCCTCCAGCCTGGTTCCGGACCCTCCTGTCCTTGGAACCCCTGAGCTCTGTGATCCTCTCTCCTTCTTCCTTCCTGATGCCTTGAGCCACCCTGCTCCTTTGACTCCACCTCCGTCAACTTTTCCAACCTCTTGACGAACACCGGGTTGGCCGCCTCCATGGCTATCTCCTCTGCCGCCCTTTCCATCAGCTCCTCGAAGGAAAGGGGGGCCTTCCGGGTCAAGCTCATCTTGAAGAAGCCTTCCTTCAGCCCAACGGTGAAGGCCATCTGGAGAGCATACCCTGGCATCTCCTGGACCTCCAAGATCTCCTCTTGGAACCTGTCTACGTAGCGGGCCAGCGACTCCTCGGCCCCCTGCCTTATCAGGAAGATGGACTCAGGACTCCTCTTCCGCTTCTTGGAGGTGGAGAAGCGGAGCTGGAAGCTTCGGCTCAAGTCCTCGAACCCGTAGATTGACCTCGGAGGGAGTTGATGGAACCAGTCCCTTGCCTTCTCCTTCAGAGTGATCGCGAAGAGGCGACACTTGAAGGCATCCGTCATCGGTCTGATGGAGACGGCATCCTCGAACCACTGCAGATGCTGGACGGGGTCATCCTTCCCCGTATAGTAAGCCATGTCTGGCTCTCTGAACCCCTCGGGAACGGGAGCTGAGATGATCAGCTCGCTGAAGGGTGACCCCCTAAGGGGTGGTCTTGCCACCTCCACTCGCGCGACCTGCTCGCCTTGAAGGTTGGCACTCGCCGGGCTGGAGAACAGCTCCCGGCCGGTGAGGTCTCGCTCGACCCCATCGCCCATCCTCTCCTTCCCTGGCCTTCTTCCTGGTGCACTTCCTTCTCCCCCCGCTGGGGTCATCTCGCCCAGACCCCTGGGAGTCGACTCGTCGAGGGGGGGAGCTAGCTCTTGGGGGGTCGGGATGGAGCTGCCACCCTGAGGAGCAATGCTTCGCAGCATCTCCATGATACCTTGGATGGAGGCCATGAACTCTTGCCTCCCCACAAAGGGTCCTGGGGTGGGGAGCTCGCCGAGATCATCACTACCTCCTTGACCTCCCGTCATGACACTCTCCTGAGATCTTCTGTGCTGGTCACTCTCCACGCTCACCGCACCAAAATGTTGAAACCAGAAACCTGGTCTCTCGTGGAGTTCGTCCCTCGGGGAAGGGGTGACCTCACACCTACTACACTCGAGAGAACGTCACGGACCAAAGGATCAAGAAACTAGGAACAGACCCTCGGCTCTAGCGCGGAGGTCCCACCTCACACCCGGAAGGCTACCTGAGCTCTTCCCCTCCCTAGCCAATGCTCGAGCTAGGATGCCTTGGAGAGCTCTCTCAACTCTACCAAGAAGAAGCTAGGGGAGGAGAAAACTAAGAAAGCAGATCCCTCTCCAAGGCACCCAAGGGGGTCTATTTATAGTTTTTTCCAAGTCCTGGGGGTAAAAATGACCAAAATACCCCTACGCCCAAAAAGCCTTGGGCCAATAGGAAACGCCCACGCCGGGGGGCAGAGCGGTAAAACGCCTCCAAGGGCACAGCGGTAAAAGCACGCCGCCAACACCCCGCCCCCAAACACCCGAGACGGCCCCAGGCCGCCGGTCAGGCCGCGAGCAGGCCGCCCGGGCGAGCGCCAGGCCGCGAGCAGGCCGCTCGGGCGAGACAGGCTGCTGGCCGTCTCGCCCGCGAGCAGACCGCTCGGGCGAGCGCCAGGCCGAGGCCGCCTCGCCGCGAGCAGGCCGCTCGGGCGAGCGCCAGGCCGCGGCCGCCTCGCCGCGAGCAGGCCGCTCGGGCGAGCGCCAGGCCGCGGCCGCCTCGCCGCGAGCAGGCCGCTCGGGCGAGCGCCAGGCCGCGGCCGCCTCGCCGCGAGCAGGCCGCTCGGGCGAGCGCCAGGCCGCGGCCGCCTCGCCGCGAGCAGGCCGCTCGGGCGAGCGCCAGGCCGCGGCCGCCTCGCCGCGAGCAGGCCGCTCGGGCGAGCGCCAGGCCGCGGCCGCCTCGCCGCGAGCAGGCCGCTCGGGCGAGCGCCAGGCTGCGGCCGCCTCGCCTGCCCCTACCACAGACTCAACCGGCCGGGGCGGGTGCTAGCCAGCTTGCCGCACCCGCCCTCCCAACAGAGGGGCCATTGGGGAAGCCAATTCTTCCTCCCCCTAATAGTATGTTCCGAGCCAGAGCCAAATTGGCCACCGAGAGTTCAAAATCTCCAAAAAGCTTAAAAACGGGTTTGACTTATTTCGGGTCCGCTCTTCGCGAATACGGGGTTGTACAATGATGAAATAAATGCTAGGTTCATTGTGTTTCCTTGCTATGATTTGTACTAAATGACATCGTAAAATTACACATCTTGCATTTGCTTTTAGTTTGATTTTTGAGGTTTATGCTTAACTCTTCTACTTATTCTTCATTGTGATAATGCTCATCATCTCGGTATACTTGGTTTATATCCTTCAGTGCAGTGCAGGTAGATTTTGTGTGCTCCAGTTTGAAATTGAGTCCTAGGGCGAGCGAGAGAAGTCCCTCAAGGGATTTAAGTCCCCTTTCCTAGATTCCGACGGAGCTATGGTTGCGGAAGAGAAATGTAGAGGAGAAGAGGAAGAAAGGCAGTCTTTCCCAGCGGATGAGCATCCATTGTTCGCTGATAGGGGCACGGGCTTGCAACTGTACCGCGGGTGCACAGGTTACGAGTGAGAGTCTGATATAGGAGTTTAGAGAGAGAGAGGAAAAGAGAAAAGAAGAGAGTGAAAATTACATAATAACTTCTTGATTCCACTTTCATTCAAACCAAGCCATCCAAATAGGTTCAATCCCCTCACTTAGGTTATAAGACAATGCACAACATAAAAAATATAAAAAGTGCAACGTGAAAATGATCAATCCTTGGTGGATTGAATGCGTCGCTGATATGTGCGACCTCGACGCGGGCCTGTAACGACAGATGAATTAGTTTAATTTATTTATGTTGAAACATGCAAGTATATTTCCTCATCCATTGGATGAGTAAACCTATAAAATGTGTAGAACCTCATTAGAGGTAAATTCCCAACACCTTTACTGATCTTACTAAGAGTAAACAAACATATTGATATGAACTTTCCAAGATTTTTGAGCTTCTTATTTTATTCTCATTCTTCGGTGACTGGGTCTCTTAAGTTTGTGGTGGTTTTATTGCTGATGTATTTAGGTCTCTTAAATTTCTGGTGGTTTTATTGTTGCTGTATTTTTGTCATTCATTTGGTTTTTTGAATTGACCATTTGATTTTTCTTTCTTGAAAATGGATATCAACACTGTTTTTTCTTCTTCAAATCATGTTTGCAAACCCACTTTGTTTCAATTATGCACTGAAAGATATCTTAAGCAATCTTTCACATAACCCTTCTTCTCAGGCGTTTGAATTAAGGATCATTGCCGATGATAAGAGGGGTCTAACCACTGGATGTTATTCCATGATATTTTTGAGTACAATTTTCCATTTGCTTGCAAAATATTTCTTTGTATATTGTATAATCTTGACTTTCCAAGTAGATGCTTCTTTTAAATAGTGAGTTGTTATAAACTTTTTTCACTATAGATGATTAGAACAAAAATATTGTCTTCAACTTGATTCTTTTCCTTCTTTCCAATAAACTGCTCACATCCCTCCCTTTATTACTTACTGAATGGCCTTTTAATGCCATTTTATGTGATGTATAAACAAGGGACACATTTATTTTGTACTGGGTATAAATCCTTGTATGTTACTTCGAAAAATTAGTATAATATACTTTTGTATTTTCATGTAGATTGTTCCTCCCTTATCCCATTGATAAACAAATGAAATTTGCCGAAGTTCGGTAGTCTATCAACAATTTTTGCATCTAGTTTTCCTGTGGAAATAAATAAATTATTTTAATTCTTGAAAATATTCAAGATAATGGATTTTGATCAAGTGGCACAAATCTGCAAAATACGGTATTACCTAATTATTAATTCTGTTTTCTTACTTAATTTTTCGAGTAGTCTTAATCTCTTTTACTAAAAAGTAGTTCTTCTCTCATTGTTTTCAGTCTGAAACATCTGATATCATAGATAGCATCAAGTAGTGCATTGTAATTACAATTAAAAGACCTTTGTTATCATCTGAATAGATGAATTTTTTGATCCAATGCCTTTATTTTTGTGTATGATATTGACATTTAATGGTGCTTGTGTTATTTTATCTATAGGTCTCTGCCATGGTCTAGTTAATTTTGTTGAGTTTTGTAGTCCATCTTCAATAGTTATAGTTTTTTATAAATACATTTGACCAGAATATTAGAATCAAATCGATAGTAATCTGCAACTCAATTGTGCATATATGCTATGCTAATGTTTTTCAATTGATTTTTTTGACGCAGTACAAATCTAGTGACACGCGATGCCCTATCCCTAGATGCAATGCAATAAACCCTGGTGAGCGTAATGGACGGACGGCAAAATCTAAAATCAAGATGCGAATAAATGCATGCAATCCAATGAACGATTAACCCTAGGATCTAATGCGATGCTCATAAATGATTCAATCATGCAAGTATTTTTGATGCACATTTAATTAAACAATATTAATTTTAAAATCTCACGCAGACATAACAATTTATCATAAATATTGCAATTTAGGTAAGCAAAAAGTAAATGCAGTTAAATTAAAATGCACCAAAATTAAATACAAGGTACTTGTACAATGTGATAAAGGAAAGCAAAATGCAAAGATTCACAAAGAGATCCACACGGCACCGGCACCAACGTTGGATGGTAGCAGGTTCCATCCAGGGATGATTTGGGTTGGAAAAGGAATGAGGAGTGAGAGGAGGTTTGGGTAGGGGCGGGGGGGGGGGGGGGGGGGGGCGAGGGGCTTATGAAGGGTGGAGGAGACAAGGGAGGGGATTACTGATGCTGAAAGAGGAGGCTAAGGGATGTGGAGTAATGGCTGGTGGCTGGATGTGGTAGGAGGTGCTGAGAGGCGGTTGGCGGTAGTTGTCCTGGGGAATGGATTGTCTTGACAGCTAATGGGGTTGTCGACCTAAAAGTGGGCGGTGGCGACGTCTGGTATGGCTCTCGGCTAAAGAAATGGCAGCATCAGTGGGATTGGGGCTCTCAGGCATCAACACCTGAGGGTGGCGGAGTCGGCGACGGCTCCTGCGATCTCCATCAATCTCCCTGTCTCAAAAACATTCATCTCCGGTTAATGAAGACTACATGCTTCCAATGGAAACCATGCATGACTCTGCCACTCCAAACAGGAAGCGTATTCGTAAAACGTCATCGTGCCACTGAAGTAGCCGAGGGTTTCACACACATAACAAGCTTCCACCGAGGTGAAATGTAGAGCTGTAGTGGACGCTATAGTGGTAGTGAAAGCAAAAGTTACAAGGGAAGGTGTTACGGATCCACTGTCAGTTATCGTGTGTTGTTATTATTATTATTATGTTGAGTCGTGTTGTATCGAGTCGTGTTATATTGAGTCATAGCGTCGTAGAGTTTAAGTATTTTAATATTTGATGTATGTGGTATTATTTACGGTCATGCCATCGGTGCCTATATTTATAGGACCTTTGGGGTCTTGTAGTTGCTTCTTATGCAAGAAAGAAATCAAGTTCTATTTCCTCCCTTGCTTCTCTCTCTCTCTAGTTCTTCTCATCTCCTTTCTCATTCTAGGGTTTACGTATCTCCGCCTCCTCTCTACACATTCTTCGGCCCGTAACAGAAGGTTGAAGGTCTAAGATTAGATGGCTTCACATCTAGAGTCAAATCCTCTACCTTGAGTATAATAAGTTGAACACTTGTATTTCTTGTAACATCAAGCTCAAAGAAATTTGACTCAGACTCTCTCATAACATTGTATGGAACTATTCACCTAACACCCACATTCAAATTTGTCCTCAATGAGAATCTCTCAAATAATGTGCAAATCATTATCCAATCACCTTCATTGAACTTTTGTTATCATGTGATTATCCACGCAAATTTAAAATGTTCATTATTTAATATAACTTTATTTTGGAGTAACAAATACAAATGATGGATGACGAACCCAACAAACTTACTAAATGTAGACTCTACATAGCGGTGAAAATGATAGGTGGCTTATCCGGTGGTATTTTCGGTTGGGTGTAGAAGTACTCGTCGAGTGTGTGACAACACCCAAATGACCACATGAGACGTCAACACAAAGATATGAGTGCATTACGTGCCAAATATCTCTTAGGGGATGCGACTGGTCAGGAGACTCAGGTGGTAGAAATATATCATAGATGCGACGATTGCTCATATTCAAGACATTTGCACTAGGGAAAGTGTTTTCTAAAAAGAAAGAGTCATCTGGTGGCTCACCCATGGACTCAACCGTCCCAAAGACTCTAGGCATTATAATATAATTTTTTAGAGGAGTGTCATCGATAATAGTAGTGTCCTCGAGGGCAGAAGCGACAACAACTACAAAGTCAATACTATGCTATCGACCCTTGTCGTAATATGACTCACCATGACAATGTGGGAAACTCAGATGAACATGCACTTAGTCAATGTAGGGGGTTGGGGAAGGACTCATCAGTCGTCACTATGGTGGCGTTTGGTTGGGCTTTTTGCCTACGGTGCGTTTCAAACGCACCGGCATTTTACGCATAAGCTGTGTTTGGGGTTGCTGTTTCAAGAAACCCCGTTTCTAAAAATCCGCGGCTTCCTATTGATAGCGAACCGGTGGAATTTAACGCGTTCAGCCGCAACCTTTGCTTTCTGCCGCAAACCTAGAGCTCGAGCGGAGCGCGACGCGGAGGAGAGCGCGAGATCTTGACGACGAGGCGGCTTCTTCCCCGACGACGAGCTGGTCGTCCGACGCCTTCTTCCCCGACGCCTTCTTCCCCGACGCCCGCCCTTAAGAAATTTTTCCTGTTTGAGTGGCGAATCTCGCGTGATCACTCCGGCGATTTTCCTTGATCGGATACCCCAACCTTCTCTTCCTGGAACCTCTGGTTTGTTTGCTTCGATCCATGCTTTGTTCTTTAATTTTTCATGTTTTTCTCATGTAGATCTGTCAAACCCTCCGATTTCGTCCTTTTTTTCAGATTTTGACCGAACCCTTCCTGATTTTCTCAAGATCTGAAAATCTTCAGTTTATTGCACAGGTATTGTTGGATTGTTTTTCTCATTGTACCAATTGTCCGTCTAGATTCACTTCTATCGCATTTCGCTGGGATTGTTTATATGTATGTTTATAAATGTGTAATGTTCAGAAATTTGTGTGAGTGTATCTTCATGAATGTGTAATGTTCATAAATTAGCAGAAAATTTCACACAAAACTCATTCCGTTTTGCATTCAAACAATTTTTTAAAAACTCCGTTTCACCCAAATATTTTTGTAACTGTTAGAAAATACAAAAAAAATGATGTATTGACCCATGTGTGTGTTGTTATGTGTGTGTGTGTATGTTATATGTGTATGTCTGTGTATATATTTGTGTGTGTGTGTTTGTGTATGTTGTTATGTGTGTATGTGTGTGTGTATGTTGTTATATGTGTTTGTGTATGCTGTTATGTGTGTGTATATATTTGTGTGTGTGTGTGTGTGTGTTTGTGTATGTTGTTATATGTGTTTGTGTATGTTGTTATGTGTGTGTATATATTTATGTATGTGTGTTTGTGTATGTTGTTATGTGTTTGTGTGTATGTTATATGTGTATGTGTGTGTATATATTTGTGTTTTATGTGTGTGTGTTTGCGTTATGTGTGTGTGTGTTGTTCTATGTATGCGTCTGTTTCCATTAAAAATTAACTTATTTTATTTTGTAAAGATGGGAAAATCAAAAGATGGTGGTGTGACCGCATTTTGGGACAATACAAATACCATGCTTTTCTGTGACATATGTATTAGGGAGATTGAACTTGGGAATCGACCAACCACACATTTTAATAAAGAAGGTTGGAACAACGTTATGAAGAAATTTGAGGAGCTTACTACAAAACAGTACGATAAAGTCCAATTAAAAAATAAATGAGATCATTTGAAGAAGGAGTGGAAATTATGGACGGAGTTAAAACGTGGTGACACCGGTTTGGGTTGGAATGCTTCAAGGAAAACTATAGACGCTTCAGACGAGTGGTGGGACGAAAGATTGAAGGTACTCATTTTTCATAACTTCTTTGTTTAACATTTTTTTTATAGAAACAGTATCTCACTTGAAATATTTGTATTTTGTAGGTTGTCCCGGCGGCCAAAAAATTTCGTTACTCAGGAATACATCCAGACCTGGAGGAGAAATTACATATGATGTTCAGCTCTGTTGTCGCCACAGGACATCATGCTTGCACCCCGAGCACCATTAACGAGATCCCCGAGTCAGTTGACGAAAGAGGAATGCCAGAAGGTGAGACGGAGGACATTGATGTCATTGGTGATCCAGCGACACGTGATAACACAGCTACGTCAGCACCTGTCAAGAAGCGGAAAAAAGGGAAAAACAATGTTATTACTTCCGTGTTAGAAGACTTGGCAGAGTCTTCTAAAGCCATTAGTCGATGCATCCAGGAGGCACCAAAAAAAAAAACTTCCGAGTTTAGCATCCGACAGGCAATAGACAAATTGGCTACTTACCAGGAAGTACAGTCTGATGAAGAGTTCCATGATTTTGCAATCACGTATTTCATGGACAAAAATCATAGGGAGACCTTTTTGTGCTTACCAGAAGGGCTGAACGTAAAGTGGCTACGTAAACGCTTCCTCCGTGGGGGGTAGTGGAGACCTTTGTGTTCTCTTCTGATATATTTCCCGCCATCAGATTATGTTTTGTTTTTTATGTTGTAGTGGAGACTATTATGTGATCGAAAAAATTATGTTTATGATGTGTGTTTTTTTGATAAATGATGTTGACATTATTATGCTTATGATGTTGTGAAGTTTATTTGTCATAGTAAGTGTTAATAATTTATTTCTCATACAGAATATGTCTAGCGATGAATCTGAAAATTCGACTGAAGTTCAGGAGATTACAAGAAGAAATTATGTGCTTGCCCATCATCAGAATGTGGTTGCAGCTGTATCTTTGGTGACCGAGTATACTTCCATGATGCTTTGTCCGGTACCACGCATGACTTCAAAGCAAACAAGCGATAAATGGGTGGTAGAGCTACTATGCGGGTCACGGGTGAGGTTTCATGACTCTTTCATGATGAGTCAAGAAATTTTTATGGACTTATTGCGTGCTCTGGAAGAGAAGTGTGGATTTCGAGGAACAAGAAGGACTGCTTCCCGGGAAATCCTGGCGCTGACAATATACGTATTATCGCATAATGAATCAATGAGAAAAACAATTGAGCGCTTTCAGCATTCAACGGAGACAGCTAGCCGATTTTTTTCTCGAGGTCTTCGTGCTTTGCTGAAGTTAGCGAAAGAAGTGATTCAGCCATCAGATAGATCTTTCAGCAGTACTCCCCCAGAGATTATGTATGACCGACGTTACATGCCATTTTTTAAAGATTGCATCGGAGCAATTGATGGGACACATGTTCACGCGTGCATACCAGTTGGAAGTCAGGTACCTTATATTGGGAGACGTGGCAGTCCAACCCAAAATGTCATGGCTGCTTGTGATTTCAATATGTGCTTCACTTTCATTATGCCGGGTTGGGAGGGATCAGCGCACGATAGCCGTATTTTCAATTTCGCGATAAGTGATCCACGATACACCTTCCCGCATCCACCTCTAGGTAACTATATAAAATTTTGTTATATTATATATAAAAGAATTGTCCCTAAATATTATTAAATAATTTTCAGGAAAATATTACTTGGTAGATTCTGGTTATCCTCTGCAAAGAGGATACCTGAAACCGTATCAAGATACACGCTATCATCTGCCAGACTTTGCTCGTGGTGGTCGTCGAGCCGAAGGAGACTGAGAGATTTTCAATCACGCACACTCATCACTAAGAAGTGTGATAGAACGATCTTTTGGTGTTTGGAAAAAGAAATGGGCCATACTACGGGACATGCCAAGCTATCGTTTCGACAAGCAAGTAGATATTGTGATTGCCACTATGTGTTTACATAATTTCATTCGTCGGCATCCATCGCGTGTGGACATTGATTTTAGTGAGTCTGAACAAAGGGTTCAAGACCATGGGCTCTCCTCACAAGTTCCACAAGAGACATGTACTGACACTGCAGGCGGTGTAGAGGAGATTATTGCGCCACGTAATAGTATTGCGAATCAGCTGTATGAATCAAGAGCGTAAAGTGTAAAACATTGTATCAATGAACCTTAATTTTGTGGTGTGAATGAAAGTTTGTTTAGTATTGTGTTATGTCACTTTCATACTTGAAAATTTTTTTTTTGGTAAAAACTCCGTTTTGAATTCAAACAACTTTTCGGAAACTCCGTTTTGTAAACTCTGTTTCACCCAAACAGTTTTTTAACAAAACTCTGTTTTCCAGAATCAGCACTTTTTCAATCAGCAACAGCTCATCAGCAGCTTTCCATCAGCAACAGCCCAACCAAACAGAGCCTATAGGATTGTTGGGTTGGTCATTTCATTTTCATTCAATGCCATATTGTTTGAGTCAAGCTCAAGTGACAGAAACTCATCGGGTAATGTGCCTTATTTGGGTGAGAGAAATCGTTATCTTGATTAAATCTAGCAGATCTCAAGTACTGTTCATAATGAAGGGCAAGTTGGTATGTCTTCTTGAGAGTCTCTAATTAGCAGTAAGTCAACTCATTACGTATTACAGGTCGAAGTCTAGTCCGAAATTGGGATGTGATCATAGTTAGCTCTTCTTGGATGTCGCTTCTCACAACTTAGAATGATCCATATACTCAGCAACGTACATGGAACTTTGTCGAAGGGTACTCGTGTAGGCAACTTCTATACGATACTGACAAATAACTATTACACAACTTCCGTTGCATCCCCACCCAATGCGATGAAGACGATCTCGCTCGTCGATCCTCTCAGTGTTAATCAATATGCTCTCGACTGATCTAAAAGCTTAAGCTTTGCAATTTTAATCTAATGTTCATTGAATAATTCAAAATAATCAAGACAGTACTCCATATCCACAAGCCAAGAACTAAAGGACTCGAAATTTGACAAACCATCAAACGATATGACGACAACATAAAACCTATACTCAAAATCTCTCTTGAACCAATAATCCTCATAGTAAATCATCCCTAAGATAATCAAGTTGCGCCGAAGGTTCAACACGGTTAACTCGCGTGCGGGGAAGGGGATGGCGATAATCATCATAGTGATTGGCTTTAGCATAGTGGAATCCATTTGAAGGATTGACATGATCGCTGGAAGTTGTGTTGTGAACGAGAATAATCATCGTAGTAATATGAAACACTCTCAAGTGAAGCTCTACACAGTCGAGTACTCGAATGTAAACAAACTCAAATTCTTCAAATAAAAGAGAGATGTAGCAATAATAACACGCCATGAAGGAACTTATAAACTCACTGATTGCGCATCAAAAAAAAGTCTGAAAATGATGCTCTGATACCAACTGACGTCTGACGAATCTATAGGTAAGAGACTTTACCCGAGTTGCAATGCTAGAAAACACAATGCATGTAATAGACCGCTGACAAACCTTAAAATGAAGATGAGAACGAATGCACACATACAATACAATGAACTTATGGTTGTTAGCCCTAGATGCTCAATTAATTAAACAATATTAATTTTAAAATTCCGTGTATACATCTCATTTAATCACAAGTATTGCAATTTAGGTAAGTGGCTAGTTACTGTAATTAGACATATACAAAAAGAGAAACAATCACATTAAAATGAGCAAAATATTACTAACAGTAATTAAGGTACTTCAGTTCTTTGTACAATGTGAGAAAAGAAAACTAAGTGTAAAGACTCATTAAGAGTTCGACACTGACAGTAGACAGACACATACAGTAGACGGTAGTGGGGTCCAGGGATGATTTGGGTTGGAAAAAGAATGGGGAGTGAGGGGAGGATCGAGTAGGGGTTGTGGGGGGTGGGGTGAGGGGCTTATGAAGGATGGAGGAGACAAGAGAGGGACTGGCTGGCCCTAGTAAAGGAGGCTAAGAGAGGTAGATAGTGGTTGGAGGTTGTGGGAGGTGCTGAGAGGCGGCTAGTGGCAATTGTACCGTGGAGTGGATGGTCTGGACGACAAGTGGGAAGTGAAGAGAATGAGGCATTAGCGTCTGGTGGGACTGTTGACTGAAGATTAAGCGGCATCAATGACTGTTTTGACTTTCGGTCTGGACGCCTGCATGTGGTAGAGGCGGTGGTGGCCCCGACATCAGCACCAGGAGAGGAAGGAGTTGGCAACTCCCACTAAGGGCTTCACACATGCAGGCGTGACCTAGGGATTCACACATGCAGGCGTGACCTAGGGATTCACACATGCAGGCGTGACCTAGGGATTCACACATGCAGGCGTGACCTAGGGATTCACACATGCAGGCGTGACCTAGGGCTTTCAATTTTAAAGCCACAATACTTGATCCCTTTGCCTTAGCCGGCTGGGGTGTAGGGGGAAGATTTAGTTAAATAAATCGTTTGGCCCATATCACGGCCCATATCGCACAATCAACCCTTTGACACTCCAAAAAATATTGACTCATTCGACTCAAATGCCGCTCGAACGATCTCCATCATTTTCTCTCTTATCGTTGTTATGAGGTGTGGGGTTTGATTCATGGCAGGATGGTTTTTTTCTTCACAATGTGAGAATGATATAATGCCTGTTGTAGCAATTTTTTTTTTTGTGAATGCCTTCACATTACCCGATGAAAAATGTTATGGATCTATCTGTGGATCTCGTCGGAGAGCGGTGGAGGAGGAAATCTAAAGGTAGCCGAACTCGACCCATGGAGAATGCAGGGGAGTGGAAGAAGGGGAGCATTGCTTCACCTTAATCTTAGAATGGGGATGAAGAGAAAGGGGACTAGAGAGAGGGTGAAGAACTCAAAGAAAAATAGAGAAACATAGATTAATTCATTTATATAGTCATACATGACCCAATGAGTTTATTTATAACACTATAAGTGGTATGTGTGTAAATAATCCCAAAATACAGAGAAAATCACGAAACATAAAACACTATAAACTCGTACATCGACTCAATTAATAAAAAAAACATAACATGAACACATGACGACACTAAATTAGGATATAGATAACTGTTCTTGTGGATCATAACATCCCATTCGTCCTTCAAATCGAGCCTGTCCGCAAGCTCATATGATTCTTGCACGACATGATCATCTGGCTCTTCAATTTCCCTACAGAACAACTCTTGGTAGCAGTTGAACCCGAAAACCATGGTTCTTGTGGGATCTAAACCAAGAAACTTCCCCACAAAAGGTGGGAAACCAGAACCAGTCCCTTGAGCTGCAGCGAGTTGGTTTCGCCACACACTCGAAAGATCAAAGAGAGCTTCCCCTCCCTGGGTTCGGGTACTTGCTCTTCTCCGTTAACTTATTCAGATCTCGATAATCGATACAGAATCGCAAACTTCCATCCTTCTTATTACCAAAAAGGACCGGTGCGCTCCAAGTCGACGAACTTGGACGCACATAACCCTGCTCCAACAGTTTTTCAAGTTGAACCTTCAGTTCCGCCATCTCCTTAGGCGCTAACCGATACAGAGAGCGTGACACGAGTTTAGCACCTGACACCAACTCAATAGTGAAGTCAATCTCCCGCTGAGGTGGGACTCCAGGGAGATCGTCAGGGAACACGTCAGGGTACTCAGATACCACTGAGATGCTGTCCATACCAGGCTTGGGCTTCAAACCTTTCACCAAAGTGAGAAACAGCTCTGCACCAGCACGAACTGCCTTTACCACCTGGAGAGCAGACATCAAAGTCTTGCTTGATCCCTTCAAGCCCGCAAAAGTCGTCTCACGATCAGTTCCCCATTTGAACTTCTTGCGGTTGCAATCAATGTATGCCCGCTGCTCCGAGAGCCAGTCCATACCAAAGATCACATCGAACTCTACTATCGGCAGTAGCAACACATGCAAGTTAAACTCTTGACTCCCAATCCATATCTAAACGCAACAAACTCTATCCGCGCGCATTGAGCACACATTAGGCAACTACACATCCAATTTGTCTTTTGCCATCGAAGAAGGTACTCCGATGCGCGATACAAATCCTTTGGACAAAAAGGAGTGCGAAGCTCCCGAATCGAATGGTGCTCTCGTCGGATAATTGAAAAGCAAAACAAAGCCTAGCATAAACAGTCCTAAGCTAACACGAGCAAGGGCAACAAGTATTTAAAGCTAAACTGCTATAAATTTAACTCATACATGTCACCACGTCAGCTTGCTTTATGACCTCCTGCAGGCCTTGTCGACGAGAGAACGATAGAGTATCGGCGGGGCTTGTGCGAGGTCGACGAGAGGATCGACTGCGGGGCGGAGGGGCGGGGTGGTGTCGTAGAGGAGTGTTGAGGGCGACATGGCAGGGAGACTCTCGCATGGTGCATGAGACAACCGTGGTGAAAACAGCTTAGGGCAGGGAACCTCACGGGGGCTTGCGGAAGCCCGTCCGTTGCATGCGAGAAGATGATCGACTTTGGCATGGAGGGTGAGGATGGAGGCGTGCATGGAGGCGGTGAGTTGCTCTTGGGCTACCAAGCGACGACTTAGGGCTTCAGTGGTCGCATCCGGAGGAAGATCTTCGGTCGAGCGTGTGTTGGGAGCCATGACTTGGATCGGCGAAGCGGGAGGGATTCACTGGAATCAGTGGAACAGGCGGATGTGAGACGGAATGCGACAGAGGCTACAAATCTGGGCTGAGAGGGGCAAAACCAGAGGCGGGTGGCGTTCCTGCGTCAAAAAGCTCGAAACTAGCGGATCGGGGGCGGTTACGTGCTGGGAGCGACGAACGCACGATTGCAGACGACGGATCGGTGGCCCTGACGTCCGGAGAAGCGGATCAGCGTGTAGGCGGCCACTACGGGCAGATCGGCTGCTTTGATTCCGGTCGATGGAAGCAGAACCTGTGTGTAGTCGGCTGAAAGGCGAAGCGGAAGTCGCGGTTTTCTGCGGCGAAATAGGGGCCGCGGAAGGGGCGAATTGCGCGCAGTTGACAGGTGCGGAACTGGCGCGATAGATGAAGCAGAATCGGAGCTGCAGCGGAAGGCGTGCGGGAACGACGTCGGTCGAGCGGTATCTGCGTGAGCGGACGACGTGCGGGTTCAGTGCTGATGTCGAAAAGCTGAATCGGTATCCGCGTGAGCGGGAAGGGCGGGATCTGCACTCGTTCAATCAGAACAGACGGGATCGACACCCGTTCGAGCGAGAGTGACGGGATCGGCACGGGAGTGACAACACGAGTGATAGGGAGCACCGACAGCTATGAGTGGGCTCTGGCAGGACGGACCAATTGATACGATCACAGATAAATTACAGGAGGAATCCGACAAGGGCAAGGACCGGCAGGGGTGAACGAGAATGAAGGAGGACGAGAAGAGATGAAATTAGGGAGCAACCCTAGAAACCTTCATACATTCCATACCTTCACCCATAAGCCCGTCCCCCTTATATAGATGAGGGAGGGAAACCAAACAAGGAAATACCAAATACTAATATTAATTAATATTCATTTATTAATATTAATTAATTAATTCATGCAAGTTAATTACAATAAAATTCACCAAAGCGGCTTCCATATACACGTTTCATAAATTATGATAAGGGGGGTTCACTTGAGTGAAAGCGCTCGCGACCAAGGCGGTTTCCATATACGTGCTCCATAAATTATGACGAGGGGGGGTCCACTTGAGTGAATGCGTCCGCGACCAAGGTGGCTTCCATATATGCGCTCCATAAATTTTGATGAGGGGGGTCCACGTGAGTGAATGTGTCCGCGTAACACACCATAACAAAAATTGACGTGTTTATGCACTCGACATTGACCTATTGTCTGTAACAACATTCTACAGTTATCCCAATCTAGTATTTTCCGAAACTGTTTCATGAAGCTTAGTAATAAATCATCAGCAAACTTAGCCGTCGCAGCCCTCCTCCTGGCCTAATTCTTTTTAAAATTAGGCTGTGTTTTAAACTTTGGTACTGATTAAAGCACATGATGCAGACTATACAATATGGCATGTTTTTTTGTCTTCTTGGATATTTCTGACCGCGATTAGAATTTACTAACACTTCACATACCCCTATTAAACTTCAACCAGAGAGTGAAAATCATATCATTCTCTGAAGGGCTTCAACATGTACTGCTATCTGAACTTGAGATTTGATATTCAAAATACGCTGCTTATGAAGCATTCATCATTGTTTTTGCAAAAAAAAAATAGAACAAGGCGTAAAATGATGGACACTACTTCGAGTAGATGTGGACATGAGAAATTGATTTATAGTTCTCATTATATGGCTTGCAATTTAAGGACTCTGTTTACATTTGATTGCCTTTTTTATCGTTAAGAATTTTAAGCTCATAATTTGGCCTTATGTTTTTGAAAAATGTTCGGACTTGTTTCTACAATCTAGTATCATTTATTTTGGTTGGTACTTGCATAAACATCATGAAGTCATAATGATGTTAATACTTTATTTTGCGAAGCTTTGAAGGCCTTATTTCACTGTTACAATTGCTGCTACAGATGCTATTTATAAAATGCGATATGATTTGTTTTGTTTCTCCAGCATATGCCGGAGACAAGAATATATTAGTGCATGAATTACTTGTTGAAACATCTGTCAGAAGACTCAGAACTCGGATAATTAATTGAATGAACATTAATTGCCAATATAGAGTCGTCAGAGTTTCTACATTTATAAAATAATACTTTCAGTCTCAGTTTCTTTTTTGTTAACCTTTTCTCAGATGTTAAGTATTCAACGCTTATTTATTTCTTTATTTTTTGCAGAAAAGGAAGAAGACATGCGATATTATTGCTTCTTCAAGTAGATGTTGGATGAGCAATTTGAAAAGGTTCTGCAGTCGATAGTTTTTCCGCTATCTGAACATTTTTTTGCTTATATGCCACTTAACATAATCTTTGTACCCTCACTTTTGTTCCACAGCATTTATCACTCTTCTTTTTGTGGAGAACTTGTATGAATGATGGTAAATATTATTATAAGATCTGATCCTGTATGTATATGATTTTTCGATTATATTATACAGTATTCAGTAATATGATTTATAGAATGTATTATACAATGATAAATGTGTTGTCTTATCTCGTTTTATCTAATGTTTCCTTTGGAGGCATGTGCTTGATCCAAGGCTAGGGTGGTGGATTGATGCTTCTTGGAGTTGTTTTAAAAATATAATCCTTGACTTCTTGATGCAGGACGGATTGTGAAAAGGTGCGCCGACACGCTAATGCATTCCTAAGTGAGAGTAGAGAGTGGATTCGAACAAGCTTAAAACTATATCATGCGTTATTGTTTTGATTAATCCGAAAACAAAATGGTAGCAAAATAAAATTTTATAAGATTGGCATTAAACACAGTGTTCGCAATTATTTTAAGTAAATAAACAAATTACGTTTGTCCTCACAAGGGGTTCTTTCAACTACAAATTTTGCGAATGAATTATAGGAAAACAAAGTATAGGAGCAAAAACACAATTACGTCTTACATTCCACTTAAGATATGAGAAAACATCCAAGTATTCAACATAGAAAAATAAAACACTAAAATAATGTTACTCACAAAGATAGGAACTCAGCACTGGCGGTGTAATACGACAACGGGGTGAAGGGCCTGACCGATTGTGGCTGGACTGCAGTCCATGAATGAAGAATGAGGGCTTATATGGTGTAGGGGAATTGTAAGTAGAAGAATAAATGGGATAAGGGGAGTTTGGGGGTTCTAGTGACATGAAACATGGAGGGAGGGAGTGTGCTGCTGCGAGGAAAGGTTGGGGACTTTGTTAGAGGTGGTGTTCGTAGTCTGGATTGAGACGAGGGATGCTTTCTCTGGCTGGGCAAGATCGGAACATTGCACAAAGGCTGGTTTGAACTTGGAAGAGCTTTCCCGACTGTGACGAGACAAGGAGAAGGCTCGTTCTGGTGGGAACAGGATCATATGTGGGTGGATCAGGCGGAGACAAGGCTGTAACGACATGCCTGCGACATTTTGGTTGATTTGTAGAAGTGTAGGAATGAGGGGTTGAGGCTTGCTTGCGGCTACAGATGCAGGATGTTGAAGATGAATCAGAACTAGAGCCTAGTGGGACTGGCACACCGTCCAGGTGGCTAAGGCACTGCCTTCGACCGATCAGTGAAGAATGACAGGGACAATAGGTGGCGTTATTTGACTCGATGGGGTCGATCTTGATGAAGGGACGTGCGGTCTGGCAGTTACAAGCACGGGAAAAGGCGATGAACATTAGCAATTATGATATCTGTTTTTTTGTTGATGGGAATCGTGGACGCAGAAGTTGGGAAAACCAACCAAAACGAAAATACAATGAAACAGGAAAGTGGACCAGGACGTCACACCCTGGGTTTTGAGCCTCCACCTCCTCAGTCCCGCACCCAGTCCACTTATGAGCCCCACCCGCCTTTGAGTCAGTCGTTTATGGCTTCATTGTCTGCACCTGTGGTCACATCGGTACTCACCAACACACTATTTGACTTTTTGAGAGCATTACTGATATCGTGGCCTACGAGTTTATAGTCTCGCTTGATAGATAGACACCTGAGTACCATTGGAACAAACACCTAAGAAATAGAGACATGAGTACCATTGGCAAAGATTCCCCGTCATTGACAATACTTGGACGACCTTCGATGGACCACATCGATTCTTACCTGACCTATATCGAGAGGATTTCGATCTCTCATTCATCAAGAGATGAATTCTTACAAGCCAGGGAGAATGATGGGGGTCGGCGACGCGGACCCGCGGTGGAGCACTAGTTTGGGGCCCATTTGGGGTCAAATGACTACTTGTCATATTTAGCGTTTTTGGATTGATGATTCGACTCTGCGGATGTCTCCAGATCGACGTTTCGATATTTTCTAATGTATTTTTTTATTTTGTGTTTAATTTAATGAGATTGAACAATCATCGTGTAAGGTCAGTCATAGCCGTCCAAGATGGTTTCCCTAAGTCATGTTCTATTATAAATAAGTGGGTTGTGGCAGCAGTCAAAGTTATTGCAGATTTTGGAGAAAATTATTCCCGGAATCCGGCGATTAGTGGTGAAACTGTTGCGGTTGGGTGCGGTTTGAGCCCAAACCGCATGCACACCGAAGAGGGTCGGTTTTGAACTTTACAAAACCACATCACATCCAAACCGTGCGGTGTTGTTTGGCATTGGTGCGGTTTGGTTTGGTTTTTGCGGTGCAATTTTGGTGTTTGCTCAAATCAATACATTCTAAACAGTTAGAGGACCATTTTGAAAAAAAATGATGTTTGAAACAAGGTACACAACATTAAATTTCCACAATGGACATCAAAATACCACATTGAATCGTCAAATTGCAAGTTCAATTATGGATATCTAATCACTAATTACTCAAAAACACTAGTCTGCGGGACAAAGGTTTTTATGGGGTTGTTTTCCTTATTGTCAACATAGCTCATGCATTTACCTTATGCTAATGATACAAAAGTATACAATGGCCATATAGAACCAAGAAAAAATGCTCAATTTCGTTTAAGTGCCTATTAAATTAGCAATAAAAAATGTTAAAAATAATTATAAGACAAGTCACAATTAGGGTTGTTCACAAATAGTATAGTTCGTGAATAATTCGAGATTTGATTCGATTAAAATTCGTATTTTTCGAATTCGAATAGTTTTCGAATACGAATAATTTTGTTCCTATTCGAAGGATTCACGAATAGTAGATTATATAAGTAAATAAAATTATATATGTAATTAAATATAATATATAATTATATTTTATCATTGTATATAATTATATATTTAAAAATTTGAATTCGAATCCATGTTCGAATGCGAATTCGAATCTAAATTCAGATCCAATATTTCAAGACGAATCCGAATCTGAATCTCTGCATTGTGTCAAATTTGGATTTGATTGAAGAGTTATTCGATTCGATTCGGTTTGTGAACATCCCTAGTCACAATCATGTAGAATTTCAATGTAAGATAACACGTAATATAGTATATATGAAAGAAAACTAGCACGCAATACAAGATAACAAATTATAAGATGAGCCAATGAATGGAGAATATATACATACATTATTATACATAATACACACACACACATATATATATTCAGTGTTGCGGATCTTGTGGTGTTGAGGTGTGTGGTATGTATGTATATATATATATATATATATATATATATATATATATATATATATATATATATATATATATATATATTCAATGAGAAATCCTGCGTGCGGTGTGTAAACCCGACTGTTGTAGTGTTGCTGACCTTGCGGTTTGTTATTGTATAAGAATATATATAGGTTAGCTTAGATATTCATTAATATAAGATATATAAAAATTGTAACATATTTATGCGGTGCGGTGCGGTTTTTGCGGTTTTGTCAAGGATAAAACCGAACTGCTCCGCAAACTATGTGGTTTTCCAATAAACAAAATCACACCACAACCACACCATTCAGTGCGGTTCAAAAACGGTAGGGTGCGATGCAGTGTTGCGGTTTCGCCATTAGATCTTGCATTTTGCATATAATCATTATGGTGAGCTAAGTTATCTTCTCTCACGTCACATTAGGGTTGCATTTTAGAAATTCATCCACCCGAGACTACCCTACATCAGTCATCAGTCGATGTTTAGGTTCATTGCATCTTTCGCATGAATATTCACATTGCATGTAGGGTTATGACATCATTGTCTACCACCTATCATGCGTGACTTCATTTCTGCCAATGTCTAAGTTTGCACTCATTCAATTCCTCCCTAAGCTAATCTATTTAGCTCAAGGTTGTCAGGATCGAGATCCTAGATGAGATTGTTTCGAAGTAGGATGCGATCTGATAGTAGAGATGGATCGCGGATCGCTTTACAAAATCAGGATCGATTTACAAAATCTGGATCGTAAGATCATATGATCTGAATCGTGATCCTGACAACCTTGATTTGGCTCATGGTATTTTCCTCATAAATTATATGCTATTTTTGCCATCCTTGAAGGCTCTGTTTGGGGCGTGAAAAACCTTATTCCCTCAGCCACCGCCATTTTTAGGTCATTTGGATGAGCAACTGTGTGCGATCGATGACACACACACACACACGTTTATTCTTGTAGGAGAAGGAGGCGGTGATCAACGACCTATTTGGGCTATCCGAGTCATTTTGGTATATTAGTTTTTCTATTTCATGGTGTATTTGGCACCCGATTGGCCCGAACGTTATTAGCCATCCAATCACGGTGCCTAGTTTTATTTTCCCTATCTCCCTATAAATACTCATGTGTGTGGTAGGATTAGGGATCAATAGTTGCCTTGGTGCAACTGGCCGATCACTCCTTTCGATGGACTCTGAGGCTTCTCTTCCGTACGCCACCGCCGCCCCCAGTTTTCCTGCTACCTTTCCCTTGCCCTTGTTCCTCCCGCAAACCTGCAGCCCGCCGCAGATCGTTGTCCCGCCTCCCCATCCCGTGTACCTCTCTTGTTTCCTCCTCCCCTCCACCAGGTCCGATACCCTCCACCAGCCCCGACCTCCTCTTTTCCCAAGCTTACAACCCTCCCCACATCACCACAACTCCAATCCGCCACGCCCAAGCCTAGCTCCACCCTGCTCTCCTACCCACAATCCTCCACCACTCATCAAATCCTCAGTTCTATCCCATCCAACCCTCACGTAGCTCTTCTGTAGAGCCACACGTCATCCCAAGGTCTCTACCGCTGCCGGCCTTCCGTCCCTAGTCAAGCCGCCACATGCACAAGTGAATTTTTGTATGGATGTTTTATTTTCTCTGCGTTGATTGCATTGGTAATGAACTTTTGCTTGGGGTTTTAATTCTCTTGTGCATTTGAAATCATTATTCATCGTGTAATTTGCAAGACACATTCAGTGCACTTGAGCGAAATTGTGTCTTTTCTCGTTGGTTAATTATAATTATTCTTTATTTATCATTGGTTCTTTTCAATTGTGCAAATTGTTGTTTAGGAGTTTGCTAAATTTTTATTACTTGTTTAATGATCTTGATTGTGACTGCTATCTCATGATTTCACGTGCACTGCATTTAGATAACATTATCATTTATTTAAGTCTGTCAATCTGAAGAAGTGCTCGTTCCTGACATCATCTGTGCATTTCTTAGGATATATTGTCTCGGAGTCCGGTATCTCGGTTGACCCTGACAAGGTCAACTCTATTCGTGAGTGACCCATCCAATCTAGTATCCACGAGGCCCGAAGCTTCCACGGACTCGTCACCTTTTACAAGAGGTTTGTTTGAGGGTTTAGCTCGATCATGACCCCCATTACGAGCTGCCTTTGCATGAGGGATTTTTCCTGGACAACAACAACACCAAAGCATTTGATGAGATTAAGGAGAAGCTATCGACTGCTCCTGTATTGCGCCTTCCGGATTTTTCCAAGGCTTTCAATGTAGCGCGTGACACATTTGGAGTGGGCATTAGAGGAGTATTTAGCAAGGAGAGTCATCCAGTTCACTGAGAAGCTGAATGATGCTCGACAGAAGTACTCCAATTATGATCAAGAGTTTTACGTTGTCGTCCAGACACTCCGATATTGGTGTCACTATCTCCTACATAAGGAGTTTGTCATGTATTCTGACCGCCGGGCCCTTCGATATCTGGATTTCCAGAAGAAGTTAAGGCCCCCAGCATGCGAAATGGGTGAAGTTCATGCAGGAGTATCACTACGTTCTCAAGCACTGAGCGGGTGTTGAGAACAAGCCAGCTGATGCGTTGAGTCGCATGGTCACCATTCTCCACTCCATGAGCGCGTGCGTGGAGGGATTTGTGCGTATCCGACATGACTATCTCGAGTACCCAGACTTTAGCGATGTTTACTCAGCCTTATCAAGGGATCCTCCCAATCCTCATGAGATTTTTATCATTTCTGATAGCTATCTATTCCACGGCTCTCACCTCTGTATATCACAGACTTCCCTTCGGGACTTCTTCATCCGGGAATTGCACGCGGGCGGGGACAAATGGCACTTTGGGCGGGACAAGACGATTGCGTTAGTCGAGGACCGCTTCTTCTGGCCTAATCTGAAGAAGGACGTCACTCGGGTCGTTTGTCATTGTCGTATCTGCCAGATTGCAAAGGGATTCCGACTGTCCACGAGTCTATACACTCCTTTACCTATCCCCCACAAACCCTGGGCAGATGTTAGTTTGGATTTTGTACTCAGGCTTTCCTGCACACTGCAGAAGTTTGACTCGATTTTCGTTGTCGTGGACTGCTGCTCGAAGATGACCCACTTTATCTCGTGTCATAGGACTTTCGATGCCACCCACGTGGCTGCTCTGTTCTCTAGGGAGGTATTCAAGTATCATGGGTTGCCCACTTACATCGCCTTTGATCGTGACGTCCACTCTATTGGTTATTTATGGAAGACGTTGTGGAAGAAGACCGGCACGACACTGAAGTTCTCCACCGCCTATCACCCACAGACGGACGGACAGACGAAAATTGTCAACCATAGTCTTGGGACCCTTTTGCGCTGTCTCGTTCGGGATAGTCCATCCTCCTATGATTCTATCCCGCCTATCGCGGAGTATGCATACAATAGTTCAGTCAATAGGAGCACAGGCCTGAGTCCATTTCATATCATATTAGGTTATGAGCCTAGGAAACCCGTCGACCTGGTTTACGTCTTGTTAGAGGCCCAACCTAGTGAGTCCGCCGAATCGGTCATTCAGCTATACACGCACTTTATGAGACAGTCCAAAGAAATATCACAGCTAGTAATTAAATTTATAATACTCAGACGGATCTGCACTGGAGGGAGCATGTTTTTGACGTTGGGGAGCAGGTTATTATTCACCTTCGACCTGAGAGGTTCCTACAGCGGGCAACGAAAAAGTTAACTGTCAGCCGAATGAGCCCCTATACAGTCACTCGACAGATTGGTGCGAATGCTTATGAGGTTGATATCCCAACGATAATGGGAATTCACCGGGTGTTCAATGTGAGAGATTTAACTCCATACTACGAGGAGCGAGTGTATGTGGACCCGTTATCCCCAACTACTATTGAGCCTCAGCTTGACCCCCACCTCTCTTTGGCACCTCCACACCCACCATACCCCGACAGTCACGGACGGTTGAGCATCGCTCGGAGGACCACACCACCCCGCCGACAGTTCTACCAGCACCACTTTCAGACAGAGAGAAATTTCTTCGACAGTCGCCTTCACCTACCGGAGATGCACTACAGATCATTGGTCACGACTTCACTACGATGGGCGGTCAGATGGTTCTGCGATACTTGGTTCATTGGCTTGCCCGCCCTGTTTCGGACGATACTTGGATTTCTGCTAAGGAGCTCGAGAGACTCTCCCCGGACTTGCGCCGAATGGACGACCGTCTTCACTCACCGGAGATCAGTGCTTTCAAGTCGGGGGGAGTTGATGGCCATCGACGTCACACACTTTTATTCCCGCAGGGCGCGGTGATCGACGACCTATTTAGGCGATCCGAGTCCGCAAATGCGCCCGGAGGGTTGTTCCGAGTCGTTTTGATATATTAGTTTTTGTATTTCATGTTTGTATTTGACACCCGATCGGACCGAACATTATTAGCCGTCCGATCATGGTGCCCTAGTTTTATTTTCCCGATCTCCCTATAAATATTCATGTGTGGCAGGATTAGGGATCGATAGTTGCCTTGGTGCAACCGGCTGATCACTCCTCTTGGTGGACTCCGAGGGTTCTCTTCCGTACGTCGCCGCCTACTGCACCATATGAGTATAGTCCCTCACCCCCGCTGCCTCCCTTCTCCTCCCCGGCCTCAGCCATCAAACCGCCCACCCCTAGTTTTCCTGCTACCTTTCCCATTCCCTATTCCGCCCACAGACCCGCAGCCCGCCGCAGACCGTTGTACCGCCTCCCCATCCCTTGTACCTCTCCTGTATCCTCCCCCCTCCTCCTCCACAAGGTCCGATACCCTCCACCTGCCCCGGCCTCCCCTTTTACCAAGCCCACAACCCTCCCCACATCTCCCCAACTCCAATCCGCCACACCCAAGCCTAGCTCCACCCTGCTCTCCTACCTGCAACCCTCCACCAATCTTTAAAGCCTAAAATCTATCCCATCCAACCCTCGCGCAGCTCTTCCGCGGAGCCACACTTCATCCCAAGGACGCTACCGCCATCGGCCTGAGTGAATTTTGGTATGAATGTTTTATTTTCTCTGTGTTGATTGCTTTGGTAATGAACTTTTGCTTGGAGTTTTAATTCTCTTACGCATTTGAAATCATTATTCGTCGTTTAATTTGCGGGACACATTTGGTGCACTTGAACAGAATTGTGTCTCATCTCGTAGGTTAATTATAATTGTTCTTTATTCATCATTGCCTGTTTTCAATTGTGCAAATTGTTGTTTAGGGTCTTGCTAAAATTTTATTACTTGTTTCATGATTTTGATCGGGACTGCTATCTCATGATTGCGCATGCACTGCATTTAGATCACATTATCATTTATTAAAGTTTCAGTCCGTCTACCACTGCATCAACTACTTTCTCAATAGAGTTTTTTCAAGAAAGGTGTTTTGGGGGCTTTTTGAACAACCAGTCCAATAAGGCTTTCTAAAAATCGCTTTCTCTGCTTTGAGCTTTCTATTTGCGAATCACAATATCCTCGATCCGTCTTCTTGTGACACCCTTTCTTTCTCGCGTCCAGGGAAATACGCTCGATGGATTCCCTTGTCGTGCCTCGTCGCTACCGCCAAACGCTTGTCAGGGATCCGACAGCCCTTCCTGCATCATTGTCGCACGCCGGTGAGCCTTCCTCCTTCAACCCTTGATGGATTCAAGGCAACCTCTATCACATCTAACTCCCCAGGTGCAAAAATCTTGAGTTAAAAATTCTAGTGGAGAGTAGCTATCCTTTCAGGCAATTGCTTTACAAAGATACAAGTGTTTGGACCAAGGGAGATTTATAACCCCCTGGCTGAGGCAAATATGCAATTAGTAGGCATGAAGATTGTCTGAGATTATTGCTGGAAATCGTCTTCTCCGCCGGAATAGTGATACAAGGCAAGTGTTATAATCTTTACTCTTCAGTATATGATCTTCCCAAAGTTATTCAATTCTTCTTGATCCTCGAACGAATATGCCCGCACCAACATCACATAAAGTTACTTGATAGATATTATCAAAATGTTCTTCCAAACAGAAAAACATAAATTCCTTTATTGAAAAACAGCTAAATGGAGGTTTTCTAAACAGTCCAAAACTTTTTCAAAACAACTTTTTGGATAGCTCTAATGTCACCACTGGTTTTGCACTATTGCTTTCCACCGCCACCGCCGCCCCAAACTGTGTTGAAGTTGCGTGAGTTGCTAGCTGTTGGGGAGCTGACTTCTTTTGCTTGCAAAATCCTTCATGTTGATTTTCTGGCTATCATATTTGGCAGCCATGTATTTCTTTCTCTGTTTTTGAATCCACTGCATCATTAAATATTGCTAAAGTTGGCAACAAAAAAGGGAAGATATAAAGAAAAAAACTTATTTCTCTCCTTGACAAGGGCAGCTTCCATTTCTTCTCACTTCTTCTTAGTGACCTTATTTCCCTTTCGTCTCTCCACGGATTTTGAACGTCATTCTACCTCTTATACTTTGTCACCGCGTAACCTGCTTGCAAAGCGCTGCCTCCTTGCAAGCCGCTACCGTTTCTTCATTTGAACAAAGAGTCTCTCATCTTCCACTGAACCTTCTATCGACCATCTTACTCTTTGTTTTCATAACCTGTGAGGTTGTTTTTAATCTTTTGGTTAGCCACTTTCTAGTTTGAGTATTCTGTTGTGCGAAACGATGCGAAAAACAAAATCACACAAGCACAAATAATAGAACACGATGCGATTTACGTGGTTCAGCGAGGAGCGCCTACATCCACGGGGAGGGGTTGTTCACTATCACCGGTGGGGAGAAAAAGAAGAGGCCAAAACAATTACAACTCCACACAACTCTCTCTCTCACCCATAAAAGAGAAAGACCCTAACCCCTTTATATTTATAGGGAAAATTAGGGATTACAAAATGACTAAAATACCCCTCTTAAACAACAATCTCCACCTCATCTCTTATTTGACACAAAACAAATATGAGATGACACAATAAACAACAACACCAAATGCGGCTGCACCAAGTAGGCTGCCTACGTACCCCCCCTCCCAAGGGAGCAAGCCACGCGTAGTTCTTCAAAAGTGCCTCTCAAGGCACTCACCTCTGAGCTCGAACGTTCACCAATCCTTTGCAATATGTGAACTTCTGGACTGAAAGCACCTTCGTGAGCATGTCGGCTGGATTCTCCTTGGTATCAATCTTCTTCAAAAGAACCTCGCCGGTCTCGATCAAGTCTCGAACAAAATGGTACCTGACATCAATGTGCTTGGTACGAGCATGATGCACTGGATTGGTCGCCAAGAAAATCGCGCTTTGACTGTCACAAAAAACGGTTAAAGCCTTGTGCTCCACACCCAGATCATCCAATAGGCCCTGCATCCAGATGGCCTCCTTCATAGCTTCTGTCACTGCCATGTATTCAGCCTCTGTTGTAGATAAAGCCACTGTCGACTGCAGAGTCGACCTCCAACTCACTGGACCTCCTGCCAATGTGAATAAATATCCAGTCGTAGACCTGCGTCTATCTATATCACCTGCATAGTCTGAATCGGTGTAGCCCAAACACAACCCAACGCTGGACTGCTGCCTCTCGTACACTAAACCAACATCAACTGTACGCTTGAGATACCTCAGAATCCACTTAACTGCCTGCCAATGACTCTGACCGGGATCATGCATGAATCTGCTCACCACGCCAACGGCTTGTGCAATATCTGGCCTTGTACAAACCATGAGATACATCAAACTGCCCACTGCACTGGCATACGGAACTGACTTCATTCTCTTCCTCTCTTGGTCGTCTTTAGGACACAAGTCAGCACTCAATTGAAAATGTGTTGCTAATGGTAGAGTCACTGCCTTAGTAGTGTCATCAATCCCAAACCTCTTGAGCACCTTCTCAATATAAGCTCTTTGAGTGAGCCAAACCTTTCCAGCCTCCTTGTCCCTGCAGATTTCCATCCCAAGAATTTTGCGAGCCTCACCCAACTCCTTCATCTCAAACTGCTTTGAGAGCTGTCGCTTCATTCTATCAATCTCTGACTGACTTGAAGCGGCAATCAACATATCATCAACATATAATAGAAGATAGATGAATTCACCAGTAGCCAATTTCTTGAAATATGCACAATGATCATACTGACTGCGTGTGTACTTCTGTCCCAACATAAACTGATCGAACTTTCTGTACCACTGTCTTGGTGACTGCTTCAAACCATAAAGCGACTTGTCCAATTTGCATACCAAGTCACTCTGAGCCTCATATCCAGGTGGCTGCTTCATATAGATCTCCTCCTGCAAATCTCCGTGCAAAAATGCAGTCTTCACATCAAGCTGCTCCAAAATCAGACCATACTGCGCTACTAAGGCCAAGAGAACACGGATCGACGGATGCTTGACAACTGGGGAAAACACCTCGTCGTAATCAATACCTTCACGCTGAGCAAAGCCTTTGGCCACCAATCTTGCCTTATAACGGACATCAGCAGCTCCATGAGATCCTTCTTTTTTCGCATACACCCATTTGCATCCAATAGCTTTTCTACCTGCAGGTAACTTCACTAATCTCCATGTAGCATTTTTCTTCAGAGAAGTCATCTCCTCATCCATTGCATCCCTCCAAAAATCTGCTTCAGAACTCTCTATAGCTTCCTTAAAGTGACAAGGAATTTCAGTCTCAGATGCTGAAAGTGCAAATGCAATGTGATCCCTCAACCAAGCTGGCTTCGGAACATTTTGCCTCCTGGTCCGGCTCCTGGCAATAGAATCCTGAACTTGACTCTCTGCCTCTACTTCCTCCACCTCCCGATCGTTAGTATCTAGTACCTCATCAATAGTCTCATCGTATACCTCATCAGGAGTGTGGGGAACTGGTGGAACAAATGGAGTCACATCAAACTCCTTCTTCTGATCAGTAGTAGTGATCGGCTTCGAACTCTCCACCTGCTCTGAGTCCCGAGGCTTTAGCAAACTCGCCTCGTCAAATGTAACATCCCTGCTAATAACAATCTTCCTCTCTGCCTGATCATATAGTTTGTAGCCTTTGACTCCACGCCTGAAACCAATGAAGATTGCTTTCTTTGCCCGTGCCTCCAACTTATCATTCTTTACATGATAATAAGCTGGACACCCAAATACTTTCATGTGCACATAATCTCTAGCAGGATGCCCCGACCACATCTCTTTTGGTGTCTTCTTTCCAATAGCTGCAGAAGGCAGACGGTTCACCAAGTGGCAAGCATAATCAATAGCCTCAGCCCAAAAAATTCTGTCTAACCCAGCATTAGACAACATGCATCGAACCTTCTCCACCAAAGTCCGGTTCATGCGCTCTGCCACCCCGTTCTGCTGCGGTGTCTCCCTGACTGTGAAGTGATGCTCTATACCTGATCTCTGGCACTCTTGCAAGAACGCTTTCGATGTGTATTCGCCTCCATTGTCTGATCTGATACATCGAATCCTTTTGCCAGTCTGATTCTCAATCCACTTCTTCCAAGTCACAAATATCTCCAGAACTTCGCTCTTACTCTTCATGGTGTACACCCAAACATATCTGGAATAATCATCAATGAAGGAGACAAAGTATTGTCGCCCAGTGAAAGATTTCGTCTTCGTCGGGCCCCAAACATCTGTGTGAACATAATCTAAAATACCTTTCGTACTGTGGACGGCAGTGCCAAAAGATACTCGCGTCTTCTTGCCAACCACACAATGCTCACAGAATTCCAATTTGCAGCTGTTCGCTCCCTTAATCAATCCTTGCCTTGATAAAGCCTGGAGGGAAGCCTCTCCAGCATGAGCCAATCTCATGTGCCATAAAGTACTGGCATCCAAAGAATCATCAGCCACAGCCACAGTTCCTGTAACAGTACTCCCCTGAAGATAATATAAATTGTGGTGTCGAGCTCCTCTCATGAAAACCAAAGCTCCGCGACTGATCTTCAGAACTCCTGCCTCGATCACTACCTTGTAGCCTTTGGCTTCTAAAGCCCCAACAGACAGTAAATTCTTCTTGATCTCCGGAACATGTCTGACCTCTGTCAACTCCCGCACTGCTCCATCATGCATCCGAACCAGAATACTCCCAACACCAATAGTACGACAAGTCTGATCATTGCCCATGGCAACAGCACCAGTATCCAAAGACTTGTAAGTACAGAACCACTCCCGATTGGGACAAATGTGATAGGTAGCACCCGTGTCCAGAATCCAACATGAATCATCGCTGAATAAACATTGTGGAGTGACAGAGAGAGAAACATCAGACTCATCACCACCAGTAGTCTCCTGAGTAATATGCGCCTTCGCCTCTGAGGGAAGCCCTTTATTTTTCTCCTTTAATTTAGGGCAATCCTTCTTCCAATGACCCGTCTCCAAACAGAATGCGCACTGATTTCGCCCAAGACTGCGACCACGTGAATTGCCACGCTTCTGAGTATTGTTATTGGTCTTCCTGTGCCAATTCTTCTTTTTCTCAGATCTGCCTCGATGAGACACAAGTGCTTCGGCCGACTCCGCCTTCGATGACTCTTTATCTCTTCGACGGAACTCGTGATTTAACAATGCCGTAGACACTTCACTATACTTTAAGACCTCCTTCCCATGAATGAGAGACATCGTGAAGTTCTCATATTCATCTGGAAGCGAATTCAATAGAAGGAGTGCCTTGTCTTCATCGCCAACATCCTCGTCCAAATTCAACAGATCTGCCAATAGCTTCGTAAACTCATTCAAATGTTCATCAATTGATACTCCACGTCTCATCTGAAACCGATACAATCGACGCTTCATGTGGAGACGATTCTCCACGCTCTTTGTAAGATATTTATTCTCCAGCGTCCTCCAAAGGTTTCCCGCAGACGTCTCCAACATAACTCCATATTTGATCTCCTGAGTCAGACAATTTCTAATCAACCCGCAAGCACTCCGATTCATTTTCGCCCAAACTTTCTCAGTCATCCCATCAGGACATTCGTCACCATCAAGAACGTCCTCCAAATTTAGAGAGCACAACGCATCCATCACCTCGCACCTCCACATGCCAAAGTTGCTCTTTCCGTCAAACTTAGTAACATCAATTTTGACCGGATGCAAACCCGTATGATGGATCGTGGATTCCATTGTACCGGAAGATGAAGAAGCCGCACCGGAGTCTCCCATTTTTGGTTGATTACAACAATAATAACACGAAAATCGAACAAACACAATGCAACAAAATATTTTTTTTTGTTAGTTAATCCAAAACAAAAACAAAAAAAATATTTGTTACCTCTCCCGGATCACGACTCCAAGCACAATCTCCGCAACCAAAAGACCTCGTCGTCTTTGCAAACAAGAAGATCCGCAAACAAAATTTCTCGAGCCACACACCGCGGGAGAGAGATGAGAGATCAACCAATATTTTTTTTTCGCTGCTGTACCGCTGGTGAGAGAGGGAGAGAGCCAAAAAAGAAAAAAGTTTTTTTTTTCTTTCTATTCCTCTGTATCGCAGGGGAGGAGCACCAAAACCTTTTTCCTTTATTTGATTCCAAAACTGCTGGTGTCAGATAAGGAAAGGAACCACCCAAGAAAAGAACTTTTTCGATTTCAAAACTTTGCCGTGAGATGGAGAATGGAAAAAAATTTATTTCCTTTTTTTTGTGCAATCTCCTCCGCAGACTGCAGAAACAAAAACGAAAGGCTCTCCTCCCTGCGATCTGACTCCTCTTGTTCAGATCTGTGATGACTTGGCCGGCCGAACCTCCCGTTGCCTCCTTCGCACCCGAATGATAACGAAAAAACAGATACTCAAAGTTTTTTTTTTGTTTTGAAGATGCAGCCTCCAGGAGATCTAAGCATGGGAGATCTAAGCATGCAGTGATCCTCTTCCGATTGAAAATCCTAGGGCCACACCGCCTCCAAATAAAAAAAAAACGCACCGAACCTGGCTCTGATACCACTTGTTGTGCGAAACGATGCGAAAAACAAAATCACACAAGCACAAATAATAGAACACGATGCGATTTACGTGGTTCAGCGAGGAGCGCCTACATCCACGGGGAGGGGTTGTTCACTATCACCGGTGGGGGAGAAAAAGAAGAGGCCAAAACAATTACAACTCCACACAACTCTCTCACCCATAAAAGAGAAAGACCCTAACCCCTTTATATTTATAGGGAAAATTAGGGATTACAAAATGACTAAAATACCCCTCTTAAACAACATATTCAACTTAGGTTTTGGGCAATTTAGTTGTATTTTTTATTTTCCTACAAAGTTGGCAATATTTGGAACAACTAGTTTATTATTTTGGTGAATATTTATTCTTGCATTACTGTTGATCGTCGAATGCATTGTGCCACTAAATAAAATTAAATTTCAAATTTTACATAGGGTACGCTCCAAAATTGCTTTGTTGAATCTCATATTGCTTTCTTTACTTTAAATTACATCTAGAATTATATTTGCATCACATTCATGCTATCAAGTGCAACTATGTGTGCATCATGCCCCCAAGATGTTCAATGTCGGAAACTATTTCCAATAAGAAGTCAAGTCTACCCATCTGACGTAGTAGTGACATTCTTAGTAATTAGCTTGCTAGCGCCCATGAACCCTTTAGACGACCTCATGGTCATCCAGATAGTGATCCCAGATCATATTGCCGGGTGTATCTTGCTCGACATCGACAACTTGGTGAATGTTTTTTTAAGAAAACATGATGAGATGAAGTTATACCTGGGAAAATTTATGTCCAACGACATCCCCTTGTTTTGTTTTCTGACCGGGGGAAGATGATTGAAGGAGGGATCTCGTTGATTAAGGTGATTGGTGTGGGGGAGGGGTTAAGAGTACATGGGGATTCTTCTTGATCAATGCGTTAAGCGATTATAATACCATCTTTACTAGGTTGCTACTTAATGACTATTGGGTGATCGTGTCCACCTTCCACAAAGCCGTCAAATTTAGTACCAATGGGAGATGATTCCGCATCCAAGGCGATGCAAAGGCAATCTGCAATTGGCATGGGCTATGTTAGCGTCGTTAATGCTGGGGTGGTCTCATTCAGGAAGGAGCTTTAGCGGTGGAAATTCCTCAAGAAGTATAGGATCAGGAGAAGTCGCACCTTTAAGTGGTGATGGAAGTTGAAGACGCCCTCCTTTCGAAAAAAGGAGCTCTACGATTTTTGAGGCCGAACACAAAAATGTCGCTAAATGAGTGGCGAGATCTTTTGGAATGCCTCAAAGATAACATTGATATTCACAGGGTCACCTGCAAACATGCAGAGGGTTAGTGTTAATGTCATTTGTCATCGATTCAGCATCGATCCCAGTGTCCCTCCCCATCAAGTAGATGAAGTGGAAGGCAATGGTGCTCCTTGTCGGACTAATTCATGAGGTGATGAAGAAACTCATAGAAGTAAGTTTTGTGAAGGAGATCCAAGTATCTAGACTGAGTCTCAAATGTTTTGATGGTGAAAAAACTCAATATTAAGTGGCACATACGTACCATTTTTTAAAATTTAATCAGGCCTGCTTGAATGGTTCTTTTTTCCTTGTCTCGGACTGAGTGCATAGTTGATTCCGTCGTATGTCATCTTGTAGTTCTTTTTGATGCTTTTTCAGGATACCATTAGGTTCGGATGTGCCTGCATGTAGTGCATCACCTTTATTGCCGACGATGACCCTTTCTGATACAAGGGGATATCGTTTGGATTAAAAAATGGTAGTGAAACCTACCAATCAATGGTGGACATAGTTTTCAAAAAACAAAAGGGAGGAACCCTCGTAGTGTACGTAGATGATTTGTTGATGAAGGACAAGGTTTTGCGGACCATGTGAGAGATTTAATCAAGAATTTTGCGGCTCTCTTAAGGTTCAACTTGAGGCTGAATCCAGCTAGATGTCTTTGGAGCCATCTCGAAGGACCCAACCAACAACTCATATCGACTCTTCTCCTGGAAAGCCCAATTGTGGGGGATGATCTCATCTAGCTTGGAATTGGAAAGGTAGTAGTAAGTTTAGTAGTAGTTAGACAAGGGATGCAACCATTCTATTATGTCAGCAGGATGTTGCGAAATGTGGAGTTGAATTCAATTTTGGACAAACTCCCACATGCAATGATCTTCTCCACGAGAATATTGAGATCATATTTTTTGGCGCATACAATCAAGGTGGGTACAGTTCATCCTTTGCAAACTGTATTGGTTTAAATGAAGCACTCTGAGAGGTTGGCAAAATGGTCAAGTTACTTGGGCAAGTTCAATATCACATATAGACCATAAACAACGATTAAAATGCATGTTGTGGCAGATTGTGGTATATTTCACCGTGGACAACAAGATTGAAAAATATTTCACATTGATTTAGGTGGGGAAACTTTTCTTAGACGGCGTGTGGGGGTTGAGATCTTCGGGATTTGACATTCTTCTAAAAAACTCCATCGGAGTGCTATTGTCAGATATTAAATTGCATTTCAAAGAGACAAACAACTAGATGGAATACAAAGTTATGATCACAAGGTAGGCTGTTTGCAAGTGAGCTCAGCTGAAAAAATGTGCATGTCAGCACAAATTCTCTGGTAATGGCATTGTTAGTCAATGACAGTTATGGAGGGAGGGATTCGAGCTTGAACAATCATGGCGGTTATAGACTTGTGGCGGCTGTAAATCTCAGATAGAAAAATGTTAACTAGTAATGTGTTGAATGTCATAGTATTGTTATTTTGATATGAATTAAGGAAAATTAATGATGGTGAAAGAGAAGAGGATGATGAGGCGGTTATAGACTTGTAAGAACCGCAGGTCGAGCAGGGTCTCTATATGAGCCAAAGTTCGACAAAGGACAACGCGAGAGAAAGGAGCATATGGGAAAGAAGCATATGCATATTGATTGTTTTAATTGGCAGAACCAGTGACTATAGGGAGTAGAGAAGGTTTTGACTAGTAGGGACATTGATGGTTTCAAGCAGAGTGCATGTAGAGTTTTGTGATGTGGGGGTCTTATAATATTGTGCTGGTTTTAATTTTATAACATGTGATGTTTTACAACAACACTCGAGCCTTTATCCCACTATTGTGGGGTTGGGTACATGGATCTTTTGTAGCCATTGTGCCTTATCTTTAACCATATTCTCACTAATTTCCTAACCATGTAATGTTTTGTGGAAGAAAAATCATTTTGTTGGGCAATATTTTCAACAAACGTGTTGTCGGATTCATTGGAAAATGTAGAAATGGAGAACGCCAACCTTGTATATATGTCCACTTGGTACAAATACAAAGAATGAGTACATATATATAGAGGAGAGAAAGAGAGAGAAAGGCCTATACACAATGTGGGACTAAAGAGAGGAGAGAAAAGCAATAAATGCTATACAAATGGGCCTAATATTAAGTGGGCTTTTCCAACACTCCCCCGCAAGCTGGAGCGTATAGGTCATATGCACCCAGCTTGGACAAACATTGGTAGAACATAGTGCTTGATAAGGCCTTTGTGAGGATGTCGGCAACTTGATCAGTTCCTGGAACATGCTTTAATTCAAGTTTCTTCAATTGAACCTTCTCACGAACAAAGTGACAGTCAACCTCGATATGTTTTGTGCGCTCATGAAAGACCGGATTCTTTGCGATGTGTATGGCGGCTTGACTATCACAAAATAGAACAGCAGAGGAGGGAAGTTTTACTCCCAGGTCAGTAAGGAGACTTTCAAGGCATGTGAGTTCTGAGACAACTGAGGCCATCGATCTGTATTCAGCCTCTGCAGAGGAACGGGCTACCACAGCTTGTTTCTTACTCTTCCAAGTAATAAGATGCCCACCAAAATAAGTACAGAACCCACTAGTTGACCTTCGATCGTCCAGGGAACCCGCATAGTCGGCATCAGAATAGGCAACCAATGCGGGAGCAGAGGCGGAGGTTTTGTAAACCAGCCCTTGACCTGGAGCTCCCTTAAGGTATCGAAGAACCCGTTCAACCGCTTGGAGATGAGAAGCCCGGGGGGCATGCATGAACCGACTGACAACCCCAACTGCAAATGATATATCCGGCCTTGTGACTGTTAGATAGATCAACTTGCCCACAAGGCGTCGATAGTATTCCGGGTTCGGAAGTAGCAAATCGTCATCCGAAGCATGAGCGCATAACTTGTGATTTGCCTCCATCGGGGTACACGCTGGCTTGCAACCCGATTGACCAGCATCTTTGAGAGGATCGAGACAGTACTTTCGTTGGGAGAGTACCAACCCGTCCGGCCGCCGGGCGATCTCGAGACCAAGGAAGTAGCAAAGTTTCCCCAGGTCTTTAGTCTGAAAAACAGTGCTCAGATGTTGTTTGACGTCTTGAATCCCCTTTGAGTCATCCCCAGTGAGAAGTATGTCGTCAACATAAACCAACAGAAGAATGGTGCCAGTGGCCCGGTGTCGGGTAAAAAGGGAGAAATCTGCAGAACTCCGAGTGAACCCCATGTCCCGAACCACCTTGCTAAACTTGTCAAACCACGCCATAAATTGACTTTTTGAGAAGACAGACCCGAGACTCCCCCGTGGTCTCAAACCCGGGCGGTTGGCGCATGTAGACAGTTTCCTGAAGGTCGCCATTCAAAAAGGCGTTCTTGATATCAAGCTGATGAAGGGGCCAGCGGCGGTGCACCGCGACGGAGAGAAGAACGCGGACAGTGTTAAGCTTGGCCACTGGAGAGAAGGTTTCCTCATAGTCGAGGCCCTCCTGTTGTGTGAAGCCACGGGCCACAAGACGGGCCTTCAGTCGGGCAATAGTACCATCCGGAGCATGCTTAATGACGAATACCCATTTACATCCAACAGGGTGCTGACCGGGAGATAAGGGAACCAAGACCCAGGTCTGGTTGGCCCAGAGGGCCGTCATTTTTCGTCCATGGTAGCTCGCCAGCCAGGATGGTGAAGCGCCTCCTGCAAAGAGTTAGGGACCGAAACAGAGGACAATGATGTGGCAAAGTGAAGAAGAGAGGGGGAGAGGCGATGGAGAGAGACGTAGTTCGCCATCGGATGAGCGGTAGAGACGGGAGTCGGAGCAGCAGGGAGCAGAGCACCAGAGGGCGAAGCCGACTGCAGAGGAGCCACGGGATTAGGAGAGCGACGAGAATAGACCCGGATAACCGGTGGTGGTGGACGGACCGGAGGTATGGAAGGGAGAGAGGATGAGGAGTGAGGAGCAGGAATGACAGGACGAACGACGGGAGCTGGACTCAGAGTGATATCCGGAGCAGGGAAGAATGGAAGATCTTCACGGAAAGTTACGTCAGCCGAGACAGTAACCTTGCGGGTAGTAGGCGAATAACATACATAACCCTTCTGAGTGCGCGAGTACCCGACAAAGATATGCTTGGTGGCACGAGGGTCCAATTTGTCCGTGGAGGGACCGAGGTGGTGAACGTAGCAGGTACACCCAAACACCCGTGGCGGAATGGGAAAAGACGGAGTTGTGGGAAAGAGGAGGCTGAAGGGAGTAGCATACTGGAGGACGGAAGACGGGAGGCGGTTGATGAGAAAGCAAGCCGTGTAGAGAGCGTAGTTCCAGTACGGTTTGGGGACCTGCATTTGAAGCATAAGCGAGCGAGCGACATCAAGAAGGTGACGATTCTTGCGCTCGGCGACACCATTCTGTTGTGGAGTGTACGGACATGATGTTTGGTGAAGAATGCCGAATTCCGAGCAGAGAGTGGCAAAAGTATGGCTGGTGTACTCCCGCGCATTGTCAGTACGAATAGTGCGAATAGGCGCAGAGAACTGAGTGCGAGTCTCAAGTATGAAAGCCCGGAATACGCGGGGAAGTTCAGAGCGATCCCGAAGGAGATATAACCACGTCATGCGAGAGTAATCATCAGTAAAAGTAAGAAAATAGCGATAGCCAGAAATACTAGTAAATTTGTACGGACCCCATATATCGGAGTGTACTAAAATAAAAGGAGCGAAGCTCTGAGTACAATGAGGGGGGAAAGAAGAACGGGGCTGTTTGCCCAAAATACATGTGTCGCAGCGAAAAACAGGGAGAGTAACATCAGGAAGAGCCTTCCGGAGGACTGGAAGAGGAGCATGTCCCAGACGGCGATGCCAATCCGAAGAGGAGATAGATGCGAGGACTGTGGGAGAGTCGTCAAGAAGATAGAGCACATTCTGCAGCCGTTCTCTACCAATGATAGTCTGCGTCTGCTGATCCTGTATGAGAAAAGAAGAAGTAAATGTCACGGAGTAATTAGAATCAGTAGTAAGGCGACCAACAGAGAGTAAATTGAAAGGAGAGCCCAAAACATGTAGAGCCGAGCGCAGGAGGAGAGAAGAGGTAAGAGAAATATCAGCACATCCAGAGACGAGAACCGATGCCCCATTAGCGACAGTAATGTACTTCGGGTGAGGTGAAGACAAGTACTGCGGTGGCCTAGCAGAGGTGATATGATGAGTGGCACCAGAATCAAGGATCCAGCGCGTGCCAGAGGATAGGCAGGCGATACCTTCATTGGAGATAGAGGCAGCAGAGGCAACCGAGGCAGGCGGACGGCTGAGCAAGCCATGAAGATGCTGGAGCTGAAGATGAACCTCGTCGAGCTCAGTACGAGAGGAGGCAGAGTCGGTAGTAGCAGCAGAGGCATGTGGACGAGGAGGTCGGCCATGTTTGCGATAGCAAGTGGCCTCAAGATGACCATCTTTACCACAGAACGAGCATTTAGGCCTAGACCGGCCACCGCGACCCCGGCCGCGAGAGTCAGAGCGGCCACCACGGGCAGAGGGGGGAAGAGGCAATAAGGGAGCTGGTGCCTGTTGAACAAGGGCCGGAGAAGGAAGTCCGGGAACATCCGGAGGCGGGGAGACTTTGAGAAGCATTGAGCACACATCGGAAAAGGACGGTGTAACAGTAGAGGAGAGGATGTGAGCCCAGACACTGTGAAGATGAGGGGGTACCCGGGCCATCATCATGGCGATACCCACAGCTTCCTTTCGGGTACGTTGAGCAGCGAGATCTAGAGTGGGAGGCTGATGGTGGATCCAAGCCTCAACCAGAGACCGGGCTTGAGCAACAAAGGACGTCAGGTCGGTTGCGCCACTGCTGTCAAGGGCCTGGAGAGCGGTGATGATATCATATAGATGGTGGAGACTATCCTTGCCAGAGTAGAGGGTGTGGAGCTCGTCCCACATGCCTTTGGCCGTCTCATGATACATGGCCAGGCAATAAGATTCGCCATCAAGAGAGTTGAGAAGCCAAGTCTGCACACACCCATCATTGCGTAACCATTCCTCAGTAGAGACACCAATAACGGTCTGAGTCAGGTGATGAAGGAAGCCCTTTGACTGAAGGACACGACGAACCGAGTGTGCCCATTCCACAAAGTTCTTCTTGCCAGTGAGCGAAATTGTAGTGATCCGGAGCTCGTCGCGGACTTCCTGGAGAGAGGCCGGGCGTTCAGGAGGAACTGCCGTGCCGACGGAGTCTGCAGACGTAGACATGAGGGCGACCTAGATGAGGTCGCAGCGAGCTGAAGGAGGCCGCAGCGAGCTGGAGGAGACCGCGGCGGGCTGGAGGCAGCAGCTAGAGGAAGCGGACAGACAGCGGACTGGGTGAGGACGCGGCGACCTGGATGAGGTCGCGGCGAGCTGGATGAGGTCGCGGCGAGCTGGATGAGGGTGCGGTCTGGGTGAGGTCGCGGCGACCTGGATGAGGTCGCGGCGAGCTGGATAAGGTTGTGGACTGGGTGAGGACGCGACGACCTGGATGAGGTCGTGGCGAGCTGGTAGGAGACCGCAGTGAGCACAGACGCTCAGCAAGGAGTGGGCCAAGAGAGGCCGCAGCGGATGAAGGAGGGCGAGGCGGACTGGATCAGATCGCGGCGGTCTGGATCAGACCGCGGCGGACAGGAGCGAGCTGAGAAGAGGACAAGCCGGGGAAGCAAGAGAGCGACCGCGGCGGACAGAAAAAAAACTGCCGGAAGAGGAAGGAGAGCAGCCGCAAGCAGGCGGACTGCGGACAGAGGAGGACGCTGCGCTTACGGCGGACGAAGGAGACCAGGAGGTTGAGGTCGCCGAGGTCGCGCCGGACAAGAGGAGGCCGCAGCGGAAAAGGGGAAGCAGTGGACCCCACATGATGGCTATAAATAGGGGGCCAGAGGAGGAAGGAGAAGGCGGGAGGAGAGGTGGTTCCACGGGAGGAGAGCCTGCGGACTGGACAAGGGAGGCCGCAGGAGAGAAGCGGCTAGAAGGTGCGGACACACATTCGCAGGCCGCAGAGGTCGCAGGCCGCAGGGCGGTCAGAAAGGGGAGTCCGCAGGAGTCAGTAACCTGGCTCTGATACCATGTAGAAATGGAGAACGCCAACCTTGTATATATGTCCACTTGGTACAAATACAAAGAATGAGTACATATATATAGAGGAGAGAAAGAGAGAGAAAGGCCTATACACAATGTGGGACTAAAGAGAGGAGAGAAAAGCAATAAATGCTATACAAATGGGCCTAATATTAAGTGGGCTTTTCCAACAGAAAATAATGTTTGTAGTGGCTGAAAATTTACTAAACGACATGATTGATTTCTTTTGGAAAGAATATCATTTTACCTTCAAAATTTACATGTTGGTCGACTTGCCAGATATATCGAATGACATTTAAAACACTATGCAATTACTATGCAATTCCTCATGAAGGATAAGCTTGAGATCAGATCTTTTGAGTTAATTATGATCAAACATATCCCAATAGAATATATTTTCAAACCCACAACCGAGGAATGAGAACTCATGTAGATCAACCAACATGATAGCTGGGTTGGCCATTTCATTCTATATCTCACGAAATATCAGTTCTATACCCTTGTCAAGGATAAGTGGCGATTCAAAATCAAGGTGGCATACTGTACGTTGCAAGCATGTGAGTTGTACTGAAAAATGACTTCAACCCCCTATGCATGATGTGCCATGGAAGATGAGGTGTCCCACATCCTGAGAATGATGCACTCGGGCAATGCTGGAATCATTACAAAGGAAGGAACATTTGGCATTGGAGTACTTAGGAGGGAGAATTTCTGGTAGACTATCCGCAAAGATTCAGAGGTATATGTGAAAAGATGCCTAAAATGCTAGAAATTCACTTCGTTATTACTGCAACCAATCCAAATGCTTAGAGGTATTGTGACCTCCTTGCCTTTCATGATTTGGGGTATGAAATAAGTGGATTAGCTACCAATCCAAATGCTTAGAGAAATTAAGTGGATTAGCTACCATCGGTTCTACATGCCTTAACAACCATCCCAACTGTGGCCAGTTGGCAGAATCCATTCTGGCTTTTGCACGGGTCAGAAGCTCTATCGATTGCTATGCTGAAGCCCCCTTCCTTTGTTCTCACTGCACATGACACCCCTGCAGATAGAGGTGCTCTTGTTCGACGAGTCAGTGATACTCGGCTGTATCGCTCATGCGGAATAATCGTTTGAACTACAACTCACTCCTCAAGCCAACTATGTTCCCATACCGATGTTCGACATGGAGGGGGTCCACCACCCTGCACTGGATGCGTTGATGTTGCAATTGACGTGGGTTATGGTCAAAGAGGTACTTATCTTCCAGCCACCTGCTCACTTAGAATTTGCAGACGCTCACTGTTGCCTCCTAGCAAGTCCACTTTGTGGAAATGAATTTTACCACTACACCGAGGGTCAGCAGTCACTACGGAGTTCTGACCTCCCAGTTTTGTCCGCACGCTGAACCACCCAAGCAGGATATATCCTTCCTTTGCAACCATATGAAACTCTGTCACAGATTCTACTGACACCCTCTCTCCAACCCCTATCTCCGGTCCCACAAAAGCTAAATCCTCCGACGCACCACCTCTTCCGTTGAGATTACATCATCTTCCACAACTGAGGACCTTTGTTTCTATTACCATACTCCCCTCTTCACTAATGTTTCCAGAAAGAAATGTGATTGCTACTCGCTGCCGAAGACGACGACATCACATTTACCGACTTTGAAGCCCTTAAGCTTGAGGATTCCATCACCGACTCACTGGAACTCGACCTTGAGTATAAGGTTGTATTTTATGAGCGAAGTATTGATTCACATATGATACATATTTGTCTTGTGTGGATGACCGCCTTTGGCTAATGGATATCCAAACCCAACAAGTCGCGCTCAATATGATATATTAATGACATTTTGGTAATTAGAAAAAGTCTCCCATTCAATACAAGGAGGGCTTGTAGTCTTAGTGGTTATCTTGGAAGTTAGGCTAATAGTCTCTGCTTGGAGTGGACTCTTTAAGGTAATTCACCCTTGGGATTTCGGTCGTGAGCATACTTTGCTATTATATTTGTTCTTCTATTGGTGTGGTTTATTTTGGTGCATACCAGGCATCTCCAATATTTTTCACTTCAATAGTGAGTCATGTGGGTCTTGCTTAATTCCCCCTTCACGAAGTAGTGCTGATCCTATAAGTGGACTTTGTTCAACAAGTTCTACGAGAGGAGGTGGTTGTTGCCAAAGTAAACTGTATTGTTGCCTTGAGCGATTTTGTGGACGCTTCAGGCTTCAATGAACATTCTAACACTGCAAATACATGATCCGCGAGATGATCATAGGAATCCTTGACAGTTGTCGCTAATATAAACTTGATTGATTATCGGTGGATGGACCCAAGATCTATCTTAAATACACAATGCTATATGAGTTTCTCTACTTAGACTTGTAGAGAAGTACATAGTAGAGAAAAACACAGCCTGCAAACCTTGTATATGTTTCTTATTATTCAAGAATCAAGTATGTATACATATATATATGGAGAGAAGAGAGAAGATACCCCTTTTCATGATGTGAGACTAATACACGAGGAGGAAGACCTATAATGGGCCTTTACGTGTTCTTTTTCTAACACTTCCCCGCAAGCTGGAGCGTACAAGTCGTAGTCACCCATCTTGGACAAGAATTGATGGAACAGAGCACTCAGTAGGGCCTTAGTGAGAAGATCAACAACTTGGTCAGTGGCCGAAACATGTTTCAATTCCAGCTTCTTCATTTGAAATTTCTCCCGAATGAAATGACTGTCAACTTCAATATGTTTTGTTCTTTTATGTAAAACATGATTCTTAGCTATGCGTATAGCAGCTTGACTGTCACATAGTAAGGTAGCCGGTGTGGAAAGTTTTAATCCCAGATCACCTAGGAGACTCTCAAGCCATGTGAGCTTAGATACAACAGATGTCATTGAACGATACTTAGCTTCGGCAAAAGATCGAGCAATCACAGACTATTTCTTACTGTGCCAGGTAACAAGGTGACCTCCAAAGTTTGCACAAAATTCGCTGGTGGAACGCCAATCATCCAGGGAACCAACATAATCTGCATCCGAGTACGCAACCAATGTTGAAGTAGAAGATGAAGAAGTTTTGTATACAAGTTCTTGACCAGGAGCTATTTTTAGGTATCTCAGAATACGTTCAGCAGTCTGTAGGTGAGACATCCGAGGAGAGTGTATAAACCGGCTGACAACCCCAATAACAAAGGAGATGTCCGGTCTTGTGACTGTTAGATAAATCTGTTTTCCCACAAGACGCCGATAATATTCTAGATTTGGAAGGAGATCTGCATCAGAGGCATGAGCGCAAAGCTTGTGATTGACATCCATAGGAGTATTGATCGGCTTGCTTCCAAAGTAGCCAACATCCCGAAGAAGGTCGAGACAGTACTTCCGTTGAGATAGGACCAGACTATCAGGACGTCTTGCGATTTCAAGGCCACGAGAGTATCGAAGGTTCCCCAGATCTTTTGTTTGAAATACAAAACTAAGGTGTTTGACCATTTGTATTAGGAGATGATTCCCTTTGAATCATCTCATGTGATTAGAATGTCATCGACATACACTAAAAGGAGAACCGTGCCTGCTATTTGATGTCAAGTAAATAAAGAGAAATCTGCCGAACTCCGAGTAAATTCAACTTCTCAAACAACCTTACTGAACCTGTCGAACCACGCCCGAGGAGATTGTTTGAGACCATAAATTTACTTCTTAAGGTGACAGACTCGGGACTTCCTCGTGGTCTCAAACCCGGGAGGTTGTTGCATGTAGACAGTTTCTTGAAGATTACCATTTAGAAAAACATTCTCGATATCCAGTTGATGTAAGGGTCATTGGCGATGCACAACCACAGAAAGGAGTACACGAACCGTGTTGAGCTTGGACCCATGAGAGAACGTTTTCTCGTAATCAAGGCCTGGTTGCTGAGTAAAGCCACGAGCCACCAAACGAGCATTGAGACAGTCAATTGTCCCATCAGGAGCATGCTTGATGACAAAGACCCATTTACAACTAGCAGTTGTCTGTCCTAGAGGAAGAGATACCAGATCCCACGTCTGATTAGCCCAGAGAGCCGTCATTTTGTCTTCTATAGCCGCCCGCCAGCTCGGATGTTGGAGAGCATCCTGCACAGAATTAGGGACACAGATAGAGGATAATGAAGTGACAAAGGTGTAAAGCCCTGGGGACATGCGATGTAAGGATACATACTTCGTCATGGGATGAGCTGTGGAGGTGATGTAGGGAGCGTTTTCTAAAGAGATTTACCGAATTACGACACCGATACGGCGCACAGTACGACCACGAATCAAACGCACCTACACAAGCACCTAATCGTTTTCAACAATGGATAACACATTCCACATCGCAAGAAACAGCGGGAGGAGAGTCGACTAAAAATAACAATTCGAAAATTAGTTAACTTTATTCCCCAAAACTAACACAAAAGTGGTCAATCCTTTTAGATAACAAGACCACGACTATAAGCCTAGATTTGTTCAAGCAAATGGGTCCACTCGATCCGAAAACACAGTTTTCGGACATCATGATTTCAATTCAGATTTGCATGCATATGCTTTTCAATGTAGCAGAAGAGGCATCAGACCCTCCCAAACTTACAAGAAGGAATCTCACTAGGTTTAGGGATGAGAAGTTACCCAACCCGATTTGATATTTCCACAAGATAACGTGGTTGAATCTCTCTTCCACGGTTCCACCGGTGTCGCATCGAATGGAGTTGCATGCCGTCTTCCTCGGAGTCGCACCAAGGGATCCAAGCGTAGGAATCTCTAGGAGGAGAGGTCGAAGCTTGGAGGAGGCAGCAAGGGACGACAGCTTCAAATGAGGCTGTCCGAACTTCTCACGGGAAGATATTAGGGTTATAAATTCTTCGTTGCTTTAATCCTCCATCAAACCCCTATAAATAGGAGTTTCAAAACAAATCTAACCATCCAAGATGGAGATGAAATCTCATCCATCCGGGTGGTTAAATACACACCAACCATGTTTAAAAGCAGAAAATAAAAACAATACATGTCCAAATGAATATAAAATTATTACCAAAGCGCAGAATAATTTTATATTCAAAAATATAAAATAAAGCATGAAAACTAATTAAGCTTTGCACGCCGAGGGCGGAGGTTGTAGTGTCGTCGTCCATTAGCATTCTCTGAATCGTCTTGTCGCCGAAAGTCCTTCTGTTGTAGCAAATCTGTCACATTGCTTGAGTCTTTTGGATCATCATGTGGTGGAGAGTAGGCGACATCAATCGTCCAAGAGGTGGCGGTGAAGAAGAGCAACATCCAAACGTCCAAGCTCGGGCTCGAGAACCCAAGAGTCATGGGATGGTGGGCGATCACGCCATCAGATGAGGAAGCGCCGGAGGTCACCATCGGTAGAAGTAATGAGCTCATCAGCTAATATCCTGTCAGGTATAAGATGGGTTTTGGGAAACCTTGGAAACATGTCATCACAAGGAATAAAAGCATGCGAACTACCATCCAGTGTGTGACCTGTGGTGACCGTGTGAGAGAGATCCGCGGAACTACCACTCCCCAACCCCAAAGAATTTTGAGTGGAAGGAGAAGACGACAAAAAAGTCAACTCAGGTGGGGGAGAAACATACGGCATCAGATTCGAAACATTGAAAATGAGTGAAACACCCCAATCCGTAGGCAAATCCAAAACAAAAGCATTGTCTCCTAATTGCTTCAGAATCCGAAACGGACCGGCTCTCCTTGGTGCTAATTTTTTAACGGTGCCAGTGGGCATCCGTTCAGGAACTAAGCAGACTAAAACCAAATCACCTATTTGGAAGTGAGACACTCTCTTAAGTAAATTGGCTTGTGTTCTGTATGATTCATATTGAGAGGTCAGAGTTGCTCGAATATGTGCATGAAGATCGTGAATGTGTTTGGCAAATGTTTGTGCAAATTGACTCGCCTTGCACGTTGGTGGCAATGGAACCAAGTCAAGAGGCACATGAGATTTATAACCGTGGACGATCTCATTAAGTGACAATCCCGTAGATCTATTCTTAGAGTTATTATAGGCCAATTGAGCATGGGGAAGAAGCAAATCCCAAGTACTCTTGTGATCACTCACAAGACATCTCAAAAGAGTCCCCAAGCTACGATTGACCACTTCCGTTTGCCCATCGGTTTGCTGGTGATTGGTGGCGAAAAATAATAGCTTCGTGCCCAGTAGGATCCACAACGTCTTCCAAAAATAGCTAGCGAATTTGACGTCCCTATCAGAGATTATAGTCTTTGGAACTCCGCGGTGATTAACGACCTCCTTAAAATATAACTTAGCGATATGAGACGCGTCATTTGTCTTACTACACGGGACAAAGTAGGTCATTTTGGAAAACCGGTCTACAACTACTAAAATAGAATCATGTCGGCGTAGTGTAGAAGTAAGGCCTAATATAAATTCCATGCTCACATCTTTACACGGTACGGATGGAATCGATAGTGGTGTGTATAGGCCCGCATTAGTCTAATTACTCTTTAGATACTTGACACACACGACAACTGCTCACTATTTTTCCTACCATCGTCTTAAGCTTGGGCCAAAAAACTTTCTCCACTAATGTGATGGTGTTGTCCCTTACAGAAATGTCCACTCAACCCTCCACTATGAAGTTCTCATATAATATGGTGACGTAACGATGAACGGGGAACACACAACTTCCCATGCCTAAAGAGATATTCGTCCCTAAGAAATATGCGGATATAGTCATCGGGGAATCATCATGGGTTGATAAATACGCATCCTTAAAGTCTGGGCACGTGGTATACTCGTCCTTGATACGTTCAAAACCAATGACGTTTACTTGCATGGTGGTAAGTAATAGGGTGAGGCGACTAAGAGCATCTGCCACTCGGTTGTCAGATCCCTTAAGATGTTTAAGCGTGAAGGTGTACTCTTGGAGGAAAGCTACCCATTTGGCGTGTCTTGGACTGATTTTATGTTGGCCATTAATGAACCTCAAGGCATCATGATCGGATAGAATCACAAACTCCTTGGATAGGAGATAGTGCCTCCAATGATGCAAACAACGTATGACCACATAGAATTCCCTATCATAGTTTGAATAGTTTAATTTAGTGCCCACTAACTTCTCTCTAAAATAACTAATGGGGTGCCCTTCCTGACTCAATACGCCTCCAATCCCCACCCCAGAAGCGTCACAAGTAAGCTCAAAAACCTTATTAAAATCTGGAAATCGTAATATGGGGGCTTCGGTCATAAGCTTCTTAATAATATGAAAAGCATGAGCGGCGGACTTTGTCCAAGTAAAGTCTCCCTTCTTCATGCACTCAGTAATGTGAGCCATGATGCTACTAAAGTCATGTATAAAACGTCGATAAAATGTAACTAAACCTTAAAAACTACGCACCTCCCGATGGGTCGTGGGCTCAAGCCAGTCCTTAATAACTTGCACCTTGCTAGGGTCGACTCTAATGCCTTCTGAACTGACTACATACCCTAAGAACTCCAACTCTTGAACATAGAAAGTACACTTTTAAAAGTTTAGAAATAAGGTTTCCTTCCTCAGGGTGGAAAGGACCACTTTAAGGTGGGTAATATGCTCCACGGTGGTGGTGCTATAAATGAGTATATCGTCAAAATAAACTACTACAAACTTCCCCATATAAGGCTGGAAAATATGCGTCATCATCCGGGAGAAGGTGCTGGGGGCATTGGAAAGCCCAAAGGGCATTACAAGCCACTCATACAACCCTTCCTTAGACTTGAACGCGGTCTTCCATTCATCACCCTCATGTACCTTAATCTGGTGATAACCACTCCTGAGGTCTAACTTAGAAAAGATAGTGGCTCCAGATAACTCATCTAGAAGGTCGTCCAAACGTGGGATGAGAAATCTATATTTGACAGTAATCTTGTTGATGGCTCTGCTATCCACACACATCCTCCAGGAGCCATCCTTCTTAGGAGCTAGCAACGCTAGTACGGCACAGAGGCTTAGACTATTTGATGCATGACGTCCACCACTATTCCTAATAAACCCTTTTTCCAGTAAATCCTCAATTTGGGCTTGCAATTCCTTATGACCCGTGGGGTGTAATCTGTAATGGGGTTGATTGAGCAAGGAAGAACCCGGGATAAGGTCTATATCGTGTTGAATATTCCTAAGTGGAGGCAAGGTAGGTGGTAACTCATCCGGATATACATTTCTATACTCCTCCAATAATACCCGTAATTCCTCAAGCAGATCATCCAAAGCTCCAGATTCATTCCCCGCATTCAGAAGGACTAACGCATAAATCACTCCATCCACAAAGGGGTCCTTCACAAACTCTTTCCTACCCATCAGACTCAATGTCTTCCTCTCAACCGGTACGGTAGTGTCCTTAGCCGGACCTACGTGTTCTTTCGGGGTGGTCGGCCTTAAGGTGATAGTCCTGCCGTTGTTCTTGAACTCATATGTGTTGGCCCTACCAAAATGGGTCCCATCACGGTCATAAAGCCAAGGGCGGCCAAACAACACATGACATGCGTCCATTGGGAGCACATCACACCAAATCTTGTCAGAATAAGATTTGATGGTGATAGGTACCAAACACCGTTTGGTAACCGGTATCGTTACCTTGTTTATCCACGCTACTTGGTACGAATTCGGATGAGGATACGTAACCAAAGACATACGCATGACGGCGTTTTCAAATACGACGTTCATGCGGCTTCCACTATCGATAATCAGGTTGCAAAATTTCTCGCCACTCTTAAATATCAGGTAAAATATACTTGACCTCTTCCAATCGTCAAATGGGCGAGGGGTGGCTAAGATACATCTCATCACCATGAGGTGGTGATCATCCTCCATGTCGCTCGGGATACCCTCAGGGTCAGACTCCTTGGCGGCCTCATACACTAAATCTGCAGGATCCGTCGTCGACTCCAATAGGGCCAAGGCCTTGATCTTAGTTGGGCACTCAAAGGCATAGTGGCCTTGAATACCGCAAGCGTAACAGGTAGCGTCGGATTTGCTAATTTTTCCTGTAGGAATGCGCTCACTCTGGGGACTCTTAGCATTCCTAGCCGTGTTCACTACCGACTTAGAATCACTGGACCTATACTTGCCCTTATCCTGGTAGGTGGAAGTGGATGCACCCGATGTGGCCTTACCCTTATGCTGGGTGTAACGGGAATGAGCCTTAGAGGCTAAATGCTTTTCAATGTCCAGGGCGACATTGAAAGTCGTGCTCAGATCTGAGTGACCATAGCGGAGGAGCTTCCTCTGAATATCTGGGTGAAGCCCCTTGCGAAACCTAGGCAATGTCACCTCGGGCATCTCTTGTATCTCACAACGGACCATCATGTCCTTCAGATCACCCATGTAATCAGTAACGGATTTAGAGCCTTGACGTAACGTGGCTAAGTCATCGAGCATCTGTGTGCGGTGGTACTTGGGAACGTACTGATCCGACAGTAGGTTCTTCATAACTTGCCAACCTACAAGTGGTGCGTCATGTCCTGTCCCTAATCGTCTCTCCTCATTGAGCCAGAAAATTTTGGCTCGGCCAGATAACTTCATCCTTGCGACCTGGACCTTTTGGTGGTCCGTCAACTTGTGCCACTCGAAATAACACTCCATGTCGGTCACCCAGTGAAGGAAGATCTGGGGACCGCCCATCCCATCGTAGGTGGGTGCATAAATCTTAATCGACCTTGTAATATCAACCTCTCATTCGGGCCCCCGATTGGGTGGTCGTGCTCGTGGGGTCTCGTTGTGAGAATCATCTTCATCGAAATGTTAGCGTCGGTTGGGAGGCCTGAGTTCACTTTGTGGCACAGGAGGTTGGTTAGCTATAAGGAGGGCTAACATACCACGGATCTCCTCCATTTGACGATTCATGTCCTGCCTTAAGTCATCTACTGGGGTTTGTGCTAGATTAGGGTTCCGTTCGTCAGCCATTCGTGTCGTAGACGATTCGCTGTATTCGTGTCCCGTTCTAGTGCGCATATGGAGAAATTATTTTACCCCTCTTTTTTTCTTTTGAAGAGACAAAGCATGCGTGTGCGTGTACGCAACCTAGGTGAAGAGCTATATTGCACATTAGGCGAGTGTAGGTCGCCAACGGAAAGGATGGTGTCAATTAGCGAATTGACACAACCTCCCTTTGATACCAAATTGATGTAGAGAGCGTTTTCTAAAGAGATTTACCGAATTACGACACCGATCCGGGGCACAGTACAACCACGAATCAAACGCACCTACACAAGCACCTAATCGTTCTCAACAATGGATAACACATTCCACAACGCAAGAAACAGCGGGAGGGGAGTCGACTAAAAATAACGATTCAAAAATTAGTCAACTTGATTCCTCAAAACTAACACGAAGGTTGTCAATCCTTTTAGAGAACAAGACCAAGACTATAAACCTAGATCCCTTCAAGCAAATGAGATCCGCTCGATCCAGAAACAAAGATTTCAGACATCATGATTTCAATTCAGATTTGCATGCGGATGCTTTTCAATGCAGCAAAAGAGGCGTCAGACCCTCCCAAACTTACAAGAAGGAATCTCACTAGGTTTAGGGATGAGAAGTTACCCAACCCGATTTGGTATTTGCACAAGATAACGTGGTTGAATCTCTCTTCCACGGTTCCACCGTCGTCGCACCGAATGGAGTTGCAGCCCATCTTCCTCGGAGTCGCACCAGGGTATCCACGCCTAGGAATTTCCAGGAGGAGAGGCCGAAGCTTGGAGGAGGCAGCAAGGGGGGCAGCTTCAAATGAGGCTGGCCGAACTTCTCACGAGAAGATATTAGGGTTATAAATTCTTCATTGCTTTAATCCTCCATCAAACCCCTATAAATAGGAGTTTCAAAACAAATCTAACCATCCAAGATGTCCATCCTTACCACAGAAAGAACACTTAGGTTTCGACCGACTTAGCTCGACCCCTCCCCCGGAATCCTGTGCGTCCGCCATGGGTATGGGGAGGGAGAGGGAGTAAAGGTGCAGGAGAATGCTGGAGAAGAGCCGCTGAACGTGGGCCGATAGCATCAGGAGGCGGGGAAATCTTTAACAGGATAGAGTACACATCAGAGAGTGAGGAAATCGTAGCAGAGGAGAGGATCTGAGCCTGAATACTGTGAAGATGAGGCGGAACATGAGCCATCATCATGGCAATACCAACAATTCTTCTGAGCGCACTGGGCAGCTAGATCCGTAGTTGGGGGCTGATGCCGAATCCAGGCCTCAACCAAGGTCTTGGATTGAGCAACAAAGGAGGTTAAGTCTCCAGAACTGCCTGAGTCAAGATTCTGAAGATCCGTGATGATGTCATAAAGGTGTTGGAGACTATCCTTGCCGGAGTAAAGAGAATGAAGCTCATCCCACATTATTGTCTTGACCATATTGTGATACATGGCCATGCAGTTAAGTTCACCATCAAGGGAATTAAGGATCCAAGTCTGAACACAATCATCATCACTAAGCCAGTCATCAGTAGGTGCAGAAGGAGTGTCCCGAGAGAGATGATGGAGAAGTCCCTTGGACTGAAGTACCCGACGGACAGAATGCACCCATTCAACAAAGTTCTTCCCGGTAGGAGAAATGGTGGTGATTCTCAACTTGTCACGGAGTTCAGGGACAACAGTACAGGTAGGAAGAGAAGTGGCAGAAGAGGAATCCATGACCACACGACCAAGCAGCTAGGTAAGGCGGCTAACCGGCCAGACAGATAAGCAGCTAAGCATGCACAACAGTCTTAGGCGACAAGAGAGGAGCCCGCGAACAGGGATAGGTCACTGCGGATAAAGAAAAGAAGTCGGTAAGCGGCTAAGGGAAGAATCCCGCGGATGTCCCAAGGAACAAAAAGGAGACCGCGCGGTCTAAATGCTTAAGCGGACTGCAGAGAAAGATCAATCAAGCAAAACTAGCCGTGCGACAAAGATATTAACGAGGTTAGAGCAAGGCAAGACCGCGGAACAATGGGATGCGAAGAAAACAACAGTCCGTGCAAGAAGGCCGCACGACTAGCAACAAGGAGACCACGCAAGAAGGGGCAGACCACGACTGGCAGTGGCGGGTAGAGGGAAAACAACAAAACCACGGGTAGAGGCAGTCTGGGCAGTCGCAACAGAGAAACCGCAGAGTCCGCGAGAATTGGCGGCTAGAGGAGTACAAAGCAGCGGTCTGAGGAAGAGCAAACAATGACTTAGCCGCGCGAGAAGGGAGCAGCGGATTGAGAAGAGCTAGTGGTAGTAGAGAGAGGCGGATTGACAAGAGCTAGCGGTCGTAGAGAGAGGCGGCCTGAGAGAAACTTGCAGCAAGAAAGACACTGGCCGGTTTTAATACAAAGCTCACTGGCGGCGATACCGTTACATACTCTCTCCAATGCTCCAGTGCCGATTTCAATCCTGAATAAAATCAACAGTTTCCTCAAGAACTTCCTATGGAACGGGTCAAGCAGTAAAGGCGCAATCCACTACACTTGCTGGGAGAACATCTGCCTTCCCAAAGATATGGGAGGTTTGGGAATAAAAAATGTCAACATGGCGACACGTATTAATGGGGCGGGTATTAATGGGGCGGGTGTGATACAACCAAAATAGATTTACGTAGTAACGCAGGTATACGTGCCGAATCAAGTAATATAGAGTAAGAAATGATCGTTCCCTCGAGGAAGTGATTGATTGGTGCTCACAATTACTAGCTCCTCCTATTCTTTAAATTCAAGCGAGATATTTAAAGTGATTTAATAGCGAGAATTTTAGAGACAACAATAAAAGAAAAACTAATTTGATCTTGCTTCGTTTACTTTTTCCAAATTGGAGAATTAGTCTCGTATGTTGTTTTCTTAGACTATTGTGACGACTTTTCTTAGTGACCTCTCATGATTGGTTGATTACTATCCTGCAACGATTTTTTAAGGCAGATGACATTATCTCTCGATCTCCGAAATCCGCTTATCCCAATTCCCTTAGTTATCTCTAACTTAGGCAGATTTAGAATAACATGAAGGTTTAAAATCGATGTTGCTAACTCAAGACAGAATCTCTTACTCCCTCGACGTTATATTAAGGTTTATGTTACACTTACACCGCTCCTCTCTCGAATCTTGCAGTGCAGTAAAAAGATGGAAGTTTGACTAAAAGAATTACACGACTCCTCTCTCGAATTTTGTCGCATAAAATGAGGATTCAACCCTAGACTAGCGAGACTCCTCTCTCGAATCTCGTCTCGCTATCTAAAAGAAGAACACTTACTCAAAAATTGCACAATTAAAGCACATAAACCTAATAAAAATAGATCATCAACAAAACATGAAAGTAAAATTGAAATCAAATCATCACAATGAGTCTAGTACTCACAACACACAAGACTTTTAAAATTTAGTTCATAACGATGGAGAAATCACACACTATAGTTGGAAAGTTCTTACAAAACATGATGGAAATTGGTCCAAACCGCTGTAGAATCCTTTTCCCGAGGTCGCTCGCTTGATCCGTCCGGAGATTCGTCGTCTTCCTCGTGTAAGAAGAGCAACCCTAGGTTTTCCTCCTCCTTTCTTCTCTCCAAAATGGAATTCTGAATAATCCCCCCTAATGACTCCCTCATCAGCCAAGAAAAACGTCCAGCCCTTTCCCCAAATGATGCATCTTTCCAAAATTGCAAATGACGCCATATTTAAAATTTAAAATTTGAAATTCGTCCAGACGTTGCAACCTGTTTTTCTGCGCATTGTGACCTGTTTTCCTGGTTATGGTTCTTTGGGCAGATTTCTTTCTCCAATAGAATTTTTTGGCAATTCTCGCACAAATACATTGGAAAAAAGACCGGATTAGCTCAAAATTAAATAAATATGAATTAAACTCTTATTTTTATTTTATTTAAACTCATTTTGAGCATTTATAATGGATATTAAGACAAAAAATTAGGCTAGATAACTTCTATTTGGGAAGTTATCAGGGTGGCTGCTTGCGTCCTGCGCCCGGATGGAAGCCTTGTAGGCCGCACCCTTGGCAGCAAGTATGGTTCGCTGGACTTGTTTTCTCGCAAAAAACCCACTCAAAAATCTGGAAAACACTTGCGTTGGGAAATGGAAATGTTGCTAGACACATGTTCTGGATGATCGGCTGCGGCCTCTCGGTTTCAACCCTAAACGATACCTGGTTGGGCGATTTACCCGTATCAAAATGGCCAACTTTTGTTAATGTTCAAGCTCTTCCCGACAAGGTTGCAGGCTTGCTGGACGCTGATGGCATGTGGTTGGACAGCAACCTTGTTTGCTTTGGTGCTGCCATTATCAAAGTTATCAAGGGTTTGCAGAGAGTTGATGCGGGTGAGGCGGATAAGTCCGTCTGGGCGCCCACCGAGACTGTGACAATGGATGCGGCTGCTGTCTACAATGCTGAATGCGAGCCATCCCCCTTATTGGCAATAATATTTGGAAAATTAAATCCCGACCAAGAATGCTCATGTTTCTATGGAGAGCTGTCAACAACCTTCTACCAACAAATCATTGGTTATTCAACCACTGCCTCGGCAGCGATGCTAAATGCCCTTGGGGATGTGACGATGAGGAATCAATGCCTCATATTCTCCAAAACTGTAGACTTATCTCCAGGATAAAATTCGAAGGAGCAAGGCTTTCTGTCTAGCCCAACATTCTTGGCCAAGACTTGCTGGAATTCATTTGCAATGAAGATCTTACTAGCAGAAATCCTGAAATTGCTAGCTTCATCACATCCGTCCTTTACAACATCTGGAAATCAAGAAATGCCATGTTGCATGGCAAACCTTATTCTCCACCCGCAAAAATCATCATTAATGCTATTCGGGACTCATCGCACGGGAGCTGGGCGCCCCACTATAACCGCCAACATTCTTGATCCCCACCCCCACCCCCGTCCGATGGATGACTCAAATTAAATTTTGATGGCTCGGTTATGGACAACAATGTCGCGGGATTGGGCTGCATTATCCGGAACCATGCCGGGAGCCCAATTGCTGCCAAAGGCATCCGACACCGCAGTAGATCCGTATGTATGACAAAATTTATGGCTGCTAAGGCTGGGGCTCTGCTCGCGACGCGCCATAGCGTTGTGATTTCGGGATTCATCCTCGAAGGGGACTCGATGGACACCATCTCAAGGATAACTCTATTCTGGCCGGATGCTACTCGAGTCAGCACGAAAACCTAATGGCTCGCCACATGAAGGACTTACCAAGATTGGTGATTTCGCTCGTTGATCGAAAGGCGAACTCTACTGCAGACCATCTTGCAAAAAATGCTTGCTATCTTGATTTTCATTGGGAAAGAGGTATGCCTCTTACCAATGCTCTCTCTCATATTTTGATGCATGATGCCAACTTCCTGTATTCCTTCATTATATATATATATATATATATATATATATATATATATACACACACACACACACGAGCGACAGGCACGGGCCTCCGGCCCGATGGCCACGCGCCACAGTACCCGGCAGGCGACGACGGGCTTCGCGACACGGGGCTCATGTTTTTAACATATGAAATCTTATATTTATAGAATTATTAAATAATTCTTCTTCTTGATATAATTAGAAGAAGTTAACAAATCCCTTATTTAAGGTGATATATAAAAGAATCTGCGCTTCATATATTGTAGGAAGTGATGGTATAGTGGAAAAGGTATAACCCTTGCATATAGCAGGTTGGCAGTTCAAGTCTTAGCCAGCCCGCATTTTTCTTTTTTTATTATCTTATACTTATTCCTCAAATTTAGTCTCACATCATGGGTATAACTTATCTTTTCTGGTATAAATTAAATGAACGAGATAACTTGATAAGAAGTTTACTAAAACTGGGCGGGTTGGATAGCGGTTGGTCTCCATTCTCCGGGCCTTGTCATCATGTGCTGAATTTTATTTAATAATTTTTAAAATAGGTTTATGCTACCCTAGTAGGTTTAGGAGACCTACGAAAAAGTGAAGAGAGAGAGAGGCGGTTTGATCACACGGTTGATAAAATATTTGGACAGATCGAACGATCATGATGGCTCCAATGAGTTTAAAATTCATGATAAAACTATTTCCTTTATAGTGGTAAAGATATATATATATATATATATATATATATATGCTAAGACCAATTTCAGAGAAAGACACAAAAGCAGCGGTCTAGAGCAAACAAAGACCTATCCGCGCGAGCAGACTAGGACTTAGGCGCGTGAGCAGAGAGCAACAAATTTGAGAAGGGCAGGCGGTCTGCGGAAACTGTGGCGAACAAATGCAGACAGGGCCAGAGACCGTAGCGAGAAAGAGGGAGGGGGGTGGAGCCCACTAAGCCGGGAGAAAAGGCTATAAAAGCTAGGGGCAGGGAGAGGAGGGAGGTGGAGCCACGGAATAAGGGAAGCGGGTTAAAAGAAGAGAGACCGCAAGGTGCAGATAGCAGTGAGACCGACAATTAGAGAAAACTTGGTCGCAGATTGCAGAGAAGAACTGGTTAAGGATCGTATTGGGCTCTGATACCATATAAAGAAGTACACAGTAGAGAAGAACACAGCCCACAAACCTTGATATGTTTCTTATTATTCAAGAATCAAGTATGAATACATATATATAGCGAGAAAAGAGAGAGAAGATTTACTTTTTCATGATGTGGGACTAATACATAAGGAGGAAGAAGGCCTATAATGGGCCTTTACATGTTCTTTTTCTACCAAGACTAAATTCTCATCATTAAAAGAAGTATGAATTTTATCTAGTTCAAGCTCGTTGCGCGGGGATGCTTTGTGCACATGGCTACCCCTTTGTTCAAGTTATTCTTTAGTCTGATACTCGGTTCAAAATATCTGCGCTAGTTGTGTAAACAGAAAAAATGAGGCCGAAAATTTTGAGTAACAAAATTTTTATTATCCAAAAAGATATCAATTACAATGATGTAGCCTCCCTTTTATAGAATGAAGTAGATGTGAGAGATTACAATTAAGCAATGTGAGAATAAAAATTTACAAGTGTATACGACAAACCGGACAGGTCGTGTGGTTAGACAAGCCGGCTAACCGCCCGACAACCAACAGGAGGAGAGAACAACCGCCACAGAGAGGAAGCCGCCATAGAAGGTCGCTAGACCGCCCGGTCTCCAAGTCGTCTGAGACAAGTCGCCAGACCGCTGAGATACCAAACAGCAACAGCCCGACAGACAGACCGACAAGGATAAACCGCTAGACCGCCCGGTCTCCGAACAGCAACAGACCGCCTGGCCTCCATACTGCAACACTCTCCCTCAAGCTGGAGCATAAATATCAATCATGTCCAGCTTGTCACAGATGTGGAAAAAGGAAGCGGACACCGACTTGGTGAAGACGTCTGCCAACTCGTTGTCGGAAGTGACGAACGGAGTACAAATCTGTTTCTTTAGGATCTCTTCCCGAATAAAATGACAGTCGACTTCTATGTGTTTTGTTCTCTCATGAAAGACCGGATTTTTGGAGATGTATATCGCGGCCTTGTTGTCATAGAACATAGGAATATGATAGTTGTAGACCTCTCCTAAGTCAAGCATTAGAGCCCGTAATCATTTCAACTCACACGTGGTCGACGTCATACTGCGATATTCCGCCTCTGCACTAGACCTGGAGACCACAGACTACTTGTTGCTCTTCCAACTCACAAGATTGCCTCCAACAAACGTGCAAAAACCTGATGACTTGCGGTCCCCTTTGTCATCAGCATAGCTCGAATCAGAGTACGTGTTGAGATTATATTAGCCAGCAGGACGCGTGTGTGTGGGACCGCATGTTTGAGCTTTCCCCATCGCGTTCCAGGTCTGGGTGTTGACCCCGGTGGCCCCCCTTATGTGGCGGAATATCCCCGCGGTCCTGTGGTTGGGGTTAGTCCCACATCGCCTGCAGCAGGCGATCCTTTGTGTTCATGTACCCCCGTCCCCCCTTACCATCATCTCGGGGTTTTGGGAAGATGTGTGGTGACGGGTGGTTTCCACATGGTATCAAAGCAGGTTGTCCTGCTGCGGGGGTGTGTTGAGATTATATTAGCCAGCAGTACACGTGTGTGTGGGACCGCATGTTTGGGCTTTCCCCATCGCGTTCCAGGTCTGGGTGTTGACCCCGGTGGGCCCCCTTGTGTGGCGGAATATCCCCGCGGTCCTGTGGTTGGGGTTAGTCCCACATCGCCTGCAGCAGGCTATCCTTTGTGTTCATGTACCCCCGTCCCCCCTTACCATCACCTCGGGGTTTTGGGAAGATGTGTGGTGACGGGTGGTTTCCACAGTACGCTTCAACCCTTAGGTGACCATTCTTTTGAAAAAAGAGTCCTTTCCCTGGTGCTGCTTTAATATACTCCAATATCCTCAAGACAGATTTTAGATGACACTCCGTAGGAGCTTGCATGAACTGACTCACATTGCCAACAACATAAGAGATGTCGGGTCTGGTTACCGTGAGATATATGAGGTTGCTCACCAGACGTCGGTACCTCGTAAGATCAGATAGAAGAGGCGAGTCATCTGTCCTAGTTTTGTCTTCTCCAGCAGCCATAGGACAACGGGCAGGTTTAGCACCAGTCAATCCTGCCTCCTTTAGAAGATCAAGAGCATACTTCCGTTGGGAAAGGACCATGAAGTTGGGCTTCCTAGAGATTTCAATCCCCAGAAAGTATTTCGAGGAGCCCATATCCTTTGTGACCAGGTGTTGACGGAGGTGTTTTTTTGTCAACGTTACCCCATCCTGGTCATCGCCAGTAAGAATGTCATCAACATAAACCGCAACAACTACCAGACCAGAGGCGGTTTTCCGAACGAACAAGGAGTGATCGACTGAGCTTCTTGTAAAACCAATGGCCGCAACAATGCCGCTAAACTTGTCAAACCAGACACGAGGACTTTGCTTGAGGCCATAGATAGCCTTCTTTAGCCGGCATACTCGTGTCTCTCCCGGAGCAACATACCCAGGAGGTTGCTCAATGTAAACATCCTCCTGTAAATCACCGTAGAGGAAATCATTTTTAACATCCAGCTGCGAAATCGACCAATCCCTGTTGACAGCGAACGAGAGAAGAACCCGAATGGTGCTAAGACGAGCAACAGGAGAAAACAACATCATAGGTCTGAGTGAATCCTTTAGCCACCAAACATGCTTTGTACCGATCCACTCTGCCATCGGGATGGAATTTGACAACAAAGACCCAGCGGCAGCCAACGACATCCGTGCCCAAAGGCGGGGGAACCAGGGTGCAGGTGCCCCGGTCAGTAAGGGTAGTAATTTCTTAATCCATGGCAGCCTTCCAGTGAGGAATAATGAGAGCCTCCTGGTAGGTGCGGGGAGTGGCAGTCGCGGAGATAGCCAATTCAACGCCCTGCGAGAAGGAGTGAGACGATCATATGAAACAACAACAGCCAGCGGGTGCTGGGTACACGTCCGCACCCCTTTGCGAAGAGCAATAAGAAGATCTAGGTCGGCTGGTTCCTCAGTATCCGGGCATCCATGGTGGAGAGAGCTGGCCCGGGAGTAGAGAGACGGCTGCGGAGAGAAGGGAGATATCGCGGGAGGTGGACACAGCGGAGGAGAGGGTGGAGATGTGGAGATGGTGGAGGTGGAGGAACGTCAGAGGGTGAAGAGGGAACTGATGGAGTGGTATGTGAAGGAGGATCATCAGGAGTGGAGGAGGCGGGAGAGAAGTAAGAGGCGTTTTCAAAGAAGGTGACATCTGCAGAAACGAATTGCTTGCGGGTAACGGGGTCAATGCAACAATAATCTTTTTGAGTGGTAGAGTACCCCAAAAAGACACATTTAATGGCCCGTGGTGAGAGTTTGTCACGGGTGGCAGCGGGAGAGTGCACAAAGGCTGTGTACCCAAAGATGCGTAAAGTAAGAGGAAACAGATTTTTGTTTGGATAAAGAATGGAGAATGAGGTTGCACCGTGGAGAACTGTAGAGGGAATGCGATTGATGAGATAGCAAGAGCGAATGACAACATAGCCCCAGTAGGAGCGAGGAACGTGCATCTGTGTCAACAGAGTGCGAGCGACATCGAGGAGGTGTCGATTTTTGCGTTCGGCCACCCCATTTTGCTGTGAGGAGTAGACACAGCTAGTTTGATGCATAACACCATGTTGCATACAGAAGAAAAGAAATCATGACTAAGATATTCCTTAGCATTGTCAGAACGGAAGACTCTAATAGATGTATCAAACTGAGTCTTAATCATATAGTAAAATGATGTACAGACAGAGAACAATTCAGAGCGATCTTTTAGAATATATACCCACGTACAGTGAGAGATCATTAAAAAAGGTGACAAAATACGAACTACCCTGACCGATGGTGAGGGTAGGAGCAGGACCTCATATGTCAGAGTGAACGAGGTCAAATGGACGGGGAGAGCCACGATGTTGCGTTGGTGGGAAGGAGCAGCGGTGATGCTTGCCAAGCTGACATGCATCACAGTTGAGAGGTGGATGATGCGAAGAGAGGTGGGGTAGAAACTGGCGAAGAAGCCGGGGTGGAGCATGACCAAGGCGAAGATGCCATTTGAGAAGATCTGTAGAGGAGGAGGAGAAGGCGGATAGAGCAGAAACGTTGTCGAGGAAGTAGAGGCCGCCGCTCTCAGTCCCAGTAGCAATCGTCCGTTGGGAGTCCGGATCCTGAAAAGAATAAGAAGTATGAGTGAATGTGACGGAACACCGTAGTTGCTTGCATAAAGAAGTAACCGATAATAAGTTGCAAGGGAACTTGGGCACATAAAGAGTATCTGCCAGGCGAAGAGACAGAGTGATTTGAACCACTCCCGTCCCATTAACCGGTGAGGAAGAGCCATCCGCAACAAAGACCGGGGGCAACCGATCATGTGTTTCGAGAAGAGAAAAACACTGAGGATTGTCTGTCATATGATTGGTAGCACCAGAGTCGATCAACCATCTGCCGTGAGTAACAACGTGAGCACTACCGGAAGACGTGACCACCGAGGCGGACTGCGTAGAGGTGTTGAAGTCCATAGAAGAGAGACCACGCGATTAAACAGGAGACCACACGAGAACAAAGAAGCAGAGAAAAGGTCGCGGCGACAAGGGCAGAAAAGCCAAGCCGGGCGGACAGCAAGCAGGCCGAGCAGCTAGGAAGGCCGCAGTCAAGAAGCAGAGGAAGAGAAGGCGCACGGCTAGAGAGCAGGCCGCGCGAACAGAAGAGCAAGAAGACCGTGCGAACAGAGAAGAGTTCGCGAGAAAGGCAAGCAGGTCGTGTGAACAGAGCAGAGACCACACGAACAGAAACTGGTCGCGCAAGTAAAGGGAGAGCGCGAGGAGAGAAGAGGCAGAGCAGCTGCAAAGAGAAGAGGTCGCGCGGCTAAAGAGGAGGTCGCGACGACTAACAAGTAGTGGAGGCTAGAAGGAAGCGGTGCTAAGGAGAACAGGTCGCAACGACTAGGGAGCATGTCGCAGCGATTAGAGAGCAGTAGCGGTGAGAAAGAAAGGGCAGAAAGGACGCCCGCACAAGGGAGGAAGAAACCGCGCGAACAGGGCGCGACAAGGGAAGAGAAGAGCGCGAGAACAGGTCACGAGAAGGGGAAGAAGCTGCGCGGACAGGTCGCGCGGACAAAGAGGCCTCAAAAAATAGAACGAAAAGATCGAGGGCTCTGATACCATGTGCGAACAGAAAAAATGAGACCGAAAATTTGGAGTAACAAAATTTTTATTATCCAAAAAGATATCAATTACAATGGTATAGCCTCCCTTTTATAAAATGGAGGAGATGTGAGAGATTACAATTATGTAATGTGGGACTAAAAATTTACAAAAAGACAAACCGGACAGGTCGTGCGGTTAGACAAGCCGGCTAACCGCCCGACAACCAACAGGAGGAGAGAACAACCGCCACAGAGAGGAAGCCGCCACAGAAGGCCGCTAAACAGCCCGGTCTCCAAGTCGTCTGAGACAAGTCGCCAGACCGCTGGGATACCAAACAGCAACAACAACAGCAACAACCCGGCAGACAGACCGGCAAGGATAAACCGACCGCCCGGTCTCCAAACAACAACAGACCGCCCGGCCTCCATACTGCAACATTTTTCTACCAAGACTAAATTCTCATAATTAAAAGAAGTACGAATTTTATCTAGTTCAAGCTCGTTGCGCGGGGATGCTTTGTGCACCTGGCTACCCCTTTGTTCAAGTTATTCTTTAGTCTGGTACTCGGTTCAAAATATCTGCGCTAGTTGTGTAAACACCAATTTAATAGGTACACAACATTTCAAGATCCATTCCAAGAAAATCTCTTGCGCCTGTTGTCATCATCAATGTTTGGGAATCGTATTGATGTTGGTAGGAACCAATCTTTATAAATTCTCTCGTCACTGGAAGATAGTGATTTCATTTTCAGGTTCTTTGAAAAAGGTTCTTGTAGCTGGATTTAGGGAGTGGGTTCTAGTACATCCTTTTACTCGCGAACATCTCTGTGGATGTTTTTTGACATCTACACGTGGACAGTTGCGGCGCATCTGTTCGCTGATAATAGTTTTGTCCAAATAACATACTACTTTGTTATCTATAACTTAGATTTTTTTTACTACGGAGAGGGTTTCATTAGTCAAGGAGTTGCATACAGTCTCAAGCCATATGTAATGACAGTTGAGGTGCATCTGTTCGCTGCTAATAGTTTTGTCGATAAACTTCTATATTCAAATCCATGGCTAAGAACTTATTCGATCTCTGATGAACATGCATGAGTAATCTAGAAAATGTTGAAGTGACATTAAAAGTTAATGGTATGGTTTTATTTTATTATTTGATGTTCGTTACCTGGTCTTCCCTCGATTTTTCCTCCCAGCAAAATAATTTTTTTCAGCATCTCCATTCTCCAGTCACCAACTGCTTCCAAATGTAGCTTTCCTGAGCATTAGCTTTGGAGAAACATAATTACTATTATTTACTTCCAGTGAAAAATATTCAAAATTTGATGTTTTCTTAACATCCTTGTGAAATTGTTTAATTGTTATTTTTGTATTGTTGCTGAAATTTCTTTATGATTTCTCTTACATCTCGCTCCAGTATAGCGTCCTGGCTTTATTTTATTGCAACATTTTTTTTTCTCTACAATAGAAAAACTCATTTTTAGCCTCTTTTAATATTGTCAGATGAAAAAGGACCTATTTCTATTACAGGATTCAGTATTTGGCGTTGTTTCTGTAAGTATTTAATTACATTTTATAGCTATCTCAGATTGTATTTTCTAAAACTAATTTATATTGCTTAGATGATCGTCATTTAGTTCCCTTGATAACAAGATTGTTTTTTTTCACCAAGCTATGAAGACTTTTTTCACTTTGTTAAAGTTTCTTGCTGCAAGGAAGCATTGCACACAGTCCATTTTGGAGCATCCATCATAGCTCATCAAATACATTCGAAGGGCATTACTTCTTTATACATCACCATTTATTTTCATCATTTCCTTCAACTTTTCTTCTTTATAAAGACACTGCTTGTTGAATCATTTCACTCTTTTTTTAGCTGAAATAAACAAAATCTTAAGGCTATAGATAGACATTGCTTTCTCAAGAGAATACTGGACATGTTGAGAATGTGGCGTTCAGTTGGGAAATTGACGTAGCCTTGTGCTCTCAATGCAAATTCAAGGCTCCTCCACTGAAAAAAAATTAGGCTTTTAGTTTGATGCATATGTTGAAACCTTGGCCACTAGAAGTTGTTGGCGTTGTAGAAGCGGAAGCGACGTGGTTGGAACCTTGGCTTGTTGAAACCACGAGGGAAGCGGAAGAGTTGAGCGGTGGAAGCTCGAGCGGTTGGAAAGAGTATGCTTTGATACCAATTGCCCGCGCCCGCGCGGGCGCGGGCGCGGGCGCGGGCGCGGGCGCGGGCGCGGGCGCGGGCGCGGGCGCGGGCGCGGGCGCGGGCGCGGGCGCGGGCGCGGGCGCGGGCGCGGGCGCGGGCGCGGGCGCGGGCGCGGGCGCGGGCGCGGGCGCGGGCGGGCGGGGGCGGGCGGGCGGGCGGGCGCGGGCGGGGGGCGGGCGGGCGGGCGCGGGCGCGGGCGGGCGGGCGCGGCGGGCGGGCGGGCGCGGGCGGGCGCGGGCGGGCGGGCGCGGCGGGCGCGGGCGGGCGCGGGCGGGCGCGGGCGGGCGGGCGCGGGCGGGGCGCGGGCGGGCGGGCGGGCGCGAGCGGGAGCGAGAGCGAGCGAGAGAGAGCGAGAGAGCTTCCAAAATTTCTCACTCGAAGACAAGAAATTGACTATTTCATTGCATAACTCATACAAACACACCTATGCTTTTATATATGCTTACAACGGAGTACAGACTAATGGACTAACAATAACTATAACACCTACGGAGTACATTTTACAACGGAGTACATACCTATGCTTTTATATATGCTTACAACGGAGTACATTTTACACCCCTTGTCTAAACACATTGGTGATGGGCATTATGGGTCTTGAGTTATTAGTGATGTATTGAATGTTATGGTGATTGGCTATCATTCAAAAATCATCTTATATTGAGAGCTTGAGAATTAAAGTGTTTTATATGATGTTGATTATTAGTTTTATTGGAATCTCTACAGTGCAAAGTAATTACAGTTCAATTTGATAAATGGATTACAGTACTGACTATGAGACTAGTTATCTCTTTGTATTACAACATAGTCGGTGTTTGACTTTCTAAAGTATAAAGTATTATATTTTCACTTCATTCGTTTATGCAGGCGATACCAACACTTATTTGCAGTGTATTTTTAATAATAATTATTTTGTTCCATTGCACTTACGTTTGCTTTCCGGTATCACACATTATTCATTATAACAACACTGTAAAAGCTGTACTTCCAAACACAATGATAAAATCTACTAAGTCTGAAACAAATCCTCTCCCCTCACTCTCGAGGGAGGTAATTTACCTATGCTTTTATATATGCTTACAACGGAGTACAGACTAATGGACTAACAATAACTATAACACAACAATAATTAACTAGGCCCGGTGCTCGAGGCTCAAAACACAATGATAAAATCTACTAAATAAAGATAACCATAAAGAACTAAATAAATGGGCACACAACCCATAACTAGTGGTTTGCCCATGGGCCTTCCTAGACCTCAGCCTTTGCAGAGCCACTTGCTGAAGACTATTGTCAAAGAAAGGCATAAATTGATGGATGTGTGCCTACTATTGAGCAGTGAATAAAGCAACATGAAAATTAGCATCTTAATCTAAAACTTTATGTTCTACTTGATTAAAAATCAAGCGCACAAATGTCTTCAGTAAACTTGACTCTAGTTTAACTCTAGTTTAGTTGAATAACTCGCCTACCTCGAACTCAAATTCAAATAGTTGTGGTAACCCTAGCTATGCCTCTAAACTAGAAATACAATTTTGGTAAGCCACCTTTATTATTTATTTATGTTAGGGTTTCAAGTTCACAATGACAAGATTCGAACGGTCACCAATGAGGACCACGCCATCCGACTGCGGTGGCGCGGCCATCACCTACAGGATGCACAAAAGTAAGAAATACAACTTTGGCGCTTCAGCACGCACTAACTGAAGGCAATAAAAGTTTCACTAGGGGGAGAAGAACCAGACTGCTATTTCAAATATGACAAAGGTAAGGAAACACCAATACTTGCTTCATCAAATTTGCAGAAATCTTTTGAAGCCCAAGCTGATGGGTCGCTATATGTCATTTACTTTATTCCCACGTAAGATGATGACCTATTGCGGACTGCTCTGTGCTACTTCAAGATGCGCAAATAAAATACCCCGCCTATCACTAGAGTTATATGCATTGCACCAAGCATAAAAGCACGGTTAGTCTTATTTGGGCTCTACTTGGGACGGTGGTGGCATCTCACTGCAGTCATTATTTTGGAGACCTTTAGTTGCCCAGTGGTGGAAAAGGTGTGTGTTTAAAAAATTATTTTAAGCTGTGTACCCTCCCATTTTCAGAAAAGCTAAAAGTTAGCTTTTCGCATTTTCAGCCTCCACTTCTTGAAGGCTGCCATCCCCTCCTCTTCCTGCTGCTTTTCTGTTAGCTCTAATCTCAACATTAGTTTCCAACCACTATTTTTTTCTACGGCCAGAGTCTCAATCAACCAATATAATATTTGTAAATCATACCAAGGAACAAGTATGGCACATGACATGGATTCTGATGCACAATAGTTCAGTTCATAATTAAGTGCAATAATTTCAATCTGGAATTTAATAAATGTTTGTTTTATTTGGTGGTCATGTATGTATAACATGAAATGAACGTATAGTTACATATGTTTTGTTTCTTTAGTGGGATGTACCTGCAAAACTATTCAAAAATATCGACCATAAAGACTTCGTAGAATGAAGAGGCTCAGTCTAAGGCTCCGTTTTGTGCGGTGTTGCGCGGTATTTTTGCTCCTGTGAGTTTGGACAAAAACGTTGCCATTATAGAATGTATGTTTGGCATGACAATGGTTATGACTACCACCAAGACAAACTAGTTTTGAACATAAAAATGAATGTAGTTCTTTATGTGAGGCCGTGCGGTCACGAACGATGGTTCATAATTGCCGCGTTCACGACCGCCACCGCCGTGCCAAGCGAAACCTAAAACTTCACAACCACCCTAAATATTTTTGTAATCGTGCCCCGAACCATGAAAGCACTTTCTAGTATTTATGGCTTTGTTTGTTCCGGCTATTTCGCTTCGTCATGTTTAAAAAAACAAACCTAGTATTTGCCCGAATGTCCTCTTTTTGGAAACACCAATCTCCCAAAATGTTATTTTATGTTGGATTCCAATGGTAGGGAGTGGACTCTATTCATGAATTGATACGAAGCGGACGTCACATGCTATTTTAATTCGTGTAGCCCATGGGTAATGTCGTAATTTGTATTTCCGCCCACTCATCTATATATATGAGTGGTAGTTTCTTTAGGGGGACACTTTTGAAGTTTAGGGTTTTGACTATCTTGGAGAGTAGAGTGTCAAGTAGGACCCAGCCTCCGAACGTTTGGCGAGAACTCGTTCTCGATTGTATCATTTTGTTGTTCAATGTAATGCGATTTTCCTCCTATCAACTAGTCTTACCTGCCATCTATTAGGGTTCTAACGAGCCATAATTTCCCAGCCTGCGCACGACCTCCCGATCCCGACGATCCGCGGTCCAGTCGACCCGTGTTCCGCTGCCGACCCCACGATCCAGAACCAGACGCCCCGCTGCTACCACTCCAAATCCTCGATCCGCCTACTCCTTCCGCCGACCACATAGCGCATCTTCTCCTGCGAAAATGCCGACCGCATCGCCCAACTCCTACGACTGCGCTAGCATTTTTCTGCGACTTGGCCACGTTTGGCCTTTCCTACGGCTGCTCCGGCTTGCCCAGCAGCGCCTCCTACTTCCAGCGGCGTTTCTGCTTAGTACAGATCCGCCCACAACGCCTTCTGCGGCCTACCGACGGCTTATTCTCCTCCTCGTTGCTTTCTGGTGGCCCCCTTGCAGCTTCTGCAACGTTCCAACCATCGCCCTCACCCTCACCATCCTCTTGCTGTCCGCAACCTTCTACCAGCCCTCCCACGTTTCCTCTCTGCCTTTGTCCGTGCCGACCCGTCCTCCTTCAGCTATTGCAGCCTTCTGGCGCTCCTAGCCGCAGTTCATGTCCAAGACTCGGGCCATGACCATCCACTCCGACGAGAACGCCTCCACGACTGCAAACTCGGACTCTCAATGCATGGATCACATTGAAGCCCAGCTGGCGGACCTCACGCTCCTCCTTTGAGGACTTACCGCGGCAGTTATTAGTCCCTTGACCCTTCCACCGCCACAAATGCCAACCGTTTCCGACCACATGGGGTTTTTGCACCCCATGACAGACTGTGCCCCGACCCACCTCCACTGGATTGAGATTCCGGTGGACCAATCCTCTCGGGTGGATCGCCCGCGCCGAGCAGTTCTTCGACTTGCAGGCCTCCCCCGCCAACCCGAAGGTCCCCTTCGCCACTATCTATATGGAAGGCTCGACACACCATTGAGTGCGTTGGATGCGTCAGCAGGCAACCAGACACCTGACATTTCCTGGCCCGCATTGAAGGAGTAACTCCTCCGCCACTATGACACCCGGCAGGCGGGTAATGCCTTTGAGCGCCTCAGTTCCGTCCTTCAGTCTGACTCAGTGGCAACTTACATCAACGAATTCATCCCGATCACTTTGCATGTCCCCGACCTGGCCCTCGACCACTACTTGGGCTATTTTCTTTTGGGTCTGCACTCCCACCTCCGTGCGCACATTCGGGTCCACAACCCGACTACTCTTTCCCGTGCAATGGAGCAGGCTAGGTATCTCGACGAGAAACTCTACCCAGCCCCACCATCCTCGACACGGCTGCCCCCACCGTCGCGGCCACTACCGCCACCTCTACCGTCGCGGCCACTACAACCACCTCAGCTGTCGCGTCCACTACCGCCACTTCTTTCGCCCGTGGACACTCGGCCCCCATCTGGGCCCCAACTACCGACTCTGCCTGCGCATCCGCCAGCTCCTCGTCCACCGGCCCTTCGACGGCCCCTTCATCTGTCTTACCAACAGCTGGAAGAGATTCGCCGCAAGGGTCTCTGCTTTCGCTGCCAGCAACCGTTCTCCCCACCCACGTCTTCCCTCTCAGGAACCTATGTGTATTGCTTGAAGCTGAAGATACTGATCCCGACTTTAGGGAACTGGACCCTCCGACGCTTTTTGACGACCAATTTGGTCCTCGTCCACAAGGAGAAGGTCGTGTTTTGGGCGGGACGCAATGATATGAAGTGGCTGCCACATACTATTTTAGTTTATGTAGCCCATGGGCAATGCTATTTAATCTTAATCTCGAACCACAACCATCAAATAGTGTTAATGATTGGACTTTTATGCTTTATTTGAGTTTTATTCATGAATGAAGCATTTTATGTAGGCAATTGTTATTAGTAGGTCAAGTTGGGCTAATTGCACTCATATTTAGTGATTTTTAGGACTTTATGGAAAGACTAACGGCACTCACTCGCTTCTCCCTCGCGTGTTCGCCCCCTCCTTTCCGTCGATCGCCCACCTGAAGGAGAATCCAGCCTCTCGTGCAACCAGATATTTCTGCTCTTGAAACTATCGAAACCAGCTCGCCATCTCACCTGTTTTGTTTTCGCTCAGTGACCGCCCTTTTCTTCTCGCCGGGCGGTGATTTCTGCTTCCTCTCGTATCCTCACCCAAAGAATCCAAGGTATGCCGTCAATCTCCTCTAGAACTACCCCTTCTTTATATAAATTCTGCATTTGTTTAGATATTTGCATTATCTGTTCAATCTTCTGCTCGCCTGTAGAATACCACCTCTGCATTTGTTTAGATCAGTGTTACGTTTCAGAATACCGCCTCTCTATTTAGTTCAGTGTTTTGAATATTGCATGTGCATTTGCTCTAGGGATATTCATTTATTTAAATCTGAAATTGTGTGGTTTTTCATGGAGAGATTTCTTTAGATTTCTAAGTTGCTGCTTATTTCTCAGTTCATTGTTTTGTTCTAGTGATATGCTTAGATTTTTAGGCCTGCAAATATCTTTACTTTTGTTCCAATTAGATCTGAAACATTGGATTTGTTTCAGACTTTACTTATTTTTGATGCACCAACATGTTTTCAATATTCGTTTTTTATGGAGTGATTTCAATGCTATTTGTGCTTCAAGATTCCTTTTTTTATGCATGTTTACATTTTCTTGCGCTTATAGGTCTAAATACTGGAAAAAGATTATGTTTTCAATATTCTTTTGGCTATGTTTGTAGTTTGTGAGTCAAAATAAAAAAAGGTTGTGTGAAGAGGGGATTTCATAGATAGATTCCAAGTGGTTTGGATGATTATTTTGTTTGCAAGGACATAGAGTAGCAAATTTTGATGAATGGAGACTTAAGGTGATTTTTGGGGTGCAGAACCATGAGATACATTTGAAAGCAGATGTGTATGCAGGAAAATTAGATACAACAGCCCTATCTTTTGTCTATATGGATCCATTGTCGCCATTGTGCCCTATCTTTTTCATAATCTCATTAATGCCTAAGTACATCATGTCTTTCCGTATAGTTTCATTCCAAGTCTTTATTAGTCTACCCCTCTCTCGTTTAACTTGCCTAGTGACTAGGCTCTCACAACGCCTAACATGTGCCTCTAATGACATCCTTTGTACGTGTCTCAACCTCTTAGACGAGCTTCTCGCATCTTTTCTGCAATTGGTGCTACTCCTGTCTTATCCCTGATACATTCATTCCTAATTTTATCCAATTTCGTGTCCACACATCCACCTAAGCATTCTCATCTTCGCAACAAATGTATAGTGCAAGTGTCAAATCACGGAAGATATTAGCGTACGTGAAAGTTAAAAATGTTGCAAATGTCACTATTATTTACAATGCGAGAGTCAAGCTACACAAGAAAGATTTAGAGGGTAGTACTTTTATATAGTTTAGGTACAAGTGCATAGACAATATATGCTATGTTAGTTCAATAAAGTTGAGGAAAATACAGAGAAACTACGTAGTTTATTTTTTGTTCATCTCTGCAATCAATTGAATGGATATGTTTTTCTCTAATCTTCAACTATATTGCACATATAAGACTAACGGATGCTGAATGTTGTTATTATGCATTGTCGAAATGACATCTACAATTAAATCATTTTATTCATGTTTTAGTTTTATGTTTGATCATACAGGTGCATGGTATTTTGAGGTAGTGGGAAGTTTTTTACACAAATATTGCAATTCATTAAAGTGTAGGAAGACTTAGTGAAGAAAGAGGCTCTTTAAGTTAGTTCATTCCTGCTCAACCTAAAAATATATATTTTGGGATTGTCATGTGCACATTAACTATTCTCATATATTACTAACTCTAAATGAATTCATTTATGGCCAATTCATGAGAACTGGAAATAATTAGTCCTAAATGAAAATTTGATATAGATATGAAAAGTAATATAGACATTGAGCTTCAAAGAGTAGCCCAAATATTTTATGGTTTGAGTGAATAATAAAAGATAAAATCAAACGCAAATTAAGAAACTCGGACTCTCAGTGCATGGATCACATTGAAGCCCAGCTGGCGGACCTCACGCTCCTCCTTCGAGGACTTACCGCGGTAGTTATTAGTCCCCTGACCCTTCCACCGCCACTAATGCCAACCGTTTCCGACCACATAGTGTTTTTGCACCCCACGACAGACTGTGCCCCGACCCACCTCCACTGGATTGAGATTCCGGTGGACCAATCCTCTCGGGTGGATCTCCCGCGCCGAGCAGTTCTTCGACTTGCAGGCCACCCCCGCCAACCATAAGGTCCTCTTCGCCACTATCTATATGGAAGGCTTGACACCTGACATTTCCTGGCCCGCATTGAAGGAGTAACTCTTCCGCCACTATGACACCCGCCAGGCGGGTAATGCCTTTGAGTGCCTCAGTTCCGTCCTCCAGTCTTACTCAGTGGCAACTTACATCGACGAAGTCATCCCGGTCACTTTGCATGTCCCCGACCTGGCCCTCGACCACTACTTGGGCTATTTTCTTTTGGGTCTGCACTCCCACCTCCGTGCGCACATTTGGGTCCACAACCCGACTACTCTTTCCCGCGCAATGGAGCAAGCTAGGTATCTCGACGAGAAACTCTACCCAGCCCCACCATCCTCCTCGACACGGCTGCCCCCACCGTCGCAGCCACTACCGCCACCTCTGCCGTCGCAACCACTACAACCACCTCAGTTGTCGCGTCCACTACCGTCACTTCTTTCGCCCGTGGACACTCTGCCCCCATCTGGGCCCCAGCTACCGACTCTGCCCGCGCATTCGCTAGCTCCTCGTCCACCGACCCTTCGACGGCCCCATCATCTGTCTTACCAACAACGGGAAGAGATTCGCCGCAAAGGTCTCTGCTTTCGCTGCCAGCAACCGTTCTCACCCACCCACATCTTCCCTCTCAGGAACCTATGTATATTGCTTGGAGCTGAAGATACTGATCCCGACTTTAGGGAACTGGACCCGCCGACTCTTTTTGACGACCAATTTGGTCCTCGTCCTTGAGGACAAGGCCGTGTTTTGGGCGGGACGCAATGATATGAAGTGGCCGCCACATACTATTTTAGTTTATGTAGCCCATGGGCAATGTTGTAATTTGTACTTCTACCCACTCACCTATATATACGAGTGGTAGTTTCTTTAGGGGGTCACTTTTGAATTCTAGTGTTTTAGCTCTCTTGGAGAGTGGAGTGTCAAGGAGGACCCTCGATTGTATCGTTTTGTTGTTCAATGTAATGCAATTTTTCTCTTCTCTATCAATACTGTTTAATCTTAATCTCCAACCACAACCATCAAATAGTGTTAATGATTGGACTTTTATGCTTTATTTGAGTTTTATTCATGAATGAAGCATTTTATGTAGGCAATTGTTATTAGTAGGTCAAGCTGGGCTAATTGCACTCATATTTAGTGATTTTTAGGACATTATGGAAAGACTACCTGCACTCACTCGCTTCTCCCTCACGTGTTCGCCCCCTCCTTTCCGTCGATCGCCCACCTGAAGGAGAATCCAGCCTCTCGTGCAACCAGATATTTCTGCTCTTGAAACTATCGGAACCAGCTCGCCATCTCACCTGTTTTGTTTTCGCTCAGTGACCGCCCTTTTCTTCTCGCCGGGCTGTGATTTCTGCTTCCTCTCGTATCCTCACCCAAAGAATCCAAGGTATGCCGTCAATCTCCTCTAGAACTACCCCTTCTTTATATAAATTCTGCATTTGTTTAGATATTTGCATTATCTGTTCAATCTTCTGCTCGCCTGTAGAATACCACCTCTGCATTTGTTTAGATCAGTGTTAAGTTTCAGAATACCGCCTCTGTATTTAGTTCAGTGTTTTGAATATTACATGTGCATTTGCTCTAGGGATATTCATTTATTTAAATCTGAAATTGTGTGGTTTTTCATGGAGAGATTTCTTTAGATTTCTAAGTTGCTGCTTATTTCTCAGTTCATTGTTTTGTTCTAGTGATTAGCTTAGATTTTTAAGCCTGCAAATATCTTTACTTTTGTTCCAATTAGATCTGAAACATTGGATTTGTTTCAGACTTTACTTATTTTTGATGCACCAACATGTTTTCAATTCGCTTTTTATGGAGTGATTTCAATGCTATTTGTGCTTCAAGATTCCTTTTTTTTGTGCATGTTTAAATTTTCTTGCGCTTATAGGTCTAAATACTGGAAAAAGATTATGTTTTCAATATTCTTTTGGCTATGTTTGTAGTTTGTGAGTCAAAATAAAAAAAAGGTTGGGTGAAGAGGGGATTTCATAGATAGATTCCAAGTGGTTTGGATGATTATTTTGTTTGCAAGGACATAGAGTAGCAAATTTTGATGAATGAAGACTTAAGGTGATTTTTGGGGTGCAGAACCATGAGTTGATACATTTGAAAGCAGATGCGTATGCAGGAAAATTAGATACAACAGCAACACTAAGCCTTTATCCCACTATAGTGGGGTCTATATGGATTCTTTGTGGCCATTGTGCCCTATCTTTTGTCATAATCTCATTAATGACTAAGTACATCATGTCTTTCCTTATAGATTCATTCCAAGTCTTTATTAGTCTACCCCTCTCTCGTTTAACTTGCCGAGTGACTAGGCTCTCACAACGCCTAACATGTGCCTCTAATGACATCCTTTGTACGTGTCTCAACCATCTTAGACGAGCTTCTCGCATCTTTTCTGCAATTCGTGCTACTCCTGTCTTATCCATTATACATTCATTCCTAATTTTATCCAATCTCGTGTGTCCACACATCCACCTAAGCATTCTCATCTCCGCAACAAATGTATAGTGCAAGTGTCAAATCACGGAATATATTAGCGTACGTGAAAGTTAAAAACGTTGCAAATGTCACTATTATTTACATTGCGAGAGTCAAGCTACACAAGAAAGATTTAGAGGGTTGTACTTTTATATAGTATAGGTACAAGTGCATAGACAATATGTGCTATGTTAGTTCAATAAAGTTAAGGAAAATACAGAGAAACTGCATAATATATTTTTTGTACATCCCGTTTCGATCAGTTGGATGGATATGTTTTTCTCTAATCTTCAACTATATTGCGCATATAAGACTAATGGATGCTGAATGTTGTTATTATGCATTGTTGAAATGACAACTACAATTAAATCATTTTATTCATGTTTTAGTTTTATGTTTGATCATACAGGTGCATTGTATTTTGAGTTAGTTCATTAAAGTTAGTGAAGAAAGAGCCTCTTTAAGTTAGTTCATTCGTGCTCACACCTAAAAATATATATTTTGGGATTGTCATGTGCACATTAACTATTCTCATATATTACTAACTCTAAATGATTTCATTTATGGCCAATTCATGAGAATTGGAAATAATTAGTCCTAAATGAAAATTTGATATAGATATGAAAAGTAATATAGACATATAGCCCAAATATTTTATGGTTTGAGTGAATAATAAAAGATAAAATCGAACGCAAGTTAAGAAAAAGTATAGATCTAACATCTACTCGAGCAATGTAACCACTCGGACCATTGAAGTTGAAAGGGAGTTCTAAGAGTCAAACATGTTTAAAGAAAATGTTTTTGTTTACACAATGTTTTCCCTCTCATTTTGAGTACATATTATTGGAGGATAAAGGTGGATCAATTAACAACAACAACAAAAAAACGAACTTGCGCCTATTCGCCAGAATGCAAAATTTATTGAAATTGTTTTTGAACATTTTACACCCTTTGTCTAAACACATTGGTGATGGGCATTATGGGTCTTGAGTTATTAGTGATGTATTGAATGTTATGGTGATTGGCTATTATTCAAAAATCATCTTATATTGAGAGCTTGAGAATTAAAGTGTTTTATATGATGTTGATTATTAGTTTTATTGGAATCTCTACAGTGCAAAGTAATTACAGTTCAATTTGATAAATGGATTACAGTACTGAATATGAGACTAGTTATCTCTTTGTATTATAACATAGTCGGTGTTTAACTTTGTAAAGTGTAAAGTATTATATTTTTTTCACTTCATTCGTTTATGCAGGCGATACCAACACTTATTTGCAGTGTATTTTTAATAGCCGATAATCATAATTAGAGGTGTTCCATTGCACTTATGTTTGCTTTCCGGTATCACACGTTATTCCGTTCTTGAATGAGATATCACGACGAGCGGTGGAAGATTGGGAAGACATTACAACAAACGGTTGCAAGAACCGCAATTGGTTACGGGAGCACTTTAATTTTTGAAAATTTTAAAATTAGGATATTTCAATTAGCAATGTAAAAAACATTTTAAAAAATTTTTTTTTTCGTCATATATGCACTTTCAAATTTTGAAGTGAAGCAATCTTTAATTTGAAGTCATCAGTTTTGAATGTCAATTTTTTGTGGACTTTAAAATAATTGAAATTAGTTATATTTTCATTATTTGATGGTATTTTAAAAAAGTTTATTAATATCAAAGTATTTGTAGTACTCTTAAGGCTCCCTTTGGGGATTTATTTTTACTGCTTAATTGGTTACAATTGCATGAAACACACCTTAATTAACCGTTTGAGCGGTGAAAATAAGTTCCCAAATTAAGCCTAAATTATAATTCTGTAGGTTTTTATTTCTCATTTTTTTTATAAAAATAATATTTTTATTTTCGAATATTCATTTTTAAAAATAGTAATTTGAGATTATATTATTATAGCCGAAGTGGGATGCTAATAACAAAATCAATATTATTTTAAAATTTAAGGCTATTTGATTGTTGGATGGGCGTTGGGCAGTTCCTAGACAATTTGTTGGAAACGCGGCGAAGCTCCTGAGGCCTTCCTCCGGCGAAATTTTACCCAAACACTCTGCAGCTTTTAAAACTGCTCCCCAGAAATCTATTTTAAAACGCTCTATCCGGACAGCAGCTTTTTATTTGAACAGAGCCTTAAAGTCGTTGTGCGTCCTAGACAATTTGTTGGAAACAGGAAAGAAATTTTGATAAATATCCGCAATTATTTGATGTCGCGTCAAAAAGGTCTATGGCCTACCGCCTACATCACCTTCTCAGATTCCGATGATTATTTTTATATGTATAATATATTTATAAATTATAATACTTGAGTGTATTTCCCCCGTCTCTCTTATCTCTTATATATGTATAAATATATTCATATAATCTTTAATAATTTATCAACTTGGTTTCGTAGATGTATAAAATATATTCATGTGGAGTTATTCGCATGAGCTGTGTTTTTCTACCAGCGGCCATGGATCCGATGCCATAGTTTTTCAACGGCCAAGATCTTCCACCAAGATTATTTTAATGGCAGATGATTGGCCTCGCACAAACTTATTAAACTGTCACCCGCGCATCAGTTTGTACTGGCGACGCGGAGTTATGGGGGTGAGAGAAGGCTCTTTAAATATAATATATCATATTATCAATGTTAATTGTTAAATAGTTAACTGGTTATTATAATTGAATTACTATTTTTAAATATTGTCCTTTTGATAACTGATTACCACCGCTTTTATATTCGCATCCAAATATAAAAATCTTGTGTGTTATATGCCAATTTAACTAATTTCAAACACATAAAATGTCACACCACCCACAAATCTTCAAATCTTTAATAATTCCGGAACACTATTATGCAACGTTTTGAGAACCGGACCGGCGATCGAACCGGTGAGATCAGAGGTTCAAGGTCCGATCGGTTGGACCGGTCGGACCGGGGTTGGACCGGGGTTGAACCTTGATGTTGTATAATACATTTATAATGTTATTTTAGTAAACTTTAAAAGAGTAAAATTATAAAGCAAACTATAAAATGAAAATCATTATAAGCAAAAAGTCAACATATTACATATCATCAAACACAACATTAGTTAACAATATTGCTTCATTGTTTTGTGACATTGTCGCATTAAAATTATAAAATGATTGTCCCAAAATAGTAATAATCTACTAATATATAATTACTTATCACAAATTCAAATCGTAGTTTAATAAGTCAAACTCAAATACTCCACCAAAGTCATTTCCAACACTATCAAAATCCGCAATATGCTCATCTCCAAAAGTCTCCAAATCGGTGTGCTCAACAATTGGTTCACTAATACAGTTTTGTTCATCATCTGCAAGTTCAATATATATAATTAAATTATGAAACAACTTATATTTAAACCATACAATTATATATAAATATTGACATGTAGATATGCACTTACTTTGAGTTGGTAGTGTAGTATCGAGATTTTGTTCTACAACTATTGGGATAGCGTCTTCATTGTAAATTTCATTTTCTAAATCATCATATAAAAGCTCTGGCACCGGTTCCTCCTCTACCACCCAAAAGTCCATCAAATCAATACATGTGTAATCTAAAGGATCGTAACTTCTTTTCGTACAAGTAAACCTAAAACCAACATAGAATGATAGAATATAGAAGTGTAAAATATTAGTAAGAAGATACAAAATATAAAATAATTAAAATATAAAACCAACATAGAATGATATTAATTATTAAATGGAAGTCATACCGATTTCTCATATTAAGATTATAGCGAACATATACAAGATCACTTAATCTTTGGTGCTCCAAACGATTTCTTCTTTTTGTGTGAATTTTTTCGAAAACACTCCAATTCCTTTCACAACCAGAATACGAATACGAATTGCTAGTTTTTGCAATTGAGGAGCACTAGATCCAAACATTCTCCACCATTCATCTAAAAAAAATCAGTATAAACAACATTATTAGTATATGATAATTGAAAATTCAAAAATTGAAACATTTAACATTTACAAAATAATTTTGTGAGCTTACCGGGTTGCATTTCTGTCGCTAATTTGATTGCAAGGGGTTTTCCAAAACTTTCTAGTTGATCTCGAAATAGTCTAACTTCCATCATTGCTTCTTTTGGTTTGCTACAAACTTCCTTATTTCCAATCAACTCGACCAACCCTTGCATCACCTCTGGTTTTTGACAATAGTTATCTCTATCATACTGAAATGTTGGATTAAGAAAATATGCAGCGGAGTGTATCCCTTGACGAAACTGAGTATCCCATCTACTCTTGATAATAATTGTGTATGGCTTGTACAATCTTTTGTTATCTTTGAATAAATTTTTGATTGCTTTTCTTACCCTGTATAATCCATCATAAACATATCCAAGTGATGGTTTCTCATCTGCATCAACAATACGTAGTAACCTTATGATAGGACCCGATATTTTTGTCATTATCAAGCAAGAAGACCAGAACTTGTTATCCAAAATAATTGATGTTGCTTCTTTTCCTTTCACTGTCTTAGCTAGCTTGGAATCAGAGTAGTATTTACTTGTTATCAAAGCTTGCAAATCATGCTTGTGATCATGCACACTCTTTAATGTAATAAAAGTTGTTGCAAATCGAGTTGCTCCAGGATGCACAATCTCCTTCCATCCCTCTCTTTTCTTAGCCAAGATAATAAAAAGATGTGATTATACACAAGTATGGTTACTTTTGAAGCTTTGTTTGCAATATCTTTAACATGAGTCATAGAACAAATTTCTTTTAGAATAAGATTCAAGCAATGAGCGGCACAAGGAGACCAATAAATATTAGCATACTTCTCATGTAGCAAAGCACCGGCCTTTTTATAATTAGCTGCATTATCAGTCACTATTTGAACAACATTAGTAACTCCAACCCATTCAACTACCTCTGAAAATAGCGCACACAATGTGTTTGCATCCTTCTTGATATCAGAAGCATCAACAGACTTTAAAAATGACAAACCACGAGGGCAATAAACTAAGAAGTTTATTAATGTTCTACTCCTTATATCAGTCCAACCATCCGCCATGATTGTGCAACCACTCTCCTTCCAACTATTTCTGTGAGCTTCTACTAATAGCTTGCATTCCTCCTTACAATCTCTTAATAGATTGACTCTCATCATATAATATGTAGGCAATTTATATCCAGGGCCAATTGCAGCGATTGCATCTATAGCTTTTTGTGCATAAATTGAGTTTAATGCATTCATTGGAATGCAACTATCATAAAACCATCTAGCCACAGCCATATCAGCACGATGTACAACTTGCTTTGATGCCAAAACACTTTTAATTGATGGTTGCGATCCTGATGATGTTCTAGGAGCAAAATAATTATTAATTTCATCAATTTTCCTTTTACCCTTATCTTGTGCAACAATCTTTTGAGTTATAGAAGTAGTAGATCCCTTCTCCTCAATTATGTGATCATCATATATAGTTATATTTTCTCTAGACTCTTGAATCTCTTGTTTTTTTTCAGAAATTCTTTGAGATTCTCTTGCATTTGATGACGAATATCATGTGGAACCTTTTTACAAGCCCCAATATTTCCTTTAACGCCAGCTAAATGTTGTTTCATTCTATTTATTCCTCCCCCACTGTAAATAATTCCACAATGTAAACATTTGTATTTTTTTTACCACTAGCATCTTTTACTAAACTGAAGTGTTCCCATCCCGGATCATTTTTCTCACGAACTTGTGCACTACTATTTGTAGATTCTACTCCTTCCATATTGACGTATCTATTAAAAATGCATTGATAAGTGATAACACAATATTAATGGACATTATAGAAGCTTACAAATAATTGATAAAAGAATGTTTATTAATGAATAGCAAAAAAAATTATACATGTACAGAAATTATACCTCTCTTGATCCAAAAACGTTATTACTTATTACTGAAATATCAAACTTCAAGTAAAATCCCTTGCAACCCGCAAAGTGTTTGAATTAGCTGCAAACATCAGTAATTAGATTTAAGACCACACTATAACATAGAACTTCAAGATGCATTAGATAAACTTAAGCTGAGCAAAAAACCGAAGAATGACAATGCCCCAATATGTTCGTTCTAGAAGTTGAACTGCAGCCTTATGCTCTATTTGGTTCGGCGTTTTGCCTTTCCATAGATGATACTTGGCTGCAGCGGGGCTGCTGCGAGGAGGCATTGTTTTTCTTTGGTGCTCGGCTAGTTTTAAGAGTGGAAACGCAGGATTTCAGGGTTAATTACTTAATTCCCTTCTACTGCCTGGATCGGTCTTTAGATCAGGAAGCCGAGCCCTTATCCTTGATATTAGGTTGTAGATACTGCATTTATGTATTTCTTATATTTGATATTAGGTAATAGATACTGCATTTAGCTTGATATATCATAACTTCGTGTAGATTGTAAGCTTATTGATCTCATGCTTATTGGTTCAGTAATTTTCAGCTTGGATTAACTCCATAACCATACTTATATCCATACTTTAGTTTGTTTATAACAAGAAGTTTCGCTTTGATCGCAAATTAATGTATCGGAGCAACTGATACACTAATTTCGCAGCCATAATCGCAGCTGATAATCGAAGCCGTAATCGAAGTTTCGCTTTGATCGCAAATTAATGTATCACAGCCATAATCGAAGTTTCGCTTTGATCGTAATTACTTTAGTTTGAACTGCAGCCTTATGCTCTATCCGATTCACTAATTTGCGATACATTAAGTTGAACTGCAGCTTATTGATCTCATACTTATATCCATACTTTAGTTTGTTTATGACATCTTATGCATAATTTCTGACAAAAAAGAGTTTTGGAGGAACTCCATAACCATCTCAAAACCTAGATCATGGAAGAAGAATGAAGAAGAAGAAGAGCATACCGGGTTGCGACTTGCACAAGCAGGGGCGGTGGGGGCAGGGAATGGCTGCAGCAGGAGCGAGGAAGAAGAAGCAGTTTCCCTGCTTTCGCGTTGCGCGGTTGCGCGGCTGATCGCCTACCAGTGATTCAGCAGGAGCGAGGAAGAAGAAGGAGTTTCCGCCTTTCCGATTCCTCTACTTGCGCCGTTAAAAGAGAATAGTATAAAACAAACCCTAATCTATCGATTACCCAATATGAGCCCAACTGGTTTCCCGTTTCTATCCTCTCTCTAATCTGCACCATCTGATCAAAGTCAGATTGCCCAAAATAAATCCAACCGGTTTTGGGGAACCGGCCACGGTTCCCGGTTGCCCGGTCGAACCGTCCGGTTCCCCCGGTTCCTAGCCGGGTCAGCGAAAAACGGGCAGAGGTATCTGACCGGACCGGCTGGAGGGCCGGTCGGCGGTCCGACCGGTCCGACCGGCCGGTCCGGTCCGGTTTTCTAAAGATTGCTATTATGAATGTCTTTCACAAGGAGGTCGATTTAAGCTTTGTTTGGCTCAGCTGTAGTGATTGAAGAAATCGTGATGAAATAATCAGCTGTTTTGTAGAATAGTGACAGAGTTTGTGAAATTGTTCGGAAGTACAGCTTTTGCAGTGCTGTTTCAAACGAAGAAGTTGTATTTTTTCGTCTTGCGCTTGAATAGAAGAAGTTCCTTATTTGAGGTAGGGCGGGTCGTTCGTTCGCAAACGAAAATTCATAACCACTGCTGTGAGGACCGCCTGCAGTGCCTTAACCTTAACCATTGGCGGTGTGTTTGACGAAAAAGCATTGATGGAGGGGAACGGGGAAGTAATGTGTTTTTGTGTGTTGCTAAGTTACATTGATGGCTACCAAGCAATCTCCCTCACTCACGGAGGCTTAATTCAAGAAGTAATATTGATTTATTTAGCTGTTATTTATGAGAAAATATGTGTAAACCCAGGAGAAGAGTGTTAAAAAATGTTTTGATTTTGTGGATGAAAATTTGACTTTTTGCAGGTTGACAATAGACCGCTCTTCTGGCCACACCTCTCTTAAGCTTGCACGTAAAGGGAATGGATGGACTGAGTTCGTGGAAGATTGCGGGCCAATAACCCACTCCTGATTTGGAATGTAATAAGTGGATATTATTACAGGCGTTCTTCTTTCAATTCCCAACGAGTGACCGACCAAAGGTGTGCTAAAAGATCGGGTCCGGGAAGTTCACCTTGGCCCGGTCCGGAAAAAGCCTGACTAGACCCGGTCTAGGCCTAGGCTGGACTGAGGGATCTTACAAGGCCTCCTTTTTGATTCAGTGTCCGGGCCGGGCAGGACCTGAATAAGCCCGGGCCGGTAGCCGGGCCAGGAGAAATCCCTCCACCTGGCGGGATTTCCATAGAGAAATCCCGCCAGGCAAGATTTTCATTGATTGAAATCCCGCCTGGCGGGACGTGGGGCATGATTTCCTAGAGGCTGGAGTAAATTTTCCCGCCTATAGGAAAACCAGGCCAGCCCCGCCCCGGGTTGGCCTTTACGGCCTTAGCAAGCCCCTCTTTTTAGAGGGAGCTCGAGCCTAGTCTGAGCCCGGCGAATGCCGGGCCTGGGCCGAGCCTGGATGGCAAAAAGTCCGGGCCCGGCCGGCCCGTTCAAGCCTGGCCCCATCGGACTTTTTGAACACGACTACTGATAGTGCGCCTTTTCTTTGTGTCCCACGCAATAGTATTTCTCCTGTCTACAACACATGATCTGACCCGGGACTTGCTGCATGCCTGCTCGCTCGAAGAAATGCATTGAAATAAAATTTTATGCAGCACAGTTCATGTGTTTCTTTGAGCAAGAATGCGTGGAGCGAGTCTAGATGTCCAAACGTCACAGCGTGTTGCAAGCGTGAGATGGAGAGAGGCAGAAGTACTATCGTGCACACACTATTAAAAAAAAAAAGAATTTTCAAAACTAACTTCTACCAAGCAACACAGTGATGGCTGCCAAACAATCTCTAACTAGTAAAAGTCACAAAAAACTTGTAGCTACATCCTTTATTCTTGTATGGTTTCTTAAGACTCAAACGTAAAAATTTCTGAGAAATTGAAAAAGGTCGCATGAACACTCAAACAAATTAAACCAAGAAATCAGAAGCAGTAGAAGAACAAGAGTTGTACTAGAATCATTTATCTTCTTTACAGTGTGAATCATGTATTGTGAGACATGATTTTACAATGTACCCGATAAAAGCCAAAAAATACAAGCAAGAGTAAAACCGACAGACTGACGCCGGTAACCTCCCAAGCCACTAACCGCAAAGCAGTCCGCCAAAACCGCCAAGTCGCCGCTAACAGCCCAGATCGCCGAAACCGCCGAACTGTCAGACCGCTTCGCAAGCCATGTCAGTTGTCAGTTTATTGGATGCTGAGAAACAACTCTGTCTGCTGCTTGCTAGTCGCCTGACCGCGAGGTCGCCTAACCGCGAGGTCTCCTGACCGCGGTGTCCCCTGACCGATGAAGCAAACCACGAATAGAAGATACTGAACTGAAAAACAGCCTACCCGCTGATGAACCGGGCGAACTGCTTATTGAACAAACTGCAACCCCGAGGAAGAAGAATGTTGGTCGCATTGACCACGACCTGCTATATACCACAAATTGTTATCCACGAACTGATCCACACTGACCTTCACAAATAGTTGTCTAGTCGCCCGGTGCTAGCCGCACAGCCTGCACATCAGAAGTCAATCTTCTCTTAGTCGTGTGGTTAAGAAAGTCTAACTGCAAGTTCAAAACACTAGCTGAGTTCGCATTGTTCCTGTTATGTATGACGAGTCGGGACCCCTATTTATAGGCGATCGGGAGAGTGTGACCACCGCCCATAAGCGATAGGGTAACCGCCTGCCAACTGCAGCTAGCAGCACCTATCCACACATAAGCGTGAATACCAAAACCGGGCCGCGCAATCCATGTGGTCTCGCGAACTAGGCAACAACATGAACTTGGCACATCACCGTGACCAAGTCCACAAAACCAGCAGGCTCTGGCTCTAGACAGCGTAAAAGCCACCACAAACTTTATGATAAACCACCGCTATCCGTGCCTACCGCGAGCTACCACGCGAATCTGAACCCGCCACCTCACCGAACTCCACAGTCTCACAATCCAGATCGCAAGCCTCAGTTAGCTTCCTTTAACCGCCCGGCTACAACCCAGGCTGCTTGCTGAGACAGATCGAAAGAAAAAGAACACTAGCCAAAACCCGACTATTCACCAACTCCTAACCGCGCTAACCGACAGCAGTCTTCGTGGTCTGTGTGGTATGCCCACCTCAGAACGTCAACTTTCACTTCAAAAAGTTCGACACTCCCCCTTGAAGTGAGAAGTGGAAACCAGCCCGAGCAATCCTCATAACCGAACAAATGGTCCCTTCGATAACGGCTTTGTGAAGATGTCCGCGATATTGTCCAAGCTCTGCACACTCTACCATTAGAGACCCCTCCATCACCTTCTCCCGAACAAAGTGATTCTCGATCTCGATGTATTTTGCCGTGCGTGATAAACTGAATTATTAAACCAATTTGAGGGCACTCTCATTGTCACAGCATAGCAGAGTAGGACCTCACACCCCCTTATGGATGTCCTCCACTAACCTCTAAAACTAGATGACCTCCTGAGCTGCCAAGGCCAAAGCTTTGTATTCCTCTTCTGTAGTGGAGATAAATACTGAATCCTGCTTCTTGATGCACCACGAGATAGTCATTGATCAGCACATGAAAACATATCAAGATATCGACTTTTGATCATCTGTATCTCCTTCATAATCAGCATCCGTATAACCGTACAGGTTGAAGCATGTGTCCCTATAATAGAAGAGACCATTATCTGAGGTGGACTTCAAGTACTTCATGATATTCTTAGCCGCTGCCAGATGAGGTTTCTGTGGCTCCTGCATTTACTGACTTACTCGTCCCACAACATAAACAATATCCAACCTTGTAACCATCAAATATATGAGGCTCTCAACCAGAGCCTATAACACCAAGGGATCTGGAAGAACCCTTCACTCATCATGCCGAAGTTTAAGACCGACCTCTAGTGGAGTAGTGTAACGCTCCGGCCCTATAGACCAAGCCGCGCTACAGGGCTGCAGCCCATACACCCCAACACAATCTCCGCGCCATCGGGCAACAATAGGTTGTTGGCATGGGGTTTTGAACCCACAACACTTTAACAAGACTCTCATCGGAGATCTCAACACCAGCTGAGCTGCAACCTGCCGTTGCCCGGTGCCGCGGAGATTGTGTTGGGGTGTATGAGCTGCAGCCATGTAGCGGGGCTTGGTCTAAAGGGGCGGAGCGTTACATATCATCGGAGAGCACATCACCAACTGAGCTGCAGCTTAGTTGGTGATGAGCTCTCCGGTTGAGAGTCTTGTTAAAGGGTCGGGTTTGAAACCCCATGCCAATAACTTGTTGTTGCCCGGTGGCGCAGAGATTGTGTTGGGGTGTATGGGCTGCAGCCCTGTAGCGCGGCTTGGTCTAAAGGGCCGGAGCGTTACATAAAAGTGTGTCGCTCATCAGATCTAGCGGTGGAATTCGCTCCGAACCCTCTCCGATTTAGGGTTTCCGACGCCTAGAGCCGCCAAATTCTCGATCCTTGTGGTAACTCCTCTCCCCTCACTCTTGAGGGAGGTAATTTCTTCCAAACCACCTTTTATGTGAGTTTTTTTGGAAAATATTAAATGTCTGTGTAAGTGTAGGAAACAAGAGCACAATGAACTTGTTTTACACGTAGCAACCTACTACCAGACAAGTAACCATGTCTAACAAGATGTTTTTACTTTAATAGCCTACTCCGGAGTTTAGTCTAGTTGTCATACCATAAGCAGAAAACAATGAAGGGTGAAGGTGTTATCATTTGGTGTACAAGATTCTAGTGTATAAATTGATGCAAAGCTTATCAACAACTGTGCTTGCAAAAGTCGCCTAATGGTTTTTATTACCAGTTAGGAGGGGCTCGATTCAACACGTCACACCAAACCAACACTCTCATCTCAATGTTTGTCTATGACATTAAACAATCTCAGGGATTCATAAATAATTTGGACAAGTTATTAATTAGACGATTTCAGTCTATAAGGGTTTACTTTATAACAAAAAGTGAAGTAAAATAGATTTTTAAACAATCTCAGGGATCCACCACTTTCGCTGTTTCTTTTGATCCAACTCTCCTTCCGGGCACACTAAGAGTATTACTCCTCTTGGTTCTAGATCAAGAAGCACCAGCCCTAGAGCTAGATGTAGACAGAGCTCCTAGTGACGCAGACAGCTCCACTAGAAGATCCCGAGCAGCTTCATCTTTCCCTCAGTCTGGCCTGCTTTCCTGTAGTTCCGCAGATGAACTACCCTGGTATAGAGTCAATTCGTCAAATACCACATCCCTGGAGACCACAAACTTCCGTGTCTCAGGGTTCATGCACTTCCAGCCATTTTTCATCTCACAATGAGGACGAGCTTCCTTGCCTTCACATCCAGCTTTGTCCCGAGAGCATTTAAAACGTGCACGTAGCAGGTAGGCCCAAATACCTTAAGATGTTTCCATACCGAGCTTCTCCTTAAACATCACCTCATTTGGAGATTTCATGTTATTGGGACTTAGGGGCATCTTGTTGATGACATAAGCTCGCATACCACTCCCTCCGTCAAATAGGCCTTGTGAATTCCTTTGGAGTGAAGTCAACATTTGCAGGTTTTCATCAAATGACGGATCTTTCGCTCCGCAACTCTATTCTGTTGTGGAGTATACGCACAAGTAAGCTCCCTCCAAATTTTGTGTTTCATGCAAAAGTTAGAGAACTCATTTGAAGTAAACTCTTCTTCATTATTTGCTCTCAACATCTTTATCTACAGGCCGAGTCGGCCCTCCACGAGCTCCTTGAACTGAACAAACTTCTTGAATGCCTTTGATTTATCCTTCATAAAATATACCCAAGTACACCTGGTAAAGTCATCAAGAAGAACCAGCATATACCTGCTACCTCTAAACTGGGGGTGATAGTCGGTCTCGTTAGATCACCGTGGATGCATTTCAATGATGTCTTGCATCTAGTATGTGACTTGTCAAATAGAAGGCGAAGAGCCTTTCCATACTGACAGCCCACGCAGACATGACTATTATTGAAACCAAAATTTGGTTCCACCTAGAGTTTGGACCTAGGGTGCAGCCCACACCTACTTCTCCCAAGTCGTCCCTGTGTGAGAGACCTAAATTTGGGAAATGACCCTTGGCTCTAGCACGGAGGTCCCGCCTCACACCCGGAAGACCTTTGAGATCTTCCCCTCCCTAGCCAATGCTGAGCTAGGTGCCTTGGAGGATGAAGGAAGAAGATGAGGAGTGGTGAAAACAGATCTCTCTCCAAGGCACCCGAATGCTGACCTGATTTTTGGAGATGGCCTGCCAATAACGCAATCTCGCTGCTCTGAAATTACTGAAATACCACGGCAAAATAGCAGACCCTCAAGTCGGGCGAGCTTCTCAAGCCGGGCGAGCTGCTCCAGCCGGGCAAGCTGCTCCAGCCTGGAGAGAACCCTCAAGCCGGGCGAGAACTCTCTAGCCGGGCGAGAACCCTCAAGCCGGGCGAGAACCCTCCAGCCGGGCGAAAACCCTCAAGCCTGGCGAGAACCCTCAAGTCGGGCGAGAACCCTCAAGGGGCCGGGCGAGAACCCTCAAGACGGGCGAGAATCCTCCAGCTGGGCAAGAACCCTCCAGTCGGGCGAGAACCCTCAACCTGGGCAAGAACCCTCTAGCCGGGCGAGTACCATCCAGTCGGGCGAGAACCCTCCAGCCGAGCGAGACCCTCAAGCCGGGCGAGAACCCTCTAGCCGGGAGAGACCCTCAAGCCGGACGAGAACCCTCTAGCCGGACGAGAACCCTCCAGCCGGGCAAGAACCCTCAAGCCGGGACAGAACCCTCAAGCCGGGCGAGAACCCTCCTGTCGGGCAAGAACCCTCAAGTCAGGCGAGACCCTCCAGCCGGACGAGAACCCTCCAGCCGGGAGAGAACCCTCAAGCCAGGCGAGAACCCTCAAGCCAGGCGAGAGCCTCAAGGGATCGGGCGAGAACCTCAAGGGGCTGGGCGAGACCCTCAAGGGGCCGGGCGAGACCCTCAAGGGGCCGGGCGAGACCCTCAAGGGGCCAGACGAGACCCTCAAGGGGCCGGGGCGGGTGTCGGCTTCCCGCTGTACCCGCCCCCTGAAGGGTACACCAAGCACTAGCAAGCTAGACAAATTTTCATCCCCCTACTAGTATATCATGCAGATCAATAATAAATTTGACCCCAAGAGTGCAAAACCCCCTAAAAGCTTTCAAATGTGTAACAAGTCTTGCGCCTGCCTAGGGACTCCACTTCGCAAATACGGGGTTGTACACAATCCCCGCACTTTTCGAGCAAGTTCCATGCTCGAAAAGAAACATCCAACCAAACATATTCGCTGAGTGTAGCACTTTTGGTACCAGAAATACTTGGCCTCTCCGAGGGGTCAACCTGTCATGCCAGCTAACAGGAGCCTGGGTGGCGAGATCCCCTCCGAGTAGGAACTTTTCCCCACCGAGGCACATTCGACCCATCCAACTAGTAAGAGCCTGGGTGAGGAGATCCTCTTGGGGTTGGAACTTTCTCTCCACCGAGGCACATTCGACTCATCCAGCTAGTGAGAGCCTGGCTGAGAAGATCCTCTCGGGGTTGGAACTTTCTCTCCACCGAGGCACATTTGAATCATCCAGCTAGTGAGAGCCTGGGTGAGGAGATCCTCTCGGGGTTGGAACCTTCTCTCCACGGAGGCACATTCGACCAAACCAACTAGTGAGAGCCTGGGTGAGGAGATCCTCTCGGGGTTGGCACCTTCTCTCCACCGAGGCACATTCGAACCGTCCAGCTAGTGAGAGCCTGGGTGAGGAGATCCTCTCGAGGTTGGAACCTTCTCTCCACCGAGGCACATTCGACCCATCCAACTAGTGAGAGCCTGGGTGAGGATATCCTCTCGGGGTTGGCATCTTATCTCTACTGAGGCACATTCGACTCTTCCAGCTAGTGAGGACTGAGTGAGGATATCCTCTCGGGGTTGGAACTTACTCTCTACCGAGGCACATTTGACCCATCCAGCTAGTGAGAGCCTGGGTGAGGAGATCTTCTCAGGATTGACACCTTATCTCCACCGAGGCACATTCGACCCATCCAGCTAGTGAGAGCCTGGGTGAGGAGATCCTCTCGGGGTTAGAACTTACTCTCCACCGAGGCACATTGGACCCATCCAGCTAGTGAAAGCCTGAGTGAGGAGATCCTCTTGGGGTTGACACCTTCTCTCCATCGAGGCACATTCGACCCATCCAGCCAGTGAGAGCCTGAGTGAGGAGATCCTCTCGGGGTTGGCACCTTCTCTCCACCGAGGTACATTCAACCAATCCAACTAGTGAGAGGGTGGATGAGGAGATCCTCTCGAGGTTGGCACCTTCACTCCACCGAGGCATATTCGACCGATCCAGGTAGAGAGAGTCTGGGTGAGGATATCTTCTCTAGGTTAACACCTTCTCTCCACCGAGACACATTCAACCCATCCAGCTAGTGAGAGCCTGTGTGAGGAGATCCTCTCTGGGTTTGAACCTTCTCTCCACCGTGGCACATTCCACCCATCCAGCTAGTGAGAGCCTGGGTGAGGAGATCCTCATCGGGGTTGGCACATTCTCTCCACCGAGGCACATTCGACTCATCCAGCTAGTGAGAGCCTAGGTGAGGAGATCCTCTCGGGGTTGGAACCTTCTCTACACCGAGGCACATTCGACCCATCCAGCTAGTGGGAGCCTGGGTGAGAGATCCTCTCAGGGGTGGAAACTTCTCGTTACCGAGACACATTCGACCCATCCAGCAAGTGGGAGCCTGGATGAGGAGATCCTCTCCGGGTTGGTACCTTCTCTTAACCGAGGCACATTCGACCCATCCAGCTAGTGAGAGCCTGAGTGAGGATATCCTCTCAGGGTTGGAACCTTCTCTCCACCGAGACACATTCGACACATCTAGCTAGTGAGAGCCTGGGTGAGGAGATACTCACGGGGGGTCGATTCCTTCTCGCCATCGAGGCACATTCGACCCATCCAGCTAGTGAGAGCCTGGATGAGGAGATCCTCTCGGGATGAGAATTTACTACCGAGACACATTCGACTCATCCAGCTAGTGAGAGCCTGAGTTAGGAGATCCTCTCTGGGTTGGAACCTTCTCTCCACCGAGGCACATTCGTCCCATCAAGCTAGTGAAAACATGGGTGAGGAGATCCTCTCGGTGGTCAGTTCCTTCTCGCCACCGAGGTACATTCGACTCATCCAGCTAGTGAGAGCCTGGATGAGGAGATCCTCTCGGGACGAGAACTTACTACTGAGGCACATTCGACCCATCCAACTAGTGGGAGCCTAGATGAGGAGATCCTCATGGGGTTGGAACCTTCTCTCCACCGAGGCACATTCGACTCATTCAGCTAGTGAGAGCCTGGGTGAGGAGATCCTCTCGGGGGTTGGTGTCTTCTCGCCAGCGAGGCACATTCGATCCATCCAGCTAGTGGGAGCCTGGATAAGGAGATGCTCTCGGGACGAGAACTTACTACTGAGGCACATTTGACCCATCCAGCTAGTGGTAGCCTGGATGAGGAGATCCTCTCGGGGTTGGAACCTTATCTCCACTGAGGCACATTCGACTCATCCAGCTAGTGAGAGCCTGGGCGAGGAGATCTTTTTGGGGGTTGGTTCCTTCTCACCACTGAGGAACATTCGACCCATCCAGCTAGTAGGAGCCTGGATGAGGAGATATTCTCGGGACAAGAACTTACTACCGAGGCAAATTCTACTCTGTTACAGAGTAGAGACCGAGCGGTCTTGCGGTTTGACTATGGCAGGCTGCAGACCGGGCGGTCTGGCGGGTTCTCTCCTGCATCTTGTTGCTGTTGGTGCTCTGGCGGATTGTCATTCTGTCCCTGACGACTTGGAGACCGGGAGACCTGGCGGTCTAGTGTGACGGCTTGGTATCTTTCTCTTATGATTGTCGGGCGGTTTGCCCTATCACCAAACCGCGCGGCTTGGCGACCTGTTTTTATGTTAAACCGCTTGTATATGAGATTTTTTAGTCTCACATTATTTATTTGTAATCTCTCTCATCTCCTCCATTCTATAAAAGAGAGGTTATAACATGTAATTGATACTTTTTTGGAATACAAAAATTTCTGTTTGTACATTTTCCGGACTTCCGTTTTCTGTTCGCACATGGTATCAGAGCAAGCGATCTTGGCCGCCTCATTCAGTGTTTTTCCCTGCCCGCGCGACCTGTTTCCTTCTTTCCCCTTGTTCGCACAGCCTCACTTCCTTATCGCTGCCCTCTGTTCGCGCACTCTGCTCTCCTCTCTTGTTCGCGCAACCTTCTTCTTCTCAGCGGCCTGTTTTCCGTGGCTTCTCGGTTTTCTGTCTGCGCGGCCTGCTCTCTTCCCGTGCGGCTTCTTACTTTTCTTTATTGCGGGTTCTTCCTTTGTCCGCTGCGGTCTTCTGTTTCCACCCGACCTCTTTCTTCCCACTCGGCTTCTCTCTCCTCCCTCTACCAGCGCGGCTTCTCCCATGGCTCTTTCCAGCTCTTCTACCACCACCGCTACTCCAGCCATCACTCCACCTCCTCCTCCCGTTCCCTTCGGGAATCTTGGCACTGTATCCAAGCTGGTGGTTCCAACTACCCGGATTGGAGCGTCTCCTTCACCTTCCTCCTTCGCTCACACGCAAACGCCACCAACTTACCGATGATCCTCCTGCCACCTCTTCTGCTGACTTTGATGACTGGGATGCTAGTGATGCGCTTGTCCGCACTTGGCTCGCAAACATTCTTTCCGATGAATGTCTTCCTGTTATCCGTCATGATGAGACGATCAAGAAGGCCTGGCTACATCTTGCTGCTCTGTACTCCAAAGGGGCTCATGTTAAGATAAATTTTCTCCTAAGTATGAAAGAGGATTAGCCATCTTTGACCTGGAATTCAACATGTGCTCTTAAAGGAAGCTTCCAGGAAATTATCCAAAGGAAGCTTCATGTCAAATGACATGTGTTTTTGACCGAGGGAAGTTTCATGGAAGCTTCATCCACATGTCATCTACCACACCTACCTCCTTGATTTTGGACCTATAAATAGGGATGAAGGAGGATAGGTAAGGCATCCACTTCTCTCCAAACTCAAGCATTGAAAGATCTAGAGAGGCCTTGCGGCAATCGTCTTAGTTTGGGAGAGCTTTCGGACGTCGTTGTACGACGTTGACAAAGAGTACTTCGCCTACACGGATTGGATCTGGAGTAGATATTGGCAAGGATTCGAAGAGGCATCTTGGAGAGGATTTGTGTAATCCGTCTCATCCGCCGTTGTCGGTAACTTGCAGTTTTTCTGTTGTTATTTATTGTATTGTGTAGTGTGAAGCTGGTGAAGATCCTTTGTGGATCGGTGGAGGGAAAGCCTGTAATCCGTGCGTGTGATTTTTCACACACTTTTAGTGGAGGCTTTCCGGGTTGGACTCCGATCGTCCCGTGGTTTTTCACCCGATTTGGGTTTTCCACATTAAAAATTTCTTGTGTGTTTTTCTGTGCTTTTGTTGCTTTTATTTTGTACTGTACTATTGTTTCTGCTTGCATACCGCTGAACGCGGTCGCACATGTGCTCGCTCAAATTTGCAACAGGTGCTCTGGTCGGGATTGTTCGCTCGCATTCCAACAAGTGGTATCAAAGCGAGGTTGAGTGACATAGCTGTTTCAGTGACAGGGCAGTTACCGGGCTGACCTATTAGGGTTTCAGGACGAGTCAATCTGGATCTCGGTGTGCAATTGCGAGTGGTAGTTTACGACCATTGGCCCGCTGGCTACCCTCTCCAGTTGTATACTTTGAGATAGTCGACTCAAAGATCAGTGGTCGGTTCGGGTAGTTGGCAGAGCAGGATGGAGTCTACATCCGGTTCAGAGCAGATGATAAAGTTGAATGGTGCCAATTATCACCAGTGGCATCTACTGACAGAGGATTTGATATACGTGAAGGGTTGGCATGCTCCTATCTTTGAGGAGATGCCAAAGGACACGGATCCGGCAAAATGGAAGGTAGAACATCGGAAGCTGTGTGGGTTTATCAGACGGTTCGTGGAGCCGAACGTCTACAACCATGTGGCTAGCATCAATGATGCAAAGGATCTGTGGAAGACTCTCGAGACCTTGTATGTCAAGAGCACGGGCATCAATAAGTTATATTTGCTGAAGAAGCTTGGAGAGTTCAGATACCGGGAGGGCTCTCCTATTTTGGATCATGTCAACGAGTTATAGGGCATTATTGATCGTCTCACTGCTATGAAGGTGACATTCGACTTCCAGATGAGGTGAATGCAATTTGTGGCTTCTCAAGTCACTCCCAGATTCTTGGAGATGGTTAGAGTTTCTCTGATCAATTCTTCCCCCAGGGATTGTTTCATGAAGATTGCCAAGAGTGGATCTTGAATGAGGAGGTGAGACGAAAGTCTCAGGGGACTTCAGCTCTTCTTCACGAGCTGACGTTCTATTTACTGAGTCCAGGGGGAGAGGAGAAGTAAGAGCTGAGGAAGGAAGGAGGACATGAGTCAGAGTAGGGCAAGTCAAGTCACGTTATCAGAACGTGGAATGCCACTACTGTCATAAGAAGGGCCACATCAAGAAATTCTGCTACTCGTTGAAGAACGATCAGAAAAGGGGATTGCCACTGAGGGCAAAGATGAGGGTCATACGGCAGCCACCATTTCGACTGAGGAGGACGACGTCATTATTATTGGCGACGACGTCACGGCTGCACTCTCGTGTGACGACCGATGCGGATCGTTGACTCTGGAGCCTCTGCGCACTGTCTCCCACAACAGGGAGCTATTTGCCACTTACACCACTCATGACTGTGTGGTGTTGAGGATGGGCAATGGGGATACGTCTAAGGTACTTGGGCGTGGAGACATGCATTTGAGGACAAGCACTGGAGCCCTACTAGTTCTGAGGATGTACGATATGTGCCAGACATCCGTTTCAATCTGATATCTGTTGGCAGACTTGGAGATGAAGGACACCTGAGTGTCTTTGGAGGAGACTTCTGGAAGCTGATCAGGGGATCACTTGTGATGGCCAGGGCTATAGAGATTCTGGACTAACTACATGGAGGGGAGGCCTGAAGCTGCTCAGGCAACTCCGTCAGGATGAGGCATCCACTTCCTTATGGCACAGGAGGCTGGCACACATTAGCCAGAAGGGTTTGGGATGCCTGGCGAAGAAAAAGCTCATTAGTGACATTTCTGGTGATCATTTGGAGAGGTGTGATCATTGTATGGCTGGGAAGCAGAACAGGATTTCATCCAGAGCCACAGGTCCACCAGAAGATCAGAGCCTTTGGAGCTAGTTCATACTGATGTTTGCGGACCTCTGAAGGTCCAGACTAGAGGAGGAGCTTTGTATTTCGTTACTTTCATCGACGATCATTCGAGGAAGCTTTGGGTCTATGCTATCAAGACCAAAGATCAGGTCCTCGATACCTTCAGGAGATTCCATGCTGAGGTAGAGAGACAGTCTGGGAAGAGGCTGAGATGCATCAGGTCCGACAATGGGGGAGAGTACATTAGTCCGTTTGACGAGTACTGCAGGGACCATGGCATCCAACATGAGAAGACCCCGCCGAATACGCCGCAGCTGAATGGACGTAGCTGAGAGGATGAATCAGACACTATTGGAGAGATTCAGTGCATGCTATCTGAGTCAAAGCTGCAGGGATGTTTTGGGGCGAGGCTCTTCTTACTGCATCGCATGTCATCAACCTCTCGCTGAGTTCAGCGTTGCAGGAGGATGTCCCAGATAGGGTCTGGTATGGGAAAGACCCCTCTTACAGTCACTGTGGGTATTTGGCTGCAAAGCCTTTGTGCACGTCCCCAGGGACGAGAGATCGAAGTTGGATTCGAAGACCCGACAGTGCATTTTCTTGGGGTACGGCTATAGTGGAGAGTTCGGGTACAGGTTCTTTGATCCAGTTGAGAAGAAGCTTGTATGTAGCCGTGATGCTGTTTTCTGTGAGGATCAGACTGTTGGTGATCCCGAGGGACTGTTGAGTCTGAGGTGATTCTCATACTAACTGCAGAGTTACCTATGGTTGGAGTTGATGACACTGGGAGGCCATTGAGCCTGTGCCAGCAAGGAGTACTGATACCCTTCGGATCATGATATCACCACTGATGGTGAACCAGGAGTTGCTGAGGACATTACTGATATGTGCCTGCCCCGGCACCTAAGCCTGCCCTACGGAGGTCAGATCGGACCAGATACCGTCCGTTCCGCTAGATATTCTGCATCAGAGTTCATACTGCTGACTGATGCGGGGGAGCCTGAGAGTTATGACGAGGCTGTGGAGAGCACCGAGAAGCGTTAGTGGATGGTTGCTATGTAGGAGGAGATGCAGTCGCTGCAGAAGAACCACACGTATGACCTGGTGAGATTGCCTAAGGGCAAGAAGCCTTGAAGAATCGATGGATCTTCAGGGTGAAGCAGGGAGACTACTCCACACCTCCCAGATACAAGGCCAGGCTGGTGGTAAAGGTTTTGGACAGCGGCAGGGTGTCGACTTCGATGAGATCTTCTCGCCTGTGGTGAAGATGTCATCTATTCGTGTTGTACTCGGCCTCGCTGCGAGGCTAGACTTGGAGATAGAGCAGATGGATGTCAAGACGCCTTTCTGCATGGCGATCTTGAGGAGGAGCTATACATGGAGCAGCCTGAGGTTTTCAGTGTCAGAGGGAAGGAAGGTCTAGTGTGCCGCTTGCAGAAGAGTCTATATGGCATGAAGCAGGCCCCGCGGCAATGGTATAGGAAGTTTGATTCTTTTATGGGGGAGATCGACTTCAGGAGGACCACCCTTGACCACTGCGTGTTCATCAAGCAGTATGCTTCAGAGGACTTCGTCATTCTGCTGTTGTACGTGGACGATATGTTGATCGTCGGGAGGAACACTGCTCGCATTGCTGAGTTGAAGCGACAGTTGAGTCCACTTTGAGATGAAGGATCTGGGTGCTGCAAAGACCATTTTAGGGATGCACATTCGCAGAGACAGGGGAGCCAGATTACTTGGTTATCACAGGAGCGGTACATCCGCAAAGTGCTGCAGAGGTTTGATATGGATCAGGCAAAGAAGGTGAGCGGCCGCTTGCAGCTCACTTCAGGCTTACCGCTGATCAGTGCCCCAGCACACCCGAGGAGATCGAGGCTATGCAGAAGGTTCCGTTTGCATCTGCAGTTGGAAGCCTTATGTATGCGATGGTGTGTACACGACCAGATATTGCGCATGCCGTTGGGACAGTCAGTAGATTTCTCTCCAATCCTGGGAGAGAGCATTGGAGCGCAGTAAAGTGGATACTGAGATACCTGCAGGGACTTCAAACTGACGTTGAGATTTGGAGACAGTGAGCCAGAGCTGTTGGGCTACACTGATGCGACATGGCTGGAGATGTGGATTCTAGGAGGTCGACGTCAGGGTACTTGATTCTATTTGCAGGGGGAGCTGTCTCGTGGGCGTCGAGGCTGCAGAAGTGTGTTGCACTGCCCACCACGGAGGCTGAGTTCATTGCGATCACTGAGGCTGGGAAGGAGTTACTCTGGATGAAGAGGTTCATCAAAGAACTTGGATTCACTCAGGACCGATACACACTCCTGTATGACAGTTAGAGCACTATTCACTGAGAAGAACCCCACGTTCCACTCGAGGTCGAAGCACATCGACAATCGGTATCATTGGATACGAGATGTCTTGGAGCAGAAGGAGCTTGATCTTCAGAAGGTGCACACGGATGACAACGGGGCAGACATGCTGACCAAAACTGTGCCAAGGGGGAAGTTCGAGCATTGCGTTAGAATCGCCGGGATGGCGGTTTCTTCCGCCTCATGTGTAGGAGGAGATTTGTTGGGTACAGTTCCCGTTCCTTTGTGGAAAAAACTGTTGAGTTCGAGTCTCATTAACTCGAATTTGGTGTTGCTGATCAAATGTAGAGACATATTGATGGAGGATCTGGCGGGAGGCAAATTAAAGACTCTGGGGAAAATTATCAGAATGACAACTTTCTTCACTTAGTCGAAAAGGGGGAGATTTGTTAAGATAACTTTTCTCCTAAGTAGAAAGAGGATTAGCCATCTTTGACCAGGAATTCACATGTGCTCTTAAAGGAAGCTTCCAGGAAATTGTCCAAAAGGAAGCTTCATGTCAAATGACATGTGTTTTGACCGAGGGAAGTTTCATGTAAGCTTATCCACATGTCATCTACCACACCTACTCCTTGATTTTGGACCTATAAATAGGGATGAAGGAGGAGAGGTAAGGCATCCACTTCTCTCCAAACTCAAGCATTGGAAGATCTAGAGAGGCCTTGCGACAATCGTCTTAGTTTGGGAGAGCTTTCGGACGTCGTTGTACGACATTGACAAAGAGTACTTCACCTACACAGATTGGATCTGGAGCAGATATTGACAAGGATTCGAGAGGCATCTTGGAGAGGATTTGTGTAATCCGTCTCATCCGCCGCTGTCGGTAACTTGCAGTTTTTTCTGTTGTTATTTATTGTATTGTGTAGTGTGAAGCTGGTGAAGATCCTTTGTGGATCGGTGGAGGAAAAACCTGTAATCCGTGCGTGTGATTTTTCACGCACTTTTAGTGGAGCTTTCCGGGTTGGACTCCGATCGTCCCGTGGTTTTTCACGATTTGGGTTTTCCACGTTAAAAATTTCCTATGTGCTTTTCTATGCTTTTGTTGCTTTTATTTTGTATTGTACTATTGTTTCCGCTTGCATACCGCTGAACGTGGTCGCACATATGCTGCTCAAATTTGCAAACGGTGCTCTGGTCGGGATTGTTCGCTCGCATTCCCAACAGGCTCAGACGTCTCGCATTTATACCTTATATGCGGACCACTTTGCCTGTCCGTCCATGTCTCTTGCTGCTGCTTATCAACAGGTTCAAACTCTTGGGGCTGAGATCCTTCAACATCGCCCCTTCTCTGCGGATCTTGCCGAATAGCACAAGCACTTTCAAGAACTGCTTGTTGTTTGCTACCTCCTCCGGCTTCCTGATTCCTACGACATGATTCGCCAATAAATTTTGGGTGAAGCGGACTCTCCCAACTTGGATACAACGGCCGCTCGCATTGCTGCGGTTACATCTCTTCTCCAGCGTCCGCTTCTCTCTTCTCCTCCTCCAGAACAATATGCTCACCAAACTCAACGTAGCGGTTCTGGTGGTCGCAACCATCATTCTGGTGGTCGGAGTTCTTCCCGCTATCTCTGTTCTCACTGTGGCCGCACCGGGCATCTTGTGGATCGGTGCTGGATGAAGCATCCCCATCTTCGCCCTTCTGGTGATGCTTCCACCCTCTCTTCCAAGCCATCCGCTTCGGTGGTCACTTCATGCGTTTCAAGGAGAGAGAAGCAGTGCGAATTGCCCGTCATGTGGTTAGTTGCACCAGAGTCGATGAGTCATTTACCTTGAGTAACCACGTTGCCTCCGGTCCTTGTTGCGGATGGCTCTCCCTCCCCGATTCATGGAACGGGAGTGGATCATGTCACTCCATCTCTTCACTTGGCCGACACTCTCTATGTGCCCAAGTTTCCCTGCAATTTGTTGTCAGTTCAATCTTTATGCAAGCATCTTAGATGCTCCGTCACATTCACTCCCACTTCTTGCTCTTTTCAGGATCCGAGCTCCCAACGGACGATTGCTACTGGGACTGAGAGCGGCGGCCTCTACTTCCTCGACAACGTTTCTACTCACTCCGCCTTCTCCTCCTCTTCTACTGATCTCCTACAATGACATCTCCGCCTTGGGTATCCTCCCCCACGGCTTCTTCATCAGCTGCTACCTCACCTCCCTCCAGACGGTTCTCCTCTCAACTACGATGCATGTTAGCTTGACAAGCATCACCGTTCCTCCTTCCCGCCAAAGCAAGGTCGTGGTTCTACCCGACCATTTGATCTTGTTCACTCCGACATCTGAGGTACTGCTCCTACCCTCACCGTTGGTCGGGGTAGCTCTTATTTTGTAACTTTTATTGATGATTTCTCTCGTTGTACCTGGGTGTATCTCTTACGAGAACGCTCTGAACTCTTTGATGTATGACAATCCTTTTATAATTTAATCAAAAATCAGTTTGTTGTTTCTATTAAAGTATTACGCTCTGATAATGTCAAAGAATACATCAGTCACGCCTTTTCCTCATTTTGTACGCAACATGGAATTCTTCACCAAACAAGTTGCGTTTACACCTCCCAACAAAATGGGGTGGCGGAACGCAAAAACCGTCACCTCCTTGATGTCGCTCGCACCATCCTTACGCAAGTGTATGTCCCCCGCTCCTATTGGGGCTATGCTGTTCTCATTTCTTGCTATCTCATCAATCGCATTCCCTCCACTGTTCTCCGCGGTAAAACACCCTTCTCCATTCTCTATCATGGAAAGGATCTCTTTCCTTTTCCTCTCCGTATCTTTGGCTGCACGGCATTTGTGCATGCTCCCTCCGCCACTCGCGACAAACTCTCCCCTTGCTCCACCAAATGTGTCTTTCTAGGCTACTCTACTACTCAGAAAGGCTACTGTTGTTTTGATCTCATCCTTCGCAAACAATTCGTCTCCGCAGACGTTACCTTCTTCGAAAATGCTCCTTATTTCTCTACTGGCTCCTCTCCGCTTCCTGTCGACTCTAGCCTTCCTCCTCCTCTTCCTTCCACCCCATCCCACCCTACTGAGGTTTTTCCTCCTTCTACTCCTCTTACATCTCCCTCCTCTCCTCCTTCCCCTCCACCTCTGTCATCTCCCCCCTCTCCGCTGTCGTCGCTCTCTCCTCTTGGGCCAGCTCTCTCCGCCATGGATGCTCCGGATACTGAGGCGCCTGCTGACCTGGACCTCCCCATTGCCCTTCGCAAAGGGGTTCGGGCTTGTACCCAACATCCGCTTGCTGCAGTTGTTTCATATGATCGGCTGACGCCTGCTCGCAGGGACTTCGCCCTGGCTATCTCTTCCACTTCCACCCCCCGTTCCTATCAGGAGGCCCTTACCATTCCGCATTGGAAGTCTGTCATGGATGACGAGATCGCTACTCTCACTTAACGAGGTACTTGGACCCTGGTTCCTCCTCCTATTGGCACCGATGTTGTTGGCTGTCGCTGGGTTTTTGTGGTGAAATTCCTCCCCGATGGCCGTGTGGACCGTTACAAGGCACGACTTGTTGCCAAGGGCTTTACACAACCTTATGGCGTGGATTACTTTGACACCTTCTCTCCAGTTGCTCGTCTCAGCACTATTCGGGTCTTTGTCTCTGTAGCTGTCAACAGAGATTGACCCATTTCACAACTGGATGTGAAGAATGCCTTTCTTTATGGGGATCTTCAAGAAAATGTCTACATGGAGCAACCTCCGGGGTATATTACTCCGGGGGAGACACATGTTTTCCAGCTTAAGAAGACTATTTATGGCCTAAAACAAAGTCCTCGCGCTTGGTTTGGCAAATTCAGCGGGATTGTGGCGGCTGTTGGTTTTACGAGGAGTTCTGTTGATCACTCCCCATTTACTCGCAAAAATTCTCTGGGCCTAGTGGTGCTTGCAGTATATGTGGATGATATTCTTCTCACTAGAGATGATCAAGCCGGGATACTCTTGACCAAGAAACATCTTTGGCAACACCTGGTTACTAAGGATATGAGCTCTCCAAAATACTTTCTGGGGATAGAAATTTCTCGGAAGCCGACTTCTCTTGTCCTATCCCAACGAAAGTATGCTCTTGACCTGTTAAAAGAGGCAGGGTTGACAGGGGCTAAACCTGTCTGATGCCCAATGACGACTGAAGAAGATAAAATATGGACATATGACTCTCCTCTTCTTTCTGATGTTACGAGGTACAGACGTCTGGTTGATAAACTCATATATCTCACAGTAACCAGACCGGACATTGTCTATGCTGTTGGCAAGGTTAGCCAATTCATGCAAGCTCCTAGGGAGTGCCATTTACAGTCGGCCCTGAAGATTTTGGAGTATATTAAATCAGCTCCCGGGAAAGAGCTTCTCTTTTAGAAGAATAGTCATCTAAGGGTTGAGGCGTACTCTGATTCCAGCTATGCCGATGAAAAAGGAGATCGCAAGACTACTTCAGGCTTTTGCACCTTTGTGGGGGGGGGGGGGGACCTTGTGAGCTGGAAAAGCAAGAAACAGTCGGTTGTCTCCAGGTCTAGTGCAGAGGAAGAATAACGAAGTATGACATCGTCCACGTGTGAGCTGAAGTGGTTACAGGCTCTTATGCTGGACTTAGGAGAGGTCTACGACCATCCTCTACCTATGTTTTGTGACAACAAAGCCTCCATATACATCTCTAAAAATCCGGTCTTCCATGAGAGAACCAAGCAAATAGAAGCTGACTGCCATTTCATTCGAGAGGAAATTCTGAAGGAACAGATTTGTACTCCGTTTGTCACCTCCGATAAAGAGTTGGCTGATATTTTCACCAAGTCAGTATCCGCCTCTTTTCATCACATTTGCGACAAGCTGGGCATGATCGATATATATGCTCCAGCTTGAGGGGGAGTGTTACAGAGTAGAGACCGGGCAGTCTGTCGGTTTGACTATGGCGGGCTGCAGACCGGGCGGTCTGGCGGGTTCTCTCCTGCGTCTTGTTGTTGTTGGTGCTCTGGCGGATTGTCATTCTGTCCCTGGCGACTTGGACACCGCGCGACCTGGCGGTCTAGTGTGGCGACTTGGTATCTTTCTCTTATGGTTGTCGGGCGGTTTGCCCTTTCACCAAACCGCGCGGCTTGGCGACCTGTTTTTATGTTAAACCGCTTGTATATGAGATTTTTTAGTCTCACATTGTTTATTTGTAATCTCTCTCATCTCCTCCATTCTATAAAATGGAGGCTATACCATGTAATTGATACCTTTTTTGGAATACAAAAATTTCTGTTTGTCCATTTTCCGGACTTCCGTTTTTTGTTCGCACAGACTCATCCAACTACTGAGAGCCTGAGTGAGGAGATACTCTCGGGGTTGGAACCTTCTCTCCACCGAGGCACATTCGACCCATCCAGCTAGTGAGAGCCTGAGTGAGGAGATCCTCTCGGGGGTCGGTTCCTTCTTGGTATAGTAAGTCATGTTAGGTTCTCTGAACCCCTCGGGAACTGGAGCTGAGACAATCAGCTAGTTGAAGAGTGGCTCCCTACTTGGTGGTCTCGTGTGCTCCACTCGCGCGACCTGCTCTCCTGAGAGGCTAGCACTTGCCGGGCTGGAGAATAACTCCCGACCGGTGAGGTCTTGCTCGACCCCCTCTTCATCCTTTCCTTCTCGGGCCGTCTGCCTGATGCACTTTCTTCTACCTCCATAGGGTCATCTCGCCTAGACCCCTGAGAGGTGTCTCTCTGAGACCCCTAGGGGCTGGTTCCTGGGGGGTGGGAGTTGAGTAGTCACCCCGAGGGGCAATACTTCGTAGCATCTCCATGATGCCTTGGAGGGATGTCATGAACTCTTCCCTCCTTACAAAGTGTACTTGGTTGGGGGGCTCGTTGAGGTCATCACCACCTCCACGATCTCCCATCATGGAACCTGCTTGAGAACTTCTGTATGAGCCGCAGTCCACGCTCACCGCACCAAAAATATTGAAACTGAGATTCAGTTCCACCTAGAGTTCGGACCTAGGGTGCCGCTCACACCTACTTCTCCTAAGCCGTCCCTTGGTGAGAGACTTGAATTTGGGAAATGACCCTTGGCTCTAGCGCAGAGGTCCCACCTCACACTCGGAAGACCTTTGAGATCTCTTCTTGGAACCTATCCACATATTAGGCCAATGACTACTCCGTGCTCTGACTTATCAGGAAAATGGACTCCGGACTCTTCTTCCTCTTTTTTGAAGTGGAGAAGCAAAGCTGAAAACTCCGGCTCCAAGTCTTCGAACCCGTAGATCGATCTCGCCGGGAGTTAATGGAACCAATCCCTTACCTTGTCTTTCAACGTGATCGTGAAGAGGCGACACTTGAATGCTTCCGTCATCGACCTGATAGAGACCGTATCTTCGAACCACTACAGGTGCTGGACGGGGTCATCCTTCCCGGTATAGTAAGTCATGTCAGGTTCTCTGAACCCCTCGAGAACGGGAGCTGAGACAATCAGCTCGCTGAAGGGTGACCCCCTACTTGGTGGTCTCGCATGCTCCACTCGCGTGACCTGCTTTCCTGGGAGGCTAGCACTCGTCGGGCTGGGGAATAACTCCCGACCGGTAAGGTCTCGCTCGACCCCCTCTCCCATCCTTTCCTTCCAGGGCCGTCTTCCTGGTGCACTTTCTTCTACCCCTCGTGGGGTCACCTTGCCTAGACCCCTGGGAGCTGATCCTGGGGGTGGGAGTTGAGCAGTCACCCCCGAGGAGCAATACTTCGCAGCATCTCCATGATGCCTTGGATGGACGCCATGAACTCTTCCATTCCTACAAAGGGTGCTGGATTGGGGGGCTCGTTGGGGTCATCACCACCTCCACGATCTCCCTCCATGGAACCTGCTTGAGAACTTCTGTATGAGCCGCGGTCCACGCTCACCGCACCAAAAATATTGAAACCGAGATTCGGTTCCACCTAGAGTTCGGACCTAGGGTGCAACTCACACCTACTTCTCCCAAGCAGTCCATTGGTGAGAGACCTGAATTTGGAAAATGACCCTTGGCTCTAATGTGGAGGTCCAGCCTCACACCCGGAAGACATTTGAGATCTCCCCCTCCCTAGCCAATGCTGAGCTAGGTGTTGGAACCGAGATTCGGCTCCACCTAGAGTTCGGACCTAGGGTGCAGCTCACACCTACTTCTCCCAAGCCGTTTTTTGGTGAGAGACCTAAATTTGGGGAATGACCCTTGGCTAAACATTATGTAATACACACTCCCTACATGAACAAGTCTCTAACTCTCCTCCCGACATGAGTGATGTCAGCATTCACGGTTGACATTTTTCAGAGAAACTTCACTTCTATTGGGCTAAACATTATGTAATACCCAACATCCACCACATTAGTCACTGAGAAGAGTTTTTTTTCATTCCCGACATGTTATACACACTCCTTAAAGTGAGTGGACCCTTATCACTGCCTAAGGAGAGCGTACCTTCCTTCTCCACTGTATGCATAATATCAACAGTTGTAATAATAACATCATTACCTTTGTACGCTTGCAGAGAAAACAACTTTGACTCGTCCCCGGTGAGATGATGTCCACGCCCCTAGTCAACAATTTAGTCTTCCTAGCAGTTTATGGAGGTTAATTCATGAACACATGTGTCCGTCATGAAAGCATTCCCCTATCCACCTTCTTCAGCCCTGAATTCAACTTCTCATTTTCCTGCAGCGTGCCCCGGCTGAAGATTTACTTTGCAGTCCTTCATGATATGACCAAGTTTGTTATACTTGTAGTATTGTGGTCCTCCCTTCCTCCCTTCATCCTGCTTAAGAGGCTTGCTACTCTCCTGCTATGATGAAGTAGATGGACCATTACCAACATGTGACTTCTTTTTCCCGTCTCATCTCTTCTTCTTGCTAGAAAAAAACCTCGATATCTCCCCCTGAGATAGACACTCAAGCCATCTACCTCGCCAAACTCTCCTGCGAATCAAACATATTCTCCAACTCGAGCAATGATGACTGATTGACCCAGCATTGCATAGAAGTAACGATTACAACATATTCCTTCCGCAAGCCGTGGGTAATGTGTCTCTTCAGCTTTGCCTTCGAGATAGGCTCTTCCGGGTACAATGCTGATATTTCATCGTACAGGTTCTTCATCTTCATAAAAAAAGATACCATGGACAGATCTCCCTGAGTAAATTTCACCAACTCATTCTCCAAGAACTGTAGTTGAGCTACATTATTTTTATTGAACATGCCATCTAAGGCCGTCCAGATCTTAGCAGCAGACCAACATCCAATGATGTGGTCAAAAAGCTCTAGTGAGATTGCCCGCTTCAAAGTGAACTCTAACTTCGCTTTCGTTCTCCTCCAAGCCCTCACTACCTTAGCATTCACTCTGATAGCAACTACCTCATGCCTATCATCTCCACCGACGACCTCCCAAAGGTCCTCGCCTAGAAGATAGCTCTTCATGCACGACCTCCACTTTTTAAAGTTGGTCTGCGTCAGAAGCTCAATTCTCAGTCCTCTTGCATAACCAGCTTCTATTACTATTAACTCTGATTTACTTAAGCTTTCAAAGGATTAAAACTCCTTTGAGGTTGATCACTGCTAACACCTTTGTCCCTCTGATATCATGTAAAAATTTCTGGAAAGTTGATAAAAGTCGCAGGAACCCTCAACCACCCAAGCCAAGAAATCAGAAGCAACAGAAGAACAAGAGCTATAATAGAATCAACTACCTTTTTTACAACGCGAGACATACATTGCGAGACATGATTTTGCAATATACCCGATGAAAGTAAAAAAACAAGCAAGATTAAAACTGACAGATTGACACTAATAACAGCCCGAGGCACTAACCGCCAAAGCAGTTCGCCAAAACTGGCAAGTCGCCGCTGACAGCCCAGACTGCCGAAACTGCCGAAACTGCCAAACTGTCAGACCGCTTGTCAAGCCATGCAGACTGCCTGCTTATTGGATGCTGAAAAACAACTCTGTCTGCTTCTTCCTAGTTGCCTGACCGCGAGGTCGCTTGACCACTGAAGCTAACCGCGAACAGAAGATGCCGAACTGGAAAACAACATACCCGTTGATGAACCGGGCGAACTGCTTATTGAACAAACTGCAACCTCGAGGAAGAAGACAACTACCGCATTAACCGTGATCTGCTGTATACCACAAATTGCTATCCACAAACTATTTCACACTGAGCTTCCAAACTAGTTGTCTAGTCGCCCGATGCTAGCCACAACCTACACAACAAAATCAATCTTCTTTTAGTCGCATGGTTAAGAAAGTCTAACCACAAGTTCAAAATTCGAGCTGAGTTCTCACTGTTCCCGTTATGTATGATGAGTCGAGAACCCCTATTTATAGGCGATAAAGAGAGTGCGGTCACCACCCATAAGCGATAGGGTAATCGTCTGTCAACTGCAGCTAAAAACACCTATCCACACATATGCACGGATACCAGAACCAGACAGCGTAATCCATGCGGTCTCACGAACTAGGTAACAACATGAACTTGGCACATCACCGTGACCAAGTCCACAAAACCAGCGGGCTCTGGCTCCAGACCGAGTAAGGAGCCACCGCAAACTCTGCGTTAAACCACCGCTATCCGTGCCTACCGCAAGCTACCACGCGAACCAGAACCCTCCTCCTCAGCGAACCCTGCAGTATCACAATCCAGACCGCAAGTCGCGGTTAGCTTCCTCAAACCGCCTGGTTACAACTCAAGGTGCTTGCTGAGACAGACCGTAGGAAAAGAACACTATCCAAAATCAGGCTATCCGCCAACTCCTAACCACGCTAACGGGCAACGGTCTCTGCGGTCTGTGTGGTCTGCCCACCTCAGACCATCCACTTCCACTTCAACAAATTCAACATCAACATATCGTTATTATTATTATTAACAAGTCACTTAATTAGTCCTTTCACAGATCCGAGATATTAGACCGTCTTAGCTTGATAGTGAGTCAAGCGTGCAAGTAATCAAAATGATGAACATGCACCAACAGACAACAATACTTTTATGGTAAAAATTCAGAAAGGGAAACAACAAGGGGACGGTCCCAGTTCTGATGTAATCCACTAGTATCAGTTGACTTCAAGTATAAACTTTTCAGAGGGTGACAGACCATCTCTCGCTTACAAAATGTCTCCAAGTATTCAATCTTGGGGCGGAGCAGAGTGCGTTCTAGAGTGTGGCGCTCCTTCTAGCTAGAGGGGTCTTGAAAGTGGAGTGGACATGCGGGGAACATGTGTTGAGTGGGGGCGTGGAGACATGCACCAGAACGAACTTGTTTTCGGGGGGGCACACAGGAAACACGTGTTGAGCGGTAGGATGAGTGCTAAGCAAGGCTTCGTTTCGAATTGAACTTCTCTACAACTCTGTCGACAAACCTCAAAGTTCTCTTCTCTCGTTGTTTTTGTGTCGACTTCAAATGAATCTTTATGCCCAATTTATAGTTTTTTTAGAAGGACACACGGTTATTGAATAAGTGAATATGAACACGCGGCTAATGTCCCCTTGATCACCAAATTTCGGCATATTTCTCATCATGTCAACAAAAGCGAACCATACACGACGACACAGCCGCCATCGCTGATGCCTCTCTCTTCACCGCCGCCAACGCCGTAGCCAACGCCTATCGCAAGCCATACACGTTGACACCTACCACACATCCCCACTTCTGACCACTGCGGGAGCTCCAGATTTATTTTCGTCGGACATTCTCGCTCATCTTCAACTTTTTTAATCCGAAGCAAGTCGTGTATTAAATTTTTTCTTCATATTTCTCATTTTCATCATTTGTTTTCGTATTTTTCCAGCGAATAAAAAGAACACCGAAAAGTTGCACTTATCATTAAAAAAATTTGTATGATGAATTTGTAACTTTTGTAATAATATAAATTTTATAATATTATTGATAAACTATTTATTTATATTTTGTTAAAGAATTTTTTTAAAAATTTATATTGATTTGCATGAAGCAATTTGGTTTGCACATATAAAATTTTGATTTGCCTATAAATTGATTTGCATCTCTCCAAAATTAATTTGCTCATAACAATTACCTTATTTATCTACAAAAAAGAAGAAGAGGGCCTGCGAATAGCGTCTCAGTCTAAAAATATTAAAACCAGAGTGGCTAAATTCAGCGGTTGCAAAGAAAGGAACGAGGAGCGAGTAATGTTCGACCATGAAGCCGATTCCACTTCTCACCCAGTTATTACTCCCCAATATCTAGGATGATCTAATTTGACCACAACCTCACGTTCCCGGTTACTTATTATTATTATTATTATTATATTATTATTAATCTTATTTCAGGCTTTCAGCACGGAAAGTTTTAGAAAAGTAATAATAATTAGATTTAATTCAAGCCCTCGGAATCTATATAATCCATCTTCCTCCCTTTCCCTTTCAGAGAAGGCAAGTAAAAGCTTCATTTCTCCTCTCCCGTTCACATTCTATCTAGGGTCTTCTCCGACATGAGATTCGCGTTAGTTCTCCTCCTCCTCCTCGCCGCCGTCATTTTTACTTGCATCCCAGAGCCGGCGGCGGCGGATCGGAGTGAAGAGGAGATCCGACTACTCTACGAGGGATGGCTCCTCGAGCACAGGAGATCGGTCAACGCCTTGAGCGATAAGGAATCGCGCTTCCAAGTGTTTAGAGATAATCTCAAATACATCGACGACCACAACGCCGCCGCCGACGCCGGAGAGCACACCTTCCGTCTCGGCCTCAACCGTTTCGCCGATCTCACCAACGAGGAGTATCGCGCCAAGTTCCTCGGGTACCGATCCGCTGGCCGACGCCGACGCCTATCCGCCTCCGGAAGCGCCGGCGACACGGTCGGCTCCGGCAAATCGCTTCCGAGTTCGATAGACTGGAGGGAGAAAGGCGCCGTCGTCCCGGTGAAGGACCAGAGCAGCTGCGGTGAGTTCGATTTCTTCCGATGTTATTTCTGTCTTCTAGTGCTTTCCTCTTCTCCTTTTTTTGTACCTCCTCTCCACGGCCTTTCTTAGATCTGAAGCATTCGTACTCAAATCCCGGTCTTCTGGCCTGTTTATAAGAACGTTTCATGCTAAAAAAATCGTTCGATTCGTTTCTATTAATCGGTGTAACGAAAATTCAGGGAGCTGCTGGGCTTTCTCAACCGTCGCCGCGGTGGAGGGTATCAACCAGATCGTTACCGGAAACCTAACCTCACTGTCAGAGCAAGAGCTGATTGACTGCGACACTGCGGTCAACGAAGGATGCAACGGTGGGCTGATGGACTATGCCTTCGAGTTCATCATCAACAATGGTGGAATTGACACGGAAGAAGATTATCCCTATCAGGTCAGGGATGGCAGATGCGATATTTACAGGGTAAGAAAAATTATTATTATTATTATTTCTTCTTTGGGAATCTTTTTGATGAAGTGGCCTTATTAAAACATACCTTACTTGCAGAGAAATGCTCATGTTGTCACCATAGATGGCTATGAAGATGTGCCGGAGAACGACGAGAAGTCTCTGCAGGAAGCAGTTGCCAGCCAGCCGGTCAGCGTGGCCATTGAAGGCAGTGGCAGGGCATTCCAGCTCTATTCATCGGTGAGACCCAATTCAGATCTGAATTAGATTGACTTAATAGTGGGGTTTGTTAATCTATTAAATGTAGATGCCTTGTTCTTCTTTTCATTCTTTTGGTTGTTATGTTAGTAATTTATCAAGTATTGAGACTATTTCCTCTAAAACAAAATATTGTAGACTTATTTCCAACCAGCACTAAAAACTATAATGACTGATTTCAACAATTTGCTAATTTTTCCAAAAAAGGTCTTTATTGATTGTTAGATTATCTAACTAATGTTATAGAAAATTCACCAATATTATGGTTAGCTTCTGAGTTCTGCCTTCTTTATGATGGCAGAGAATATGTTTTCAGGCTGTTTTTCTTGGCTGCTGTCATCTTCCAAGCATTTTTTTTCCTTCAGTAGTAACTGCTCCACTCTTGGTCTTTGTAGGATCTTTTTTTTTGGTTAAGTTATGTTTGAATTAGTACTTGTTTTGTTTGATCCAAATTTTATTTGAGAAAGGGATGCTATTAATTGGTAAAGAAGTAATGATTGCCATGTTTGGTGTGTTGCAAATTAAAACTTCACGATCAATACTGAACAGCCCGGTGAACAGAGCATCCCAACACAGTGAGGGTCTGGGGAAGGGTCCCTCCACAAGGGTGAAGTTTTGACAAACCTTACCCTATATTTTTGCAAGAGTCTGCATCCATGTGTGAAAAAGTAATAAGAACAAATTGAGGGGATTATATTAGACGGACTTTGGTAATAATGTATAGTCTGAAAATGTACGATCGGATATCGACTGCATGGTTTGTCGACTGCATCGACTGCATGGTTTGTCGACTGCATCGACCACACCGACTGCATACTATCTCGATTGCATCGACTACATCAGCTGAACCATTCAACCGACAAACTATCAAACAACCTTTCTGAATGTATTGATTATATCGACTGCATCGGCTTGACCATCCAGTCGACAAGTCTGTCAAATTGTTTCTAATCAACTAAGACATCCAGCCGATAAATTTTGCCTCCACACTCATTTCTTATATGAGTCTAGCCACCTCGATCAATTATCCAATTTCTCGTACGTTATTATGTGCGACCCCCATAAACTCATATTACGTTTGCAGCGAGACTAACTCGTTGACTACTTTTAGATAACAAATACACAAACAGTTTACCACTTGAGGTAGAAAGTATCAACTATAATCTCACAATTAATGAGCGACATCTAACAATGCATCATTGCTACCTGAGTAATATAAGAGTTTGTAACTCAATGAACTTAATATGATCAATGTTTCATTGTCGTCATGTCCATTTGTCTCTTACATTTAGATTGAACTCGAGGCATATACGTATCACCTTCTTAATAATTCAATATTAGTTTTTTGATCTAAAATGGACTTCCAAAAATTGGTGAGTCTAATATCATATATTGAATCAACTAAGCATGATCATGCATTTCTTAGTCTCATTCTATTAAAAGACCTATAGATGTAACTCATGTTATATAGGTGGACAAATCTCATTTCTGTCCACATACAAACACCCAAATGATTCGCAACGTACCCAATAACCACTCTTATCATTAACATTTCTCAAGTAAGACTTTAAATGTCATCAAAGCACGCTCTTTCTCACTTGATAAATGTTGTGACTTCAGGTCAAAGAACCACAAACATCATTGTCATTTGATACCTACTTGTGACACGTTTATATAACAATCCACACAGTAGTCTTAGGATTGGTCTGTCCAATACAACTTGTTCACTAATAAGTACTCATATGATGACTTGATATCACAATATCATGACCTGTGAGAACCGTCTATCAGTAAACACACATATTAGTCTTAATGTATCATCATCACCCCGATTTTTAAGATGATACGACGACTAGAGATCATTTAATAATGATGCTTCTTATAAATATAAGTCCTCACATTCAAGTCACACACTTGAATTCTTATGGAAGAAAATATTTTAAGGGCATTTATTACGTTAATTAATCTATCACATAGAAACGAATTGATATAATAAAAGAACTTGTCATAAACATAAAATGAAATACACAGTACTCTATTCATCATATGAATTACAACCGACGAATATACAATCCAGAAGACTCACACTAAAGCTCATCATTTAGGCATCTAATATTCATTCATCTAATATGACAATCATGCTTTCTCTGTGTAAGAGCTTTCATCAGTGGATCCGTAATATTTTCCTCAATCGGTACGCTGCATATGCTCACATCTTCTCGATTGACAATCTGTCGAATAAGATGCAACCGCCGAAGTATATCCTTGGAGCGATGATGAGATCTAGGTTCCTTAGCTTATGCAATAACACCGTTGTTGTCACAGTAAAGAATTACTGAATCTACAATGTTAGGAACTATATCAATCTCACTAATGAATTTTCTAATGCACACAGCCTCCTTCGTCGTACTTGTAGCGACGATATACTCAGGCTCAATTGTAGAATCAACAACTATCTCATGTTTGGAACTCTTCCAACTCCTCCATTCAGGCAAAACACAAAACCTGATTGACACTTTGAGTCGTCTCTATCAGTTTGGAAACTAGCATCCGTGTAACCCTTTACAACGAGTTATTCCTCTCCACCAAATACCAAGAATACATTATTAATCATTCTCAAGTATTTTAGGATATTGTTGACTGCTGTCCAGTAACTATCACCAGAATCAGACTGATATCTGCTAGTCATGCTCAAAACATATGAGACATCGGGTCGAGTACACGACATCACATACATGATTGATCCAATTGGTGTAGCATATGAAATCAACTTCATGTGGTCCTTATCTTCCGACGTATGATTGGATATCATTTGTTCAAAACTGGACAATGGCATGCATGTTCTTTTGATCATTTCGTTCAGTTGCACTGCACCCCTTCAATTATTATTGTTTTAAACAATTCAGGTTTTTAGCTCACTTTCTCACTAAAACATTGAATCTACTTCATATTGATGAATCAAATTTTTTTAATTCATTTAACATCTATATAAAATAAAAAAAACATCGAATCTACTTCACATTGATGAATCAATTTTTTTTTAATTCATTTAACATCTATATAAAATCAAGATGACGAATATCATTAAAGAAATATAAGATTCATTACTTTGTTAAATGATACTTCCTTGCCTGACATAAATGTATAAGGATTCAATTTTCTTTTTGCCTCCATTATCTGTTTAGTTGATATTTTCAGAAGAGTTTGTCTTCATTGGCTTATTCCAGGACCTGTAGATATTTGGAAGATTGAAAATTGAGAATCCTTTTGACAGTAGAATGATAAAAATTTGAATATTAAACTGATTCCTGAAAGGATAAAGAGGATAGGGTGTTAATGGTAATTCAAAAATGAAGAAGAAAACAGGATAGGGTGCCATGAATTGTGTTGTCCTAATGATCTTCTCTATCCTTCCCTCCCCCTCTCTCTTACCAGGTTCCTCCAAGTGTTGTTTATGCGTATGTGTGTGTGTGTGTGTATCTATATCTATATACACTAGCATCTTCGAACGCCCGTTCTCAATGCGTCGCTGCGGGCTTCGCCCGCTTGACAACGACATTGGTCGTGGGCGGCAACATGTGTCGTGGGCGGCGACATGTGTCTTGGGCAGCCTACAGCCGCATCCAGGCGGGCTTTGCCCCCCAACAGTTATTTAAAATTTTAAAATATAAAAGTATTCTAAATTTTATTTATTAGAATTTTTAATAATTTTATTAATTATTAGAACAAATATAATTAATTTTATTAATTATTAAATTAAAAAAAAGAAAAAAAAAATAAACCCGCATAGGGGTGGTGCGGGTTCCCTCTGCCACCGCCGGCGGCCTTCCCGTCGCCTACCGGGAGGTTCTCCGGCCTCCGACAAACCCGTCAGGGGACGCCGGGCAGGCCGGCGGCGGCAGAGGGAAGCCGTGCGTGGCTATTTTTGGCGGAACATGGTGTCGGGGTTTTCGGGAGTTGCAGGGAAGCGTTTTTTGGAGGATATTATATTGGCAATCCGCATCAAAAGAATCTGACGACCATTTTTTGAAAAACCTCATCCAATTGTCCAGATCTGTTGTTTGGTGATCCTCCAAATATCACTATTGTTTTATATAATAAAAATATACACACACACACACACACACACACGAGCATCTTCGCACATGCTACGTCCGTGCTCGATGCTCTCGGGCGGTCTTTGGCCGTATCCAGGCGGGCTTTGCCCTTTCCCCCGTGCTTAATTCTCCGGGCGGCCTTCGGCCGCTTCGCTTCTATGCAATCCACCAGCTCAGCGTCACACCCGCCACTCGCGACCCCCCGAAGCACGTATGCAAAATCAAACAACAACCATAGTGCTCCTGGGGGCGCCAGTGGCGAGTGCGACGCCGAGTTTGGGGCCCCTGCTGTGTAGCCTCTATTTCTGGCTTTCACTGGTTCGTTACCTTTATCTATTGTTTCTCTCGTTGTACATGGGTCTACTTGATAAAACATAAAAATGAGGTTTTTTCATTATTTCAACGATTTCATAAAATGGTGGCTACTCAGTTTAATGATACTATCAAAGTTTTGCGGAGTGATAATGGTAGAGTATGTCGACTCTTCCTTTGAGCGTTATTTTAGTGATCATGACATTATCCATCAAACATCTTGTGTCTTTACCCCGGCTCAAAATGGGGTTGTCGAGCACAAGAATCAACATCTCTTGGAGGTCGCTCTTGTCACCTCCTGAAGATGCACCTCTCTTAAGTTTTTTTGGGGTGTTGCGGTTCTCACTTCGGCATACCTCATTAATCGGTTGCCAACTCGTGTTCTTGACCACAAATCACCTCTCCAAATCCTTTTTGTCTCTCCATCCACTCTTCCACCTCGGATCTTTGGATATGTGTGTTTTGTCCATGTCTATCCCACTTCCAAACTTGATCATCGTGCCTTAAAGTGTATCTTTATTTGGTATTCTCCAACACAAAAAGGATACAAATGCTTCCATCCAGCTTTCAAAAAGATCTTCGTTACTATGGACGTCACCTTTATGGAGTTCAAGGCCTACTACCAGTCCTCTCTACAGGGGGAGTCCTCACTTCAGGGGGAGTTTCATCCAATGGAAGTGAGTTCTTTTCCTCTTCTTATTCCTCCTACCGTGATTATTCCCACTTCTACCTCTCCTTCAGTGATCCATGCTGTGCCTACTCCTCTTGTGACAGCTCCTCCTTTATAGGTGTATACTCGACGGAAAAGGTGTTCAGATACATCAGCATCTCTTAGGTTTCTTGCGCCAACATCGAATCCTTCTTTGGGCTCTCAAGGTATCTCTATCCAACATTCGATGTCCCACTTTGTGTCCTACAACTCATTATCTCCTTCACATATGCTCTTTGTTGCCTCTCTCTCTCCTCTATTTCTATCCTGTCAAGTTGATAGGATGTTATTGCTCACCCAAAGTGGCAGGATGCTATGCGTGAGGAGATGTTGGCCCTGAAAAAGAATTGCACTTTGGATTTGGTTCATTTGCCACCTGGCAAGACTGTGGTTGGATGCAAATGAGTGTTCTCCGTTAAGCAGAACTTTGAAGGTGTTGTTGAGCGGTATAAGGATCGATTGGTGGCTAGGGGCACCAAACCATGAGGATTGACTACCAAGAAACCTTTGCTCTTGTGACGAAGATAAATTCTATAAGAGTTTTGCTCTCGTGTGCTGCCTGCAAAGGATAGTCGCTAACTCAATTGGATGTGAAAAATGCGTTTCTTCACTGGGACATGAAAGAAGTCTACATGTCGTTACCGCCTGTTCTTTCCCTAGCAGGATCCGGGGGAAAGGTATATAGGCTGAAGAAAGCCTTATATGGCCTAAAACAATCCCCTTGAGTCTGGTTTGGGAGATTTCATAGAGCTATGGTCGCATTTGGATACTCCCAAAGCAATCCTGATCGCACCTTATTTGTAAGACGCAAGCATGTGAGGCTCACAGTCCTTATTGTTTATGTGGATGATATTATTATCACTGGTGATGATACTGAAGAAATCCATCTCTGAAACAATGATTGACAAAGGAATTTAAAGTAAAAGACCTTGGAAATCTCAGGTACTTCCTTGGGATTGAGGTCGCTCGATCGAAGCATGGTATATTCATATCCCAGAAGAAGTATATTCTTGACTTGCTTCAGTCGTGTGGGTTGAGCGGATGCAGACCTGCTGACACCCCAATTGAAGTCAACCACAGGATTGGGTAGAGATGATGGAGAAGCGGCTACTGATGTTGCTGGATTTCAAAAATTGTCCGGTGCACTTTTGGTTATTGCTCGTTTGTTGGTGGTAATTTGGTAACGTGGAGAAGTAAAAAAAATGTGGTTGTCGGGTCAAGTGCAGAGGCAGAATTTAGAGCCGAGGTTCATGGGATTTGCGAAGGACTGTGAATTAAATCCTTGTTGGATGATCTTGGCATGGTGAATAAAGACCCCATAAGACTCTACTGTGATAGCAAAGCCGCCATTAGCATAGCTCACAACTCAGTCCAACATGACCGCACAAAGCATGTTAGAGGTTGATCGTCACTTCATCAAAGAAAATATAGAAAGAGGTGTTGTGAGCACACCATTTGTTCCTTCAGATCAGCAGCTTGCGGATGACCTCACCAAGGTTTTAAGTCAGACTGCGTTCAAAAAAATTATGTGCAAGTTGAGCATGCAAAATATCACACGTCCAACTTGAGGGAGACTGTTAGATTTATCTTTTCTTTTTCATGTTTTTACCTTTATTGTATTTCACTCATATATAGGATGAGAACCTCTCTTTATTGGTGAGTGTATCATTTCTTTCTCTCGATCAACATATACATATCATTTTATTATTCCAATTTCAGTTTTTGTGATAGAATTTCTTTTTGCAACCGAATTTTAAAAATATCAATTACAAGTATGCATACTGAATTCCATTGTTTAACTGAACACTAGAATTGAAATTTAGGCTCTATTTGGTTTGGCGTTTTGCCGCTCCGTTTGGGGCAAACGCTGCCGGAAGGCGGGTAAACAAATGAATCTCCGGTGGCGTTTGCTCCGTTTCCACCCGTCCGCCATGAGAAACGCCACAAAAAACTCCGTTTGGAGAAGCCACCTTCCCCCTCCGATTCGAACACTCCGTTTCCACCCGCCGGATCGATCCGCCGCCACTGAATCAAATGAAAGCCTTAGACTAATTCCAATTTCAAGTGATCTGAATTCATGTCAGCAATTTCAATTCCTTCCAACCAAACAGTCCTCTTCAAATAATTGCACCGATCAAAACAATTTCCTGTCATTTATTTAGGTTATTAATTCCTAAGAAAGCCATGCTAAATATTTGTTGGTTTAGAAGGGAAGGTACCTCTCCAAATAAGCATTATAAGTTGCATATAGTTTACATTCTATCGTTGAACATTGCAATGTAGATAGCTCTGAGTAATAACTGCACTAAACAAAACCACATCTAAAGTATAATAATTATTATAATACTTTCTTTTTGAGGGTTTGAGACAAATGAGACAGGGTATGCTGAATATCAACTATCTGTGAAGAATTGTCAGTATAGAACTTTTATTTTCTGAATTGGCATGCTTTATTAGATATTTAGATATCAATGCTTTGTAGTCTTCTTAATAACTCCTGAATGTTTACACTTGTTTTGTATTTCTAATCTAACCATGATTTTATTTAGGGGATTTTCTCTGGAAAATGTGGCGTCGATCTTGATCATGGTGTCACAGCAGTAGGCTATGGAGCCGAGAATGGCAAGGAGTACTGGATTGTGAAGAACTCTTGGGGCACTGATTGGGGAGAGGATGGATACATCAGGCTAGCTCGCAATATTGGATTGTCTTCCGGCAAGTGTGGTATCGCAATGCAAGCATCCTATCCCATCAAGAGCAACCCGAACCCGCCCAATCCCGGACTGTCTCCTCCATCCCCGGTGAGGCCTCCGTCGATCTGCGACAATTACTACTCGTGCCCGGAGAGCACCACCTGCTGCTGCGTCTACGAGTACAACGGCTTTTGCTTTTCCTGGGGTTGCTGTCCGCTCGAGGGCGCCACCTGCTGCGACGATCACTACAGCTGCTGTCCGCATGACTACCCCATCTGCAACATCGAGGCTGGTACCTGCCTCATGGTAAGGATTCTGTCTCTTCTGTCGTCAATAGTTTGTGGTTTTCTAAAAATGCTATAAATTGTTTTGGGAATTAGAAGATTGGAGAATGTCTTATGAGTAGACATTTTCACCAGGAAGGGTAAGATATTTGAGAGGATTAGGTCAGCAGAAATCCGGATGTAAAGATTTTCATTATGGCTCATTTGATTGCTTGGAGTTAGAAAACCCAAGCAAATGAATATCAAATTTAATTTCTTATAGAGTAAAATACATTCAACACTCCTGAATTTTTCAATAAAGAGATATAAAACTTTAGTTTAAAAAAACATTTGAAATCTTTACATTCTTAGATGGAAGTCAAATAGAACAATTTTTTTAAAAAAATCTGAATAAAAGATCAGTAAAATAACAATTTAATATGAAAACAAAAGAACCCAAGGTTTCTCAATGATGAGATGGTTCCACTGGCATCGAGCTGTTCACACCAGCATTTGGCGAATCTTTCTTGTAACGGCGCTTGTTGTTTTGTAGGGTAAGAACAATCCGCTGGGAGTGAAGGCGCTGGCGCGCACTCCCGCAAAGCCTCATTGGGCGTTTGCTGATGCTGATGGCGCGCACAGCAGCGCATGAGAACCAGAGGTCGACGACAATGTAGGAGTAGAAGGTGAGTGATGGTCTTTCTTGTGAACATGGCCAAGTCCGCTCCTCACCAGTATGCTTTACTTTTGCTTGAACAAAAAACTCTATTTTGTGTCCTTGTTAATTAAATTGTATTGCGCCTGAAAACTCGGAGTTCCAGTATGTAAATAGCTCCAACAAGTTTCAGCATATCATTATATCCAGTATGGTCAGTTAAACTCCCAGGTCTCTCTTTGTATTATTATTGTCCACTGCTATGAAATTGATTGCTGCTGCTCTCTCTCTTTTTTACTTCAAAATTGCTTGATGTTTAATGTGTTGATGGGTGTTCTAAGTCTTACACTAGTTGATGGTTTGATAATGATAAGGGATATTGACTGTCACTCCAGCCAGCCAAATGATATATATATATATATATATATATATATATATATATATATATATATACATACGAGGCACGGGCTACGCTGCTCGATGGTATCCAAGCGCAAGGGCTTCTCCCGTGCTCGATCCGTATCAAAGCGGGTTGCACCCACACCAAGACGGACAGTGTGGAGTACTCAAAATGACCGTGTTTTGTCAAAAAACACTTTTTATGCAATCTTACCTGATGATCCAATGGCTAGTTGATCTATGGTGTGCGCTTTAGATATGAGGTACGCGTAAGAGTCTCACTTGGAATTATCAACAATTTATTTACATGATGAGGTATACATTGCGAGATATGATTTACAATGTACCCGATGGAAACCAAAAATGCAAGCAAGAGAAACCGCGCGGTCTGCAAACTATAATCGCATAAACCGCACAAGCCGCTGACCGCAAGCCCTGCTCGCCGAAACCGCCAAGTCGTCAACTGCAACCAAGCCGCACAGACTGCCTTTATTGAACGTTGATGAACTGAATAGAACTCGTTGATAGACCGGGCGAACTGATCAAACTAATCGCAACTCCGAGGAAGTGACTTCAAGCCGCTAAGACTGCGACCTGTTGTATACCACTGACTGTAACCGCAAACCATTCCACACTGAGCCTTCCAACAAGTTGCATGGTCGTCCAATACTAGTCACACAGCCTGCACAGACAAGTCAACTTCACTTAGTCGCATCGGTTAGAAAACCGTAATCGCAAGATCAAAACGCGAGCTGAGATCTCACTGTTCTTGTTATTTATGACGAGCTGATGACTCTTATTTATAAGCGACTAGAGAAGTGCGGTCACTGCCCATAGCGATAGGATAACCGCTCATCAACCCGCAGCTAGCACTACCTATCCGCACAAGTGCGGATACCAGCGTCAGTCCGCCAGAGATAACCATCTAACCGCATATGCGGCTAGAACCATCAACCTGCATAGAAGAGCAAACACTTCCCTCGGCCCGCGTGGACTTGAGAAGATCAATCACGCGTCCTGAGCCAAGCCCTCTCCCATGACGATCAGTCGGACTCCGACACCAGACCACGAAGTTTAGCGGTCTCCACTCCAGATCGCTCATCACAGCAGCCCGCGGCTAGACAACCAACTATACTTGTCACAACACCGTGACCAAGTCAACAACCCAGCGAACTTTGGCATTAACCCACCCGAGAAGGCTCTAGCGAACTGTGTGGTTAGCCTCCGCAAATTGCGCTAACCGCTTGCCTCCTTGCAAGCTAGAGAACCTACCAGCTTTAAGCGGACTGTGCAGTCTCACAGTCCAAACCGCAACGACCGCGGTTAGACAAAGATATCCTCCCGATTACCTCCCTGGGTACTTACTGAACCAGACCGCAAGAGAGAAGAATGGTCAGCCAAAAACTGGCTATCCGCCAACAGCTAGCCGCCAGACCGACGACAATCTCTGCGGTCTGTGCGGTCTGCCCAATCAGACACTCCCCCTTGAAGTGTGAAGTGAAAACCAGCCCTAGCAAACTCCATAACCGAGTAAACGGTCCCTTCGACAACAACTTCGTGAAGATATCCGCGATGTTGTCCTGACTCTGCACATACTCAACCATCAAAGACCCCTCCAACGCTTTCTCCCGAACGAAGTGATGATCGATCTTGATGTGTTTGGTTTGCGCGTGATAAGCTGGATTATTGATCAGTTTGAGAGTACTCTCGTTGTCATCACGCAGCAGATTAGGACCCCGCACCTCCTTATGGATGCCCTTCACTAATTTCCTGAGCCAGATGGCTTCCTGAGCTGTCAAGGCTGAAGCCTTGTACTCTGCTTCCGTAGTTGAGACAAACACTGAATCATGTTTCTTGCTACACCACGAGATAGCTGTCGTTCCGCACATGAAAACATATCTCGGCGCCGACTTCAGATCATCAGAATCTCCTCCATAATCAACATTTGTGTAACCATGCAACTTGAAACTCGTGTCCCTCTCGTAAAAGAGGCTCATGCCCGAGCTGGACTTCACGTACTTCAGAATGTTCTTAACCGCCACTAGACGAGGCTTCCACGGCTACGTCATATATCAACTTGGCCCACAACATAAAAAATATCTGGCCTTGTAATCGTCAGATATATGAGACTCTCCATGAGCCCGGAACATCAAGGGATCTGAAAGAACCCTTCCCTCATTATGCCAAAACTTTAGACTAACCTACAGGGGAGTAGAGTTGTTCTTCCCTTCCCGCATGCTGAATCGCTTAACGATTCTCTCCGCATAACCCTTCTGGGAAACAAGCACGTCGTTCTTCTTCCTCTCAATCTCGAGCCTAAGGAAATCGCGGAGCTCCTCAAGATCTTTTATCTCGAACCTGATAGCTAGCTCAGCCCTGAGCCTAGCTACTTCTTCCTCTGAGTTTCCCGTGACGATCATATCGTCAACATATAGCAGTACCAAGACCTGAATCTTCCACCTCTTCTTAACAAACATATTGAATCTGAGTCCGAAGCAAAGTATCCACAGAACTAAAGGTATTTTGCGATCTTCTCATACCATGACCGAGACGCCTGCTTCAAACCATAGAGGACCCTCTTCAGTTTACAAACATGTCATGTATGTTCTTCAGATACATAACCAGATGGCTGCACCATAAATGTCCTTGTCAATCTTACCGTAAAGGGAATCATTTTTATGTCGAGTTGTCAAATCCTCCACCGTTGGCAAGCCGCCAAAGAAATCACCACCCGAACTGAAGTCATTTTGGCCACCGGACTGAACGTCTCTTCATAATTTTCCCAGTACTGCTGCGAGAACCCCCGAGCTACATGGTGAGTCTTGTACCGCACGATATTGCCGCCAGACTTCTTCTTCAGCTCGTAAACTTGCTTGCATGTTACAGGAGTGATGCCTTCGACCTTGGGCACAAGATCTCAAGTCTCGTTCGTCCTGAGGGCAGCCATCTACTCATCTATAATATCTTCTCACTCCTTAATGTCAGTGGCGTTTTCAAAGCATGACGGTTCCCGCTCATCTAAGGGACCTGCGAAGAAATATGAGACAAAACTCATCATGTTCCCGTCCGTATATCGAGCCTGTAAAATAATGGCCCTTTTTGACCTCCGCAGGGCTTGACCCTGATCCACCTATTCTGCTACTTCTGAACTAGCTCTCCTCACGGGCACTTCATGAGCATCGCTCCCCCTTCTTCCAGATCCAAAAGTTTCCGCCCCGAAGCTAGATGCCACCAGAGCACCTGGTGACACAGACAGCTCTACTAGAAGATCCCGAGCAGCTTGAACTTGCCCTCCGTCAGACTTGCTTTCTTGTAGCTCCATAGACGAGCTACTCTGATATGACGTCAATTCGTCAAATACCACATCCCGAGAGACAACGAACTTCCGTGTCTCTGGATCCATGCATTTTCAGTCCCTCTTCCTCTTATCATATTTGACGAAGACTAGCTTTCACATCTAGCTTCGTTCTGAGAGCGTCTGGAACATGCACGTAGAGGTTGACTCGAACTCCCGAAGATGTTCCACACTGGACTTCTCCTTAAACATCAGCTTATGTGGAGACTTCGTGTTGTTCGAATTGAGGGGCATCCGGTTGATGACATATGCCACACATGTCATTCCATCTGTCCATAAGGTCCTGAGAATGCCTTTGACGTGAAGCCAGGACTTGCAGGTCTCTGTCAAATGAGAAATCTTCTATTTTGCAACTCTGTTCTATTATAGAGTATGTGCACAAGCAAGCTCCCTACGGATTACGAGCTTTTTACAGAAGTTGGCGAACTTGTTTGAGTTGAACTTTCCTCCATTGTCAGTTCTCAATTTCTTGATCCGCAGACCGAGCTGACCCTCCTTGAGCTCCTTGATTTCCGCGAACTTTCCGAACGCTTATGACCACTCCTTCATAAAGTATACTCAAGTATACCTTGAAAAGTCATCAACCAAAACCAACATATACCTACTACCGTCGAGACTGGGGGTGACGGTGGATCCTGTCAGATCACCGTGGATGCACTCCAACAATATTTTGTATCTGGTCTGTGATTTGTCAAATGGAAGGCGATGAGCCTTTCCATACTGACATACTGCATAGACATGACCGTCTCCAAAAGATAAAAGATTAGACATGTCATGCACCAGACCTCTTGCCGCCATAGCCTTCAACTTATCCATCACAAAATGCCTCAACCTCTTATGACAGATAGCTGCGCTGTCATTTGCCCTCATGTTCTCAATATAGGAGCTTGTCGTCAACACAAACAAGTCCTTCACCCTTCTTCTAACATGTGTGACATCAACTTTCACAACTGACACATTTCGGAGAAATTTCACTGCTGTTGAGGCAATCAGAACGTGATACCTATTGTCTACAATGTTGGTCACCGAGAATATGTTTTTCTTCATCCCGGACACATGATACACACTCATCAACACGAGTCGCCCCGATCACTGACTAAAGAAATTGTCCCATCTTTCTCTGCTTCATGCACAGTATCATCAGTCGTAATAATAACATCATTACTTTTATACTCTTGCAGTGAAGAGAATTTTTACTCGTCCCCGGTGAGGTGATGATCACACTCCGAGTCCACAATGCAGTCCTCCTGATAGTTGACGGAGGCAAGCACACAGACACAAGTGCCCGTCTTGAACGCACTCCCCCATCCTCCTTCCCGAGCTCTGGATTCAGCCTATCCCTTCCCTGCAGCAAGATCCAACTGAAGATTCACTCTACAGTCCTTCCGGATGTGAGTAAGATTGTTGCACCTGTAGCCCCGAGGTCCTACTCTCTTCTTCCCGTCATTCTGCTTAGCAGTCTTGCTCCTTTCCTGTTGTGATGAAGAAAACAGGTCTGTTGAGTTTTACAGATCTTGGAATGAGCATGAGTTATCTCAACTAAAGTTAGTCACAACCAGAACACATGTAGCAACAAAAGTCTTCTTGATAACATCAATCTTCTTTACAAAGCGAGACATACATGTCGAGACATGATTCGTCAAAACCACCACAGGGAAAGCAGAGACGAATACAAATACAAGTCAAGTCAAGCCGCGCGAACTGAACACGTAGCTGCCGGATCTACTGCTTAACTAAGGAGTTCGCACAGTCCGCCAGGTCTCCAAACTGCAAACCAAGCCGTGCGGACTGCCCCTCATTCCAATGCTAAGCTCTAGCCACCGATCTGCAAGCCGCCTGACCACGAGGTCACCTAGCCGCCAGATTGCACAAACTGCTGATGCCGAACTGAACAGGCCGCCTGAGGCAGACGACTTATTGAACCTGGAAACAAGTTGCCAAAGAGAAGACCGCCTGGTCGCAGTGCGCGACCTGCTGTTTACTGTATGTTGCTTAACCGCAGAGTCTGCACTGTCCCTGACCGCAATCAGAGCCAAGTCCTGGCTTTCCAGCGCTATCCGCACAACCTGCACATCACAAACCGGTCAACTCCATCAACCCGCGCGGATACTAAAATCCAGTCCGCAACAACTGTTGGCGGGCTCACTTACTGTTCATTCGCTCTCATAATTCCTGATGTGACATGAGTCCTATTTATAGGCACGATGAGGAGTGTGGTCACCGCCATATCCGATAGAATCACTGCCTCATCCCGCAGCAAGAACGAGTGTATCCGCAAGCCGTGGGTACACTCCCAGTCCGTCGTGGCCTCTGCAAATAGCCAGACCGCCTAAGCTTTACCAAGTCCGGACAATGACCCAGTCCGCCTTGTCGCCAAAAGGCCAACCAAAACAGACTGCAACCTGCAGTCACTGCAACAACACCTTGCCCGCTTAACCGCGGACACTGCTCCAGTCCGCATAAAATGCAGACTCAGCTCCAGTCCGCATATCCTGAGTCCACAGCCACCCCAACAAGGCAACCACCAGATTCAGCGGACGCAGCTCCAGCCCGCACGCCTTGCGGATGCAACTCCAGTCTGTATTCCCCAAGCTCGCAACCAAGGCACACTGCACTGCTGCTGAGCTTGGCGGACTGAGAAACAGTCCGCGCTTACCTGTGCGATATCCCCGGACTGAGCCAAACATGGACTTTATTCTGAACCACCCAAGTCCACTTCACCAGTCATAAGGGCCAGTCCGTACTTACTGGCGGACACTGGATCCAGTCCGCCTGCTCCGGCGAACTCCATCAACTGTCCACACTGACTGGTGACCTCCGCGGCTTCCACTAGCCGCTCCTCCAGAGCTAGACCAAAGCTTCTGCCAAGTCGGTCTGCCGAGCTCCAGTCCAGTCCGCTCTTTACCGGACTCCGCGGATAGAGTCGTTATCCGCCCGGTTACCTCCTGGGATCCAACTTCCTGTTGAGCATAAGCCGATCTGGCAAACTGCTGCTTCTGTTCGCTTAGTCCGCGTGAACAGACTGCCCAGGCCGCCAAAGAACAAGCTGTCTTCAACAGCTCTGCCGACTTGGCTATCCGCCAATCCTATCTGTGTAGTCCGCGCGGACAGGTCCCCTAAGTCCAATCACCCACTTTCACTTCACAATTTTCAACACTCCCCCATGAAGTGAGAAGTGGTGAACAACCCCAGCAGATCCCATAACCTTGCACCTGGTCCCTCCGATAGCGCCTTCGAAGAGATGTCCAAGACATAGTCTCTGCCCTGCATATCCTGGACCATGAGGGAGCCCTCCAGCATCTCCCAAAAGGAGACATGCTTCCCTCTGCCTTCTTCTTCAGCTTTGAGCTCCACTCGTGCGTCACAGGAGTATCACCAACAACCTTGGGTACAAGGGCCCAAGTCTCATCACCTCTAAGAGTAGTCACATCCTCAGCCTTGGTGTCATCCACCTCCTTGACTCCAGTGATGTCATCACAGCTAGAAGGTACTCGCAACGTTCCCTTCGCTATATCGAGCTGGTGGGTTACTGATCCTCTTCGACCTCCGAAGAGCCTGGTCACGGCTAGCCACCTCCGCTGCTCCTCTTGAACCAGCTCCGTTCCCGAGCAATCCCGGAACAATGCTCCCCTTGTTTCCTGAACAAGAAGCCACCGTACTGGAACCAGGAGCACCTGGAGCAACGCTCCCCCTGCTACCTGAACCAGAGGCCTCCGCTCTCGAACAAGAACTGCCTGGAACATCGCTCCCCCTGCTTCTCGAAGCAGAAGCCTCCGTCTTCGAGCCAGAAGCACCTGGAGCATCGCTCCCCCTGCTTCCCGAACCTGACGCCTCTGCTCCGGAGCTAGAACAACCTGGAGCTCCTGGTGACACAGGAAGCTCCATATGACCCTTAGCAGCAGCCTCCTTCAGCTCACCATCTGACCTGCTCTCCTCCAGCTCCACACAAGAGCTACCCTAATATGACGTCAGCTCATCGAAGACAACGTCTCTCGACACGATGAACCTCTTCGTCGCGGGATCCATACACCTTCATCTCCTCTTCTGCTCATCATACCCAACAAAGACTAGCTTCGTCTTGAGAGCATCTGAAGCATGTACATAGCAGGTAGAACCAAACACCCGAAGGTGCTTCACATTAGGCTTCACCCCGAACATTAGCTCATATGGAGTTTTCACATTGATCGGACTAAGAGACATCCGATTGATGACATGTGCCGCACAGGCCATCCCTTCCGCCCAAAAAGCCTTAGGAATGTCTTTGCACTGAAGCCAATACTTGCAGGTCTCCGTCAACAGACGGATCGTCCGATCTGCAACACCACCTTGCTGTGAAGTATGTCCACGAGAAAGCTCCCTTCGGATCTCATGCTTCCTGTAAAAGTTCGAGAACTTGGTTGAGCCGAACTCACCACCGATGCTTGTCCTCAACTTCTTTATCCGCAGGCCAAGCTGTCCCTCCACAAGCTTCTTGAACTCCACAAACAAGTGGAACATGTTCGACTTCTCCTTCATGAAGTATACCCAAGTATACCTCAAATAGTCATCAATCAATATCAACATGTACCTGCTGCCTCCAAGACTGGCGGTGACGGTCGGTCCCACCAGATCACAGTGGACAACTTCCATGGGTGTTTTGCATCTGGACCGCGCCTTATCAATAGTAAAGCGATAAGCTTCACCGTGCTGACATCCCGCGTAAGCTTTACCGTCGCCGTAGGATGACCATCTAGGCAAGCCTCTTACGAGTCTTCTTACCGCCATTGCTTTCATCTTGTCCATCCCCACATGCCCCAGTCTTTCATGCCAGATAGCTGCACTATCACTGGCCTTCATCCGATCCGCACCAGAACTTGTTGATAACACAACCAATTTCTTCTCCTTACTCCTAGCAAGAGCAACGTTCACTGAGTGCAAGACAACCTTACACTCCTTTCTGAGATGACCATGTTGCTTGCATCTATACCACCTTTGTCCTTCCTTCCTCTTCCCATCACGCCTAGGAGGACCACTTCTCTCTTGCTGATATGAAGTAGAAGGATCATCCTCAGCAGCAACTTTCACCTCCTTGTTGAACAACCCATCAAGGGAAGTCCAAACCTCTGCAGCTGACCGACATCCACTGATGTGGTCCAAGAGCACTGATGAGATCACCTAGACTCCGCTCTCGCATTTGTCTCCTTCCAAGCTCTCATCGCTTCAGCATTGCCCGCAGTAATCTCTTGTCTTTCTGCTCCTCACACCACCTCCCAAAGGTCCTCGCCAAGAAGAAAGCTCTCCATACAAGACTTCCACCTCTCAAGGTTAGTCTCTGTAAGGAGTTCAATTCCAAGACCACTTGCATATCCCACTGCCATGGTTCTACCACTGGTTCCCTCTTCACAAGAGCAACAACCACTTCAGTTGATCACTGCTTATCCAATCCAACTTCCACCCTCTGATACCATGTTGAGTTTTTCGGATCTTGTAATGAGCAGGGGTTATCTCAACTAAAGCTAGTCACAACCAGAACACATGCAGCAACATGAGTCTTCTTGATAATATCAATCTTCTTTACAAAGTGAGACATACATGGCGAGACATGATTCGTCAAAACCACCACAGGGAAAGCAGAGACAAATACAAATATATGACAAGTCAAGTCACGCGGACTGAACACGTAGTCACCGGATCTACTTCTTAACTAAGGAGTCCGCACAGTCCGCCAGGTCACCAGACCGCAAACCAAGCCGTGCAGACTGTCCCTTATTCCAATGCTAAGCTCTAGTCGCCGATCTGCAAGCCGCCTGACCGCGAGGTCACCTAGACGCCATATCACAGAAGCTGCTGATGCCGAACTGAACAGGCCGCCTGAGGCAGACGATTTATTGAACCCGGAAACAAGTTGCCAAAGAGAAGACCGCCTGGTCGCAGTCCGCGACCTGCTGTTTACTGCTTGTTGCTTAACCGCAGAGTTCGCACTGTCCCTGACCGCAATCAGATCCAAGTCCTGGCTTTCCAGCGCTAACCGCACAACCTGCACAGCACAAACCGATCAGCTCCATCAACTCGCGCGGATACTAAAATCCAGTCCGTAGCAACTGTTGGCGGACTCACTTACTGTTCATTCGCTCTCATAATTCCTGATGTGACATGGGTCCTATTTATAGGCACGATGAGAAGTGTGGTCACCACCCTAGTCGATAGGATTACCGCCTCATCCCGCAGCAAGAACGAGTGTATCCGCAAGCCGCGGATACACTCCCAGTCCTCTGCGACCTCTGCAAATAGTCAGACCGCCTACGCTTTACCAAGGACGGACAATGACCCAATCCGCCTTATCGCCAAAAGGCCAACCAGAACAGACTGCAACCTGCAGACTCTGCAACAACACCTTGTCCGCTTAACTGCGGACATCGCTCAAGTCTGCATAAACCGCAGACTCAGCTACAGTCCGCATAAACTGCAGACTTAGCTCCAGTCTGCATATCTCGAGTCCACAGCCACCCCAACAAGGCAACCGCCGGACTCATCAGACATAGCTCCAGCCCGCACGCCTTGCAGATGCAACTCCAGTCTGTATTCCCCAAGCTCGCAACCAAAGCACACCGCACTGCTGCCGAGCTTGGCGGACTGAGAAACAGTCCGCGCTTACCTGCGCGATCTCCCCGGACTAAGCCAAACCTGGACTTGGTCCTGAACCACCCAAGTACACTTCACCAGCCACAAGGGCTAGTCCGCACTTACTCGCAGACACTGGATCCAGTCCGCCTGCCCCGACAAACTCCATCAACTGTCCACACTGACTGGCGACCTCCGCGGCTTCCACTAGCCGCTCCTCCAGAGCTAGACCAAAGCTTCTGCCAAGCCGGTCTGCCTAGCTCCAGACTAGTCCACTCCTTACCGGACTCCGCGGATAGAGTCGATATCCGCCCGGTTACCTTCTGGGATCCAACTGCCTGCTGAGCATAAGCCGGTCTGGCAAACCTCCATTTCTGTTCGCTTAGTCCGCGCGAACAGACCGCCCAGGCCGGCAAAGAACAAGTTGTCTTCAACAGCTCTGCCGAGTTGGCTATCCGCCAATCCTGTCCGCGTAGACCGCGCAGATAGGTCCCCCAAGTCCAATCACCCACTTTCACTTCACAATTTTCAACAAGGTCATCGCTAACAGGTGATTTCTTCTTGCCAGAGAAGTGAACCTCGTCATTTCCACCTGAGATTGAAACTCCAGCCATTTGCCTCGTCAAGCTCTCTTGCGAAGCTAACTATTTTTTTAGCTCGAGCAAAGATGGCTGATTGGCTCAACCATGCACAGAAATTACGAAAGCAATGTACTCATTCCGCAGCCCGCAAATGATATGTCTCTTCAGCTTCGCACCCGAGATAGGCTCTTCCGGGTCCAATGTCGATATCTCAGCGCAACGATTTTTCATTTTCAAGAAGAAGGATGATATAGACAGATCACCCTGAGTGACCCTTTCCAACTCATTTTTCAAAAACTGTAGTCGAGCTACGTTCTTTTTGTTGAATAGGTCATCCAAGGCCACCCAGATTTCAGCAGTTGACTGACATCCGATGATGTGGTCAAATATCTCCAGTGAAATAGCCGCTTAAGAGTGAACTCAGTCTTCGCATTCGTCCTCCTCCAAGCTTTCACCACCTCAGCATTCCCGGCAGTAGCTACTCCCTCTTGCTTGTCGTCTCCACCGATGACCTCTCAAAGGTCCTCATCGAGAAGATAGCTCTTCATGCAAGACTACCACTTCTTGAAGTTGGTTTGCGTCAAGAACTCAATTCCAAGACCTTTTGCATAATCGGATTTCATTGCTCTGATCTGAATTACTTGAACTTCCAAGGAATAACACACGTCTGAGGTTGATGAACTGCTAATTTCTCAATACCCCTCTAAAATCATGTAAAAAATTCACTCGGAAGTCGAGAAAGATCACATGAACACTCAACCACAATCAAGTTGAAATCGGCAACAATAGAAACACAAGAGTCTCAAACTTGGAATTATCAGCAACGTTTTTACAAATCGAGGCATACATTGCAAGACATGATTATGCATGGCAGGTAAGATTTCTACTCTATATTCCTCCACATTTGTCCATTTTTAACACTTAACCCCCAAAAAATACTCGTGGTTTTTAGTGGTTGTTGAAATTATTGAAGTGAAAGTGGGGGGTTGATCGGACAGATCGCGCGGCCTGGTCGGACAGTCTGGCGGATTGGTGGTGTGGCCTGAGCAATCTATATTTGCGGCCTGGTTGGTTTGTCCTTGGAGGTAGCCGTGCGGATAGGTTATTTATCCGCGGCTTGGGCGGACTGGTTTGGAGTTCACGGAGTTCGCTCTATGCGGGCTACTCTTGGTGCTCGCGAGATTGACATTGGCTTGTGCCCTTGATCTCAAGTGGTGCGGTTAGGAGGTAACCGCGAAGTTCATGGTTAAGCGAACTGGTTTGGATCTGGTGGTCTGAGCGGACTGAGCAGACTGATAGTTCATGTTCGCGGAGCTCACGCCAGAGGTACACTGGTTGTTGGACTTTGTCACAATCTGTGACAAGTCCAGGTTGATCGTGGAGTCTGCAATGTCCGCTGGTTGACCGAGCAGTTTATACTTTTGGTCGTGGACAGACGTTGCGGACTGGTGCGGTGTCCGCAGGTATGCGGACTGGCTTCTATCCGGCCTTCCTTGATGACAGGTGGATAGGTTGGTGTCCGACCTTGTCCATGCGGACTGGGCGGACTGCTTTGTGCTAGCTGTGGGCTAGGCTGGTGTTTCTATCCACTAGGGCGGTGACCACACTCCTCTCTGTGCCTATAAATATGACTCTCCTATGACAACATAATTAAGTGAATGAACAATAAGTTGGACTTGGTTAATTGCTGCGGCCTCGGATTTCTATTCGAGTGGTTGGAGAAGGATAACCAGTTTGTTGTTTGCAGGTTGTGCGGCTAGCACTGAGAAGTCAGTACTTTGGTGCTGACTGCAGTCAGACGGCTTGCAGTTTGCGGACAGCTCTTCTTCAGCTTGAATAACAGATAGTCCGCGCGACCTCGCAGTCTCGGCGGACTTCGTTGTTCAGTTCGGCAAGGGCGGCGGTCTTGACGGTCTCGACCTTTGTCCGCCCGACTTCTGCTTTTTGTTGTTCTCTGCTTCCCTATTTGTACTTGGCGAAATCATGTCTCGTCATGTATACCTCTTGCTGTAAAAAGTATTGTTAATACATGACCTGCTTGTTACTTTCTTTGCATCTGATTTATTGAGCTTGGTTGTGGTTGGAGTGTTCCTGCTCCTGGTTTCCACTTTCCGCTTCATCAATGTGTCATCTTGATAGCTTTGGAAGTTTTACTTGGTATCAGAGCTATCACCTTGATCATCTTGGGAAATTTTAACATGGTATCGGAGGAGGGGTTGCATGTGGCGAGGGGCGTGTTGAGTGCGTCACGTGGAATGGACGGTGATGTCCGAGCGTGTGTCGCGACTCATTAAAAGGGATGGTTTAGTCCCATACCTCCTAGCGTGCTCCTTGGTCCTGAGTGTATGAGCGGGGGACCACTCCTCCACTAACAGCATTGTTTTGGGGAGTGACGACACAATGCTTTACATGGTATCAGAGCTATGGATGAGGAGATGACATCCACTGGAGTCAAGGAGTGGGATGACGCTACTGATGAGGAGATGGCAGCGCTCATAAGGAACGAGACTTGAGATCTTGTGCCTAAGGTCATTGGCGTTACTCCTGTGACGTGTAAGTAGGTGTACAAACTGAAGAAGAAGGCTGATGTGAGTATCGAAAGATCCAAAGCTCGTCTGGTTGCTCGGGGGTTCTCCCGACAGTACGACGAAGACTATGAAAAGACGTTTAGTCCAGTTGCCAAAATGACTTCGGTGCGGGTGGTGATCGCATTGGCTGCTTGTCAAGGATGAAAGATGTTGCAACTTGATATAAAGAATGCTTTACTTTACGTGAAGATAGATAAAGACATCTTCATGTATTAACCACCAAATTATGTATCTGAAAATCATCCGAACTACGTTTGCAAGCTTTGGAAGACTCTTTATGGGTTGAAGCAGGCCCCGCGTGCATGGTATCGAAAGATCGCAGAATACCTCCAATTCTACGGATACTTTGCCCCCGATTCAGATTCAAGCCTGTTCATAAAGAAGCAGGGGAGCTTCATGTCTTGGTGCTGTTGTACGTGGACGACATGATCGTCACGGGGAACTCTGAGGAGGAGGTAGCTAGGCTCAGGGTCGAGCTAGCTATATGATTCGAGATGAAGGATTTGGGTGAGCTCCACCATTTCCTTGGACTCGAGGTTGAGAGGAAGAAGAGCGGGATACTCGTCTCTCAAAAGGGCTATGCTGAGCGGATCTTTCTTTGATTTGGCTTGAGGGAGGGAAAGAGTAGCTCTACTCCTCTAGATTGTGGCCTGAAACTTCGACGAGATGAGGGGAGGATTTTTCATGATCCATTGGTGTTCTGGGCTCTGTTCAGGAGCTTGATTTATCTGACGATTACAAGACCAAACATTGCTTATGTTGTAGACCGAGTTAGTCATTATATGACGGAACCAAGGAATCCTCATCTGGTAGCGGCAAGAAATATTCTGAAGTATATGAAAACTACTTCTGATATGAGACTCCTGTATAGGAGGGACACAAGCTTTTCTCTGCATGGCTACACCGAAGCTTATTATGGGGGAGACTCAGACGATCGAAATTCGATGTCTGGTTATATTTTCAAATGCGGTTCAACGAGTATTTCATGGTGCAGTAAAAACAAGACTCAGTGTCCGTCTTTACTACGGAAGCGGAGTACAAGGCTTCGACATTGACAGCTCGGGAAGTCATCTGGCTGAGGAGACTAGTAGAGGAAGTCCATGAAGAAGTGTGAGGTCCAATTTTGCTTTGCGGTGACAACGAGAGTGCCCTGAAACTGGTTAATAATTCAATTTGTCACGCGCGGACAAAGCATATAGAGATTGAACGCCACTTCATTCGGGACAAGGTGTTGGAGGGGTCTCTTATGGTTGAGCATGTACAGAGCGAGGACAACATCATGGATTTCACTAAGCCGCTGTCGAAGGAGCCATTTGAACAGTTACCTGGATTGCTGGGTTTGGTCACCACTTCTCACTTCAAGGGGAAGTGTTGAAATTATTGAAGTGAAAGTGAGGGTTGATCGGGCAGACCGCGTGACCTGAGCGGGCAAGTCTGGCGGATTGGTGGTACGGCCTGAGCGGTCTATATTTGCGGCCTGGTTGGTTTGTCCTTGGAGGTAGCCGTGCAGATAGGTTGTTTATCCGCGGCTTGGGCGGACTGGTTTGGAGTCCGCGGAGTTCGCTCTATGCAAATTGCTCTTGGTGCTCGAGAGATCGACATTGGCCCGTGCCCTTGATCTCAAGTGATGCGGTTAGGAGGTAACTGCAGAATTCGTGGTTAGGAGAACTGGTTTGGATCTGGCTGTCTGAGCGGACTGATAGTTCATGTCCGCGGAGCTCGCGCCAGAGGTACACTGGTTGCTGGACTTTGATCGTAGAGTATGCAATGTCCGCTGGTTGACCGGGCGGTTTATGCTTTTGGTCGTGGACATTGACGTTGCAGACTGGTGCGGTGTCCGCAGGTATGCAGACTGGCTTCCATCCAGCCTTCCTTGATGACAGGAGGATAGGCTGGTGTCCGGCCTTGTCCATGCGGACTGGACGGATTGCTTTGTGCTAGCTTTGGGCTGGGGTGGTGTTTCTATCCACTAGGGCAGTGACCACACTCCTCTCCGTGCCTATAAATAGGACCCCCATGTGACAACATAATTAACTGAATGAACAGTAATTTAGACTTGGGTTAATTGTTGCGGCCTCAGATTTCTATCCGCGCGGTTTGAGAAGGATAACCGGTTTGTTGTTTGCAGGTTGTGAGGCTAGCACTGAGAAGCCAGGACTTTGGTGCTGACTGCGGTCAGGTATCGATGAAGCTTGCGATTTACAATCAACGGTTAGCAGCAGGTCGTAGTTGCGGCCAGCTGGTCTTCTCTCCTTCAACATTTCCAGTTCAATAACCTGTCCGCTGGTCTGGGCGGTCTGGGCGGTCTGTTCTTCAGTTCGGCAGCGGCTTGTTTGCGGTCTAACTGACGGCTAGGCGGCCTCAGCGGTCAGGCGGCTTGCATTTTGCGTACAACTCTTATTCAACTTGAATAAGGTAGTCCGCGCGATCTCGCAGTCTCGGCGGACTTCGCTGTTCAGTTCGGCAAGGACAACGGTCTCGGTGGTCTCGGCCTCTGTCCGCCCGGTTTCTGTTTTTTGTTTTTCTCTGCTTCCCTATTTGTACTTGACGAAATCATGTCTCGTCATGTATATCTCTTGTTGTAAAGAAGATTATTAATACATGACCTGTTTGTTACTTTCCTTGCATCTGATTTTTTGAGCTTGGTTGTGGTTGGAGTGTTACTGCGCCTAGTTTTTACTTTCCGCTTCATCAAGGTATCATCTTGGCAGATTTGAAAATTTTACTTGGTATCAGCGATATTATCTTGTTCATCATCTGAAATTTTAACAGTGATTGTTTTCCGCAAGTAATATTTAACTCATCCTTTTTTATACAAACTCTCATGAATAAGTTATACTTTATCACAATCATGGATAACATGAGATCTTGGTCTACTAGTAAGTTCATCAGCAGAGATTACATGCCCATACAATTATGTCATCCCTTAACGCAAAAAATGTATTCTTCTCGAAATGACATGTCATATTCAGTTATCCACGAACAACATAGATAAAAATAGGCTCAGTTTGGCATAGTGGTGGTCGTAAATGAATGGATTAAACTGTCATTTGTTAGATCACCTAACAAACATCATCCGTTTGAACATAAAAGTGAATGAAATTTCTTAGGTAGGCGTTAACAAATGATAATTTAATCATTCATGTTCATGACTGGCACCACCATGCTAAACGGAGCCATAATGTGAAAAAATAATTAAAACAAAAAAATACAAGACAATGATACTGACAAATTGATGAGAAGCAATTTAGGGGAATAGGTTAGAAAATAACCAAATGCGGGTAACATAGAAACAATCTTAGAGTTAACACAGTCATTGACTCTGTCGTCTGCCTCTTTGGTTGAAAAAAAACATGGAGAAGAACAAACATGATGCATTCCATGAATCTATTACCCTTTGGTTGAAAAAAACCAAGGAGAAGCCGTGGAAAAACAATCACGGAACTCATTATACATCACAAAATTTGGTTACATCCGGTGTCATTCTTAAGTGGGCTCGGGACTCGGACGGTTCGCGACCACACATATTCCATCTTGCCGTCACTTGGTGCAGTTAAGGTTTAGGTCGCGCGATTGTCTGGATATCTACTTAAGTCCACTCGAACTGAGTATGCTGTCCGCATTACTGTGTGGACTGGTGGACTTAACCGCACGTGGTCTGGTGTGGGCTATCCGCATGTTGAACGGACTGTTGCTGCTAGCTGCCATATCACTGATGGATACTCTATCCCACTGGGCGGCGACGTACAGTATCTGCATGCCCGATTATAAATAGGGATGCTGACCTCGTTATAAATAATAGAAGCTGTAAAAACTGAAGCTCGGGTTAAACTCGGCGGTTATATTTTTCTAACCGCACGACAAGGTAAAGTGACTGGTTATTGTTGTGTTTGCAGATTGTGTGGCTAGGACGATCAGGCATGAAACTGGTTCTGATGGCGGCGCGGATTGGTGGTAACAGTCGGCGGCGGTTAGCAACAGGTCACAGATAGGTGACTAGACGGTCTACTTTCTTGACAGTTTTTCAGCTTGGATAATATAGTTCGCTTTTGGCGGACTGAGTTGCAGTTCAAATAAGTTGTTCGCTCAACTTGTGGGTAGGCAACCTCGGCGGTTAGGCGACCGGGAGTTGTGGTTTGGCGGCAGCTCAGTTTCAGTTCATCTGTCCGCGACGAGTTCTGTGGTCAAGCGATCTCGCGGTCAGACGATCAGGAAGTGCTGACAGAGCTTTATCGTCAGCAGTGAATAAGCAGTAGTTTGCGCGGCTAAGGGTGTCATTTGACAGTTCAACAACTTGGCGGACTTGGAGGTTAATCTTAACAGATTGGCGGCTTGGGCGGTTACAGTGTGCTGTCTGCCAGTTTTACTCTTGTTGTTTTTTGTGATCTCCATCAAGTGCATTGTGAAATCATGTCTCGCAATATATGTCTTCCATTGTAAAAAAGACTATTAATTCAATTGTGTTTATTGTTCTGCTATCTACCTCTGATTTATCTGACTTGATTGGTTGAGTGTTTCTGCGACCTACCCGGTTTCACAAAATTTTACATGGTATGAGATAGATAGAGGTTTGAGGAGTTATCAGCCACAGAGGTTTGCTTAATATCTTTGAAAATTTCAAGTGAACCGGGTATATAGCAATAAAATGAGGTTATACAAGAGGTGAGCTCCTAATACAGACTTACTTTAAAAAGTGTAAGACATGCATAGACAACTATCTTCTTGACGAGAACCTCTGATAGGTCGTTGGTGGAGAAGACAGACAAGAGGTGATTGTTGATGTTTGAAATTCTCACGAGGTGAGAGGTTGGAGGAGAACAAACGCGAAGGCTGACAATAGTATTAAGCGGTACAAGACTCGCCTTGTAGCTCGGGGGTTCTCCCAGCAGTACGAAGAAAACTACGAGAAGACGTTCAGTCCGATGGCCAAAATGATGTCACCACGGGTGGTGATTGCCTTGACAGCTTGACGTAAAGAACGCATTTCTTTACGGAGAGATTGACAAGGATATTTTCATGGTCCAGCCACCCGGATATGTATCTAAAACACTTTCATGATACATTTGTAAATTGAAGAAGACCCTATATGGCTTGAAGCAGGGCTTTAGGCGTGGTACGGAAAGATCATAGAATACCTCCAGTTTCGCGGATACTTTGTCTTTGATTCTGATTTAAGCCTGTTCGTGAAGAAGATGAGGGAGCTCCAGGTCTTGGTACTGTCGTACGTTGACGATATGATCGTCACGGTAAAATAAAAATAGGAGGTAGCTAGACTCAGGGAAGAGCTAGCTATTAGATTTGAGATGAATGATTTTGAGGAGCTCCGTCATTTCCTTGGTCCCGAAGTGGAGAGGAAAAAGGTACTGGAGAGATCTCTGATAGTGAAATACGTGCAGAGCCAGGACAATGTAGTCGACATCTTCACAAAGCCATTGTCGAAGAGACCTTTTGTGCGGTTACGGGAAGTTCATGGACTAACTTCCATTTCTCACTTTAAGGGAGAGTGCTGAAATTGCTAAAGTAGGAAGTGAGCGGTCAGAATGATGAAGACCGCTGAGATCGCGCGCGGCTTGGGCGAATAGGCTTGGCAAATAGCGAGGTCCTTGACTATTATTACTTTCTCGCGGTCTGTTTTAGAAGGTTCCCTAGAGTGTTAGCCGTGCGGTTAGATTTAGCTAACCGCGGACTGCGCGGTCTGAATTAGAAAACCACGGAGACCGACAGACCGTCGCTTGGTGCAGTAAAGGTTCAGGTTGCGAGGTTGTCTGGATATCTACTTAATTCCACGCGGACTGAGGATGTTGTATGTATTATTGTGCGTACTGGTGGACTTAACCGCGCGCAGTCTGGTGTAGGTAGTCCGCATGATGAGCAGACTGACGCTACTAGCTGGCACGTCACTGACGGTTAATTTATCCTCCTGTGCGGTGACGGTATTCGTCTGCCTGACTATAAATAGGGGTGCTGAGCTCGTCATAAATAACAGAAACTGTAAGAACTGAAGCTCGGGTTAAACTCAACGGTTAGGTTTTTCAAACCGCGCGACAAGGTTTAGTGACCGACTATTACTGTGTTTGCAGATTGTACGGCTAGCACTTTACAGCCAGGAAACTGATTCTGAAGGCAGTGCAGATAGCTGGTAGTAATCGGCGGCGGCTAGCAGCAGGCCGCAAATAGGCAACTAGGCGGTCTACTTCCTTGACAGTTTCTCAGCTTGGATAACACAGTTCGCCTTTGGTAAACTGAGTTACAGTTCAAATAAGTTATTCTCTCAACTCACGGTTAGGAGACCTCGGCGGTTAGGCAACCAAGAGTTGCGGTTAGGCGGCAACTCAATTTCAAATCATCTGTTCGCAACGACTTATGCGGTCAAGCGACCTCGCGGTCAGGTGATCAGGAAGTGCAGACAGAACTTTATTGTCAGCAGTCAATAAACAACAGTTTGCTCGGATAAGGGTACGGTCTGGCAGTTCAACGGCTTGGCGGAGTTGGCGGACTTGGCGGTTAGCCTTAGCGGAATGGCGTCTTGGGTGGTTACAGTGTATTGTCCGCCAGTTTTACTTTTGTTATTTTTTGTGATCTTCATTGGATGCATTGCGAAATCATATCTCGCAATATATGTCTCGCATTGTAACAGATTTCACAAAATTTTACATATGCAGTTTGCTTGTGAACACAAATATATATTTGCAACTTATATACGTACATGGATACACATGAACTCGTGGTTGAGTTTGAGTGTGTTAGGGTTAACAAGAGGTAATGCGGGTTAGGAAGTAGAATATTCTAGAAAATAAATAGAGATTTTTTGTTTTATAATAATACATTTTAAATGCTTGCCCACACGATGCAGATGCATTCAGATTATGAAACCGGTTTTTTATTTTATTGGTAATTTCTGGAGTATATATATATGCATCTTTAGTTTCCAACTGGCTGATGCCGCTCCGAATAGCTCATGTAATTCGCCGGCGCCGCTCCTTCGGGACGGTGACCGAATTACCGGCACTCGCTTCAGTCAGATTCCGACCCCAGTACGGTAAAGAACAAGGTATATGCAGCTGAAGCGGGCAGGAGTACTTGTGATGGGCGAAAAACCACACGCATTCTGCCGCCGGTCTCTGCTCCGGCAAACCAAAGATACAATTCCGGCGAACATCGAGCACGCCACTCTGAATCAGACCCCAGCAACTATGCCCCACCCACGTGAAGTAATTCTCCGACAGAGACAAATTCTCCAACTTCCCCACCTTCGCCAGCCTGCACACCACGTCCGGCACCGTGCCGTACAGCAAGTTCCCGGCGAGGTTGAGCTGCTCGACACTGGACAAGCAGCCGAACGAATACGGTATCGGGCCGGTAATCCGGTTGAAGCCGGCGTCGAAGAGGACGGCGGCCTTCAGTAGCCCGACCTCGTACGGCAGGCAGCCGGAGAGGAAGTTGTTGAGGAACAGAACTTCGAGGAGCGTGTCCGACGCATTGCCGATGGATCGAGGGATGGGGCCGGTGAAGGCGTTGTTTGCCAGCGTGAGGTACGAAACAGGGGATTCGCCGATGTCGGCCGGCAGCTGAAGGGAAAACAGGTTGTTGTTGAGGAACAGGACGACGGCGGCGGCGAGCGTGAAGACGGATGCAGGGACTGTGCCGGCGAAGCGGTTGAAGCGGAGGTCGATGAAGACGAGCTGGGGGAGAGACAGGACGGCGGCCGGGAAGGCGCCGGAGTGGTTGTTGTTGCTGAGGTCGAGTTCGTAGAGGAAGGGGAGGGAGGAGAGGTCAGGGACGCCGCCGGAGAAGTTGTTGGAGTTGGCGTGGAAGAGGGCGAGATCGGGGAAGGCGTCGAGGAAGCCGGAGAGGGTGGGGGCGCAGAGCCGGAAGCCGTTGAAGTCGACGGAGGCGATGGTGGGGGTGTCGGTGAGGCCAGGGGGGGTTTCGCAGAAGAAGCCGAGGTAGGAGCAGGGGAGGAGGCCGGACCAGGTGGCGGTGATGTTTTTGGGGTCGCAGGTGATGGTTTTTTTGAAGCGTTGGATGATTTTGTAGGCCAGAAATTGTTTTAGGTTGGGGAAATCGGAGGGCTGAGGCTCCGAGGATGGGGAGGCGGCGGGAGGCGGTGAGATGCAGCCGCAGGGGACGGAAGGCGGTGGCGCCGTGATGTTGTTTGACGACTGTGCTCCGGCGTGGGATGAGGAGAGGAGGAGGAGGAGGAGAATGGGGATAGTGGGAGGGATGGTCAAGTTAGGGTGAGTGGTCATTGCCGGCGAATCTCTTCTTCAGTTTGACGGCAGCCGAGGGATTTTCAAGGAGTGTGTGAATCGGTTGTTGTGTCTGAATATTTAATTTGTTGAAATGACGACATAAAATATATCAGGTATGTATGGGTCGACTAAATCAGAATCCTCTCTATTTCAACTGAAATGGAGGGAATCCATTTCACGATCTGCATTGATTTCACTTTAATATGATGAGTTCATCATTTTCCATGTTTTTTTTAGATTTTTTTACTCAAAAAAACTCCATCACAAGATTTTCTTCAGACTTGTCTTATCCATTGGATGCTGAAATGGACCCCCTCCATTTCAAGTGAAATGAGAGGATCCGGATCCGGGTCGACTATGGGCAAGACGAGGATCTCTATATTTATAGCAACGAGTGATGGGTAAGGGGCTTCTGTCCTACCGTAAATCGCGATAGTATCTCAGTTATGATAGTGCATGTCTGCATGAGGGACCCTCTATCCCGCGCGATATTATCCTGATCATGACACTATCTCGACGCGATGGTGCTCGCGTTGCTTGCAAAGTGGTGAGTGTTATAGTCCGCCATTCGCTCATTTTTGCGGTGAGAATGGAGGTTTGCAAGCGGCGAGAAGAACACAATTTTTATTACAGGTAGAGGAATTGATTTTTTTTAAATAAAAAGAGGTAAAATTTTATTATATTTGGGCAATAACTATATTGAGGTCAATAACGGTTATGTGTAGGTCAAGGCTAACGCCATCAGTCCGCACAACTATGTGGATAACATCTTCAGTCCGCAAGAACTTGAGAAATCAACCAGATAGCCGCACGACCTGAACTCTAACCGCGCCAACGGCGGTCTGCCGGTCTCCGTGGTCTCTTAATCCAGACCGTGTAGTCCGCAGTTAACTCAAACTAACCGCGCAGTTAAAATTCCAGGAGATTGCTGAGACAGACCGCGAGAAGATAAATGCCCAAGGAACAAGCCAGTTCGTCAGAACCTAATCGTACTACCTGCATGGCCTCCGTGGTTTGTGCGGTCTGCACAGCTCGCACCGCCCACTTCCACTTCAATAATTTCATTAGTTAATGGATGTCATCTCTCCTCTTCTTCTTCCTTCTAGAGAACACGCCACCATTGGTATCAAAGCTTGGATTACATTGATAAAGCCTTATTTTTCTCCCCATTTTACTTAAAAATCCCAAACAGATTAATACCAAGAAAAGGAACCATTTTAACTCAATTACTTCACACTTATATGTTATATTAACAAATTTTAAAACATATATGAATTTACATTGAAAGAAATATGTTAATTAACATAAATTTATATTTAAAGAAATATGGCTTTCAATGATAAATGCTTATGTTCAAACAATATATAAATATGCACTAAACCATAAAATAAACTTTATCTGTGTAAACGCCCATTGATTGACTTTGGGGGACCTCAGCTAGCTTTTCCAGGTCTCACTCGTAAACTGCATTGCTCCAACTGATATTTGATTAGTCCCGGACTGTTGAGTCCGCCATGTGGAATATACGGTGATGTCCGAGCATGTGTTGCTACTCGCTAAAAGGGACGGTTTAGTCCCACACTGCCTAGCGTGATTGTTGGTCTTGCGTGTATAAGTGGGGTGGCCACTCCTCCCCTAACAACGTGATTTTGGGGAGTGACGCCACAATATTTGACATGGTATTAGAGCAGGAGGGGATGTGTTGAGTGCGCCATGTGGAATGCACGGTGATGTCCAAGCGTGTGTTACGACCCACTGAAAGGGATGATTTAATCCCACACCGCGGTTCGTTGGTTCTCGGTGTATAAGAGGGTGGCCATTGCTCCCCTAATCGTGCAATTTTGAAGAGTGCTTATGCGGACAAAACATTTTGGATGGAAAAATTCCTCCTAGCACCATCCCCAAGCCTTGCCGCGCTATTTTTTCTACGGACGTAGACCTCCATTACACGGAGCTTTTATATATTTCACTAATCGGTCCACAATGAAGCATGCATGTACCCTAAACTTGGATAAGATATGGGCAAAGCAATATGAAGCTTTCCACCAGCACAACAAGGAAAAGTGATAGTTTAGGCTTGCAAGCTTAAGTGCCACCTTTTAATTAAAGATGATCTCTATTAATTTAAACTTTATTTAACTCACATTTTAGATCTTTTTTTATCAACCATTCAAATTCTAATTTCATGCAAGTATCATTTTATATACTTTTATAGTGCAATATGACACATTTCTATGATATCAAAATACATCATTTTTTGTGTAACTTAGACATGTATATTTTTTATAATTGGATGATTAATTAATATCTACATGCATAAAAAAATGAACCATCAATTGTTCTACTTTATGAAAAGAAGATTATGGCTTTGTTTGGGGCCGTTTTTTTTTTGCTCATGTGAATTTGACAAAAATATCACCATTATAGAATGTATGTTTGGACGGTTATGATAACCACCAAAAAAATAATCCTGCTTTGAACTTAAAAATGTATGATGTTTCTTAGATGAGATTCGGCGATCACGAACGACTGTTCATGATCATAGCGTTCACGACCGCCACATCAAATAGTGCCTAAACTTATATATAAGATTAAACGTTGTTCACATAATTACAAAAACCTCTCATCTATATTTCAAAATTACAAAGCAAGCTCCGATAAATCTAGTCTGTTTATAGACTCGTTCAAAGAGAAATCAGTTTATATATATATATATATATATATATATATATATATATATATATATATATATATATATATATATATATATATATATATATATATATATATACGAGTGACAGGCACGGGCCTCCGGCCCGATGGCTACGCGCCACAGTACCCGGCCGGCGACGGCGGGCTTCGCCCGCCCCCGACGGCCGTGCCCGCAACATATACATATGAGTACTCAAAATGATCGTAAAAAAATATCAATCACGATTACAATTTTTATTTTGTAAAAATTTTACGTTTTTAATTACAATAATTAATTTTTCTCTCTCTCACCACTTTTTTCTAAAGTATTAAATTTCTCTCTCTCCCCTCATTTTCTCTTTCCAAGACACTCTCTCCCTTCTCTCCCGTCCCTCTATATATATTATATATATATAATATCTTATATTATATAAATTTCCCTCTCTCTCTTTCTCTCTCTCTATAAATCTGCCTCCCTCTTCCCTCTCTTCTCCCTTTCTCTCTCTATCCTTTATTAGCTGTAGGTTTAGGGTCTCTAGAGATTTTTATTTTTTAATATATAAAAAATAAATGGCCAATAAAGATTGGATCTAGATCCGATGGTCATAATCGTTTCAATGAATTAAAATTCATGGCTCAAGTATTTTTTTTATAGTGGTAGATATATATATATATATATATATATATATATATATATATATATATATATATATATATATATATATATATATATATATATATATATATATATATATATATATATGAGGAGATATACTGTGCGGGGCAATCCTAAGGTACGGGCGTACGGGCAAGAGAATTTGGAGGTCAAGATGGTCTCAAAATGAAAAGTGATCTCAACATGAAAGTTGTAGATCTCGGCGAGACGAAGAACTTTTATGTTGATCACTTTTTGATTTGGAGCCGTCTTGGATCTCGATTTGGGCCCCGAAATCGGGGGCGGCGGAACTGCTACAGTAAACCGTTCCGCCGCCCCCGATTTTTGGGCCCAAATCTAGGTACAAAACGGTTCCAAATCAAAAAGTGGTCAACATAAAAGTTGTTTGTCTCACCGAGGTCTACAACTTTCATGATGTTCACTTTTCGTTTGAGACCATCTTGACCCCAAATTCTCTTGCCCGTACGGTCTGCACCTTAGGATAGCCCGTATATTTTATATATATATATATATATATATATATATATATATATATATATATATATATATATATATATATATATATATATATATATATATATATATATATATATATACTATAAGCAAGGAGTAAAAGAGTTATGGTGTAACATTTGGATGCCTAAAATGTTCTTCACAATGATGTAACATTTATTCCTTAAATATCATTCATATAATCAACTCTTTTTTTCATTTGTTTGTGTCTTTTTAGTCATTTTTATTATATTAGAGAGTAAAGATAGAAATTACGTTTTGTATGTGAAAACGTATATTTTTTTTAAAAAATAAAAATATAATCGCGATTTAGATTTTTTTACGGTCATTTTGAGTACTCATATGTATATGTTGTGGGTGAAAGATATTGTACCTAATCACCTAGAGGGGGGGTGAATAAGTGACTTAAATCTTTTTAACTTTTAGGACAGAATTCAGAATTTATCTCAGAGTTATTTCTACTTGTACACATCAAACAAACAGCAATCACAGATTATCACAAGCACACAGTAGACACACAGTTTTATAGTGGTTCCTCAAGCTTTGGGTACATCCACTTTCTCCCTTCGCCTATCTAGCAGTGTACTAGATTCAGCCAAACTCCTCCACTATCTCAGATCCTCAGATCTTACACTCAGAACCCCAAAACAGGTTCCTACAACTCAGGCCCAAGGCCCTACAACTCAGCTTCTTCTCAAAGCCTACACTCAGCCACCAAGGCCTACACTCAGCCACAACATGCCTACACTCAGCCACCAAGGCCTACACTCAGAGATTCGATTCTCCTACACTCAGGCACACAGGCCCTACACTCAGCATTTATAATTACAGGCTTACAAACTCAGATCCCTAAGGATCCTACAAGAAAATATGAATACAAAAATGTATACTCAACAACTCAGAGAATAGAGAGATGAGTTGTGAGTTTCTTGATGAGTTCTTGGAAGAACTCAGTTGAAATCAATCTGACTTGGCTTTCTTCAAAACTTCTTGAATGTAGAACACAATAAGATTGATTCCCCTCTGCAGTTGATCATTGATCTCTGCTACTTAAGATTCAAACCAAATCTGAACCCTTCTTCTCAACCTGGTTCCAATGGCTGATTTCTTGGATGGAGTTCTCTCTCTCCAACTTCTTAGATCTTCACTTGATAGCTAGATCTACTTTGTATATTGATCACTTGAATTTTCTTATCAATCTCTTTCTGTAGACAGTATAAGCCTATTTATAGGCCTTCTTCATGGTAACCGGCTGGCCCGGTTCATAACTAATTTCTGACAACTCTGACAGGTGCAGTAGATCGTCTGGAATGGCAGCTGTCAAGTCATCCAGTCAGTTCTTGAAAATTCTGTAACTGTATGAAAGTGTCGAGACTGTCTGTCTTTAAGTGTCGACACTTATAGACCAAGTGTCGACACAAGTTGACTAAGTGTCGACACTAGCCTACAAGGTGTCGACAGAACTCCTTGTGTTGTAGATTTTATATCTCGACACTGCTTCTTCTTTATGTGTCGACACTGATAATGTGTGTCAACACAAGTCCTTGTACTTCAGTATTTTGCTGATTTCTTATAAGTGTCGACACATCTCCTTGTGTCGACTCATCTTCATGTGTTGAACTTATTTTAGTGTCAACACATCTTCTTGGTGTCGACACATGTCTTCAGTGTTGATACTTGCTGAGTGTCGACACAGCTACTTGTGTCGACACATTCTTCTTCTGTTGAGACTTCAGCTGAGTGTCAACACATTCTTTCTTGTGTTGACACTTACTTCAAGTATTGAGTCTTTTGCTGAGTGTCGACACATTCTTTCTTGTGTCGACACTTTCTTCAAGTGTTGACTCTTCTGCTGTGTGTCGACACATTACACTGGGTGTCGACACTTATACTTAGACTCTTCTAACTTTTGTTGAGTGTCGACACAGCCTCCAAGTGTCGACACTTTCTGATGTAGACACAGTTTCACTGGGTGTCGACACAACTGCTAAGTGTCGACACTGGTTCACTGGACTTTTCTTCATTAAGTGTCGACACAGCTCCTTGTGTCGACACTTTCTGCCTGGTGTCGACTCAGCATCCCTGGTGTCGACACAATCACTCCAAGTGTCGACACTGCTTGTCTGGGTGTCGACACAAGTCTTCTTAAGTGTCGACACTTTCTTCCTGGGTGTCGACACTTTCTTCCTGGGTGTCGACACATGGACTTAAAAACTTTTTCTTCTTTCCTGCAAATACTTAACCTGCACAAGGTAACTCAAAATATATCAAATACATTTTGATGTATATCATTGAGTAGGGTAAGACTTCTTCAAATCAGGTACATTTAAACCAATGTACCCAACAATCTCTCCCTATTTGGAGAAGTCATAACCCTTAGTCAATGATATACACCATTCAAAATAAAATTATAACATGATGTATAGCAGGAATATATAACAGGGCAATCATAACATGTATCAATCAAACATGTATACAAAGACATAATCTCAGAATAACTATGAAATAAATTTATCACACAACAAATTTATCACACAGCACATTGTTCTAATAACTTGTCATATTCATATTTCAAAAGTTTACAGAATGTTTAACATCAAAAGATTACATAGTAAAATTAAGAAAATTCAATTTATTTCTGTTCATCCTCCTTAATCACTATGCCCTTCCCAGATTGTACTTTGGCTTGTACTGAGGCTTCAGTGTCTTCAGCAGCAACAGACTTTTTTCCTTTAAACTCCTTCTTCTTTAGCTCTTCAGCTTTGATCTTTTGCCTTTCAAAATAATGATAAAGCTTGGGAAAGTACTTGCTAGGCTCCTGAGCAGTAGGAGGTAGCTTTCCCATCTTGGCCTTTCTTCTATATTGGACTATGGCCTCCTGCCTTGTCTCATGCTTCCTCCATTCTGATTCAGAAAACCACTTGTTTCTGTCTTGTATATTATCTTTTGCAGCTTTCCATGCAGTCAAAATAATATTTCTTGAGGTGGGGCTCCACTGCTCAAAGTCAAGTCTTTGTTCGGCTTGCTCCCTGAACTTTTCTTAGACAATCTGGCTTCTTGTTCAGCTTGCTCTTCAAGATAGCTTCCTGTAAGGCCTCAGATACTGGCTGAACTACTTTGTCAAGAATAACCTTCTGATTTCCATCAGGTGGACTATACATGGATTGTATGTCAGCTTGAACCATATCAAAATCTGGTGGAGGATAGATCACTTGAGCTACTTCAGGTTGCTCACCTCCAAGATATGCAGGGTTAACTCCAGATTCTGCTACATCATTATCATCACATAAAGGAGGATAACCAAGAGTGGCTCTGATGGAATTAGAAACCCATTTGCATGGTCAGAGCCGGCTTTGACTAATACCCTCTCCCCCTTTATGACTTCTCTTTTTATGTGATCTCTTAAATCATCTTTTTGAAATCTGATTTGGGCATTTAGATAATTGACTTCATCCCTGTGAAAGGTTTTAACCTTTGAGTTTTTCAGTGAGAAGCTTCTGAGAGTCTAGATTGCAGTCTTAACAGCAGTTATTTCCTCTTGGAATGCTTTGTCAAAATCTGCCTTAGCATAGCAGTAGAAGT